>LR999454.1:6505448-6524265 GCA_905216605.1 Arabidopsis arenosa | reverse complement strand
CCAGGCTGCGTCCGTACAGAACCAACAAATTGGAGAATCGATCAACGCCGTGTGTGTTTCTCGGGTATTCACTCACTCAGAGTGCGTATCTTTGTCTCGATGTCGCAGTTGGCCGAATGTATACGTCTCGACATGTTCAATTCGTCGAAACAAGCTTCCCGTTCCAATCGCCAACTCCGGCAGTGTCTGTCTTATCACCGCAAGCCACAAACCAATGTCATACCGTTTTGCCTTGCTCCTCCTCGACTATAGCTCATTCCTCGTCGCCGCCTCCGTGCTCGGTTCTTCACCCGCCACCGTCTCCAGCTCCCTCGTCATCTGCTCCGCATTCACAAGCCCCATTGGCTCCGCTTTCACCAAATCAATCGTCAGCCACCGCGTCTCCGGCTCGGCATTCTGCTATCCCGTCGTCGGAATCCCAACCTTCATCATCGTCATCACATTCACTCGATGAAGATGATGAAATATCCAACACAGCAACCTTGGCCCAACCTACAAGCCCATTACCAAATCAAACCAATTCTCCAAGCCCATCAACCACAAGCCCAACAAACTCATCCACTAATAAATCACAAACGTCTAATCCATCTTCCCCATCTTCCCCATCACCACAACCCCCGTCTCCACCAAATCCACCACCACAAAACATACATCCCATGAAAACCCGAGCTAAAAATCAAATCATAAAACCCAAAACAAAATTCAACCTCTCTGTTACCACTTCCCAAATTCCCAAAATCCCGACGACGGTAGCGCAAGCACTTAAAGATCCTCATTGGCGACAAGCTATGTCCGAAGAAATTGATGCTCAAATGCGGAACCACACATGGGACTTGGTTCCTCCGGTGACGACCAAGAATATAATAACTTGTAAGTGGATTTTTACACTTAAATATCGTGCTGACGGTTCAATTGAAAGGTACAAAGCGAGGCTGGTTGCTCGGGGATTCAATCAACAATATGGCCTGGACTATTCGGAGACTTTTAGTCCCGTTATCAAGTCAACGACCATTCGAATGGTGTTGGAAGTTGCTGTTAAGAAAAATTGGAGCATTCATCAAGTTGATATCAACAATGCTTTCCTCCAAGGCACGTTACAAGATGAAGTCTATGTCACACAACCACCGGGATTTGTTGATCTAGATCGTCCACACCATGTCTGTCGTCTGCAAAAAGCTCTTTATGGCCTTAAGCAAGCACCGCGGGCGTGGTATCAAGAACTCCGAAATTTTCTTATTCAGGCTGGGTTTACAAATTCACTGGCGGATACATCTCTTTTCATATATCGCAAGGGCTGTGATTTCCTCTATGTTCTTGTTTATGTGGATGATATTATTATTGCGGGTGCAAATACACTGGTCAAACAGTTCAATTCATCTCTTGCTGCTCGATTCTCTTTAAAGGATCTCGGTGCTTTAAGCTACTTCTTGGGAATTGAAGCAACTAGATCACCACGAGGCCTTCACTTAATGCAGCGCAAGTATATCACTGACCTACTCACTAAAGCAAATATGCTCGATGCCAAACCAGTTTCGACTCCTATGGCAGCCTCGCCAATGTTATCGCTACACACGGGAACAACTCTTGATGATGCTTCCCAATATCGATCAATTGTAGGGAGTCTTCAATACTTGTCTTTTACTCGGCCAGACATAGCATTTGCAGTAAATCGACTATCACAGTTTATGCACAAACCAACGGATGCACATTGGCTGGCAACGAAGCGGGTCTTGAGATATCTGGCGGGAACTAAGTCTCATGGCATTTTCCTCCGAGCTGACACTCCTCTCACGATTCACGCATTCTCTGATGCAGATTGGGCTCGTGATAACGATGATTACTTGTCTACAAATGCATACATTGTGTACTTTGGAGGCAGTCCAATTGCTTGGTCTTCAAAGAAACAAAGAAGTGTCTCTCGCTCTTCTACGGAAGCTGAATATCGTGCTGTTGCAAACGCCGCATCTGAACTACGTTGGATCTGTTCACTATTAACTGAGATGGGAGTTTGCTTGCCTACGTCACCGGTGATCTATTGTGACAATATGGGAGCAACCTATCTTTGTGCCAATCCAATATTTCACTCGCGGATGAAACACGTAGCTCTTGACTATCATTTTGTTCGCGGGAATATCCAATCCGGTGCGCTAAGAGTCTCACATGTCTCCACCAAAGATCAATTGGCGGATGCGCTGACTAAGCCGCTACCTCGAGCACGGTTTCAAGAACTCAATAGCAAGATTGGAGTCAAAGCCTTGGCTCCATCTTGAGGGGGTGTGTAAGGAGTAATAGAGATTAAGGATTTAATTGTAATTACTTAGTAGTTAAACCCTTGTGTACAGCCTATATAAGTTGTAAATCTCTCCTCTAAATGAATCAATCAAGCATATTCACTATATCCGATAATCTATAGACTTAAACCATCAGTATCTTAACTACTTCCATTGCGTAGTTCTTGAGTTGAGACTTGAGATAGATACTGTGTTGATTTTTAGGTACACTATACATTTTCTTATGTTTTTATTTTTGGTACATAGCTAGACCGCGAGTTTTAGTTAAAATACTTTTTCATGATCAGAAGAGTAAATTACCTCAGTAAACACTACACGGTGTTCAAAAGGAAATGACTGACATAGATTGCGTTGCATGTCGTAGATGTGATATAGCTGTGTCCCTTCCAGACTCTTCCACTGTTCCAAGTCTCCTGCAAAATAACATGTTTATGCATCATTGGTTACTATCTTAAAATCCCAAAATAGTTTCAGTGTGATCTAACAAAAACATAAGCACTCACGAATTTCGAATTTGCATATTTCCTTCTGCATAAGGAAAGAGAGACATATACCTTGTAGGAATGAAACCTTGACCACCTTCTTCTGAAAGTGCCTTCTCTAATCTCTCTTCGAAAGGTGTTACGTGCCAACTCACTTTCTGGTCCTGAATTATAATAAGTAACTCATAATTCATAATAAAAGAGAGGAATGTGCAGAAGCCTAGAGATTCCGAAAGAAACAGGAGAGTACCTCTTTGTACTTGTTTGTAGAATTTGGTATCCCATTACCATCCCACTATTTGGGTGAGATTTGAGATTGCTCTTTCTCATTCCAATGAGCAGCAACCATTCCAATGATAGGTCTATCTCCAGGAGTTATGGATAAAGCCTCCATGTTTTTGTTACTCTTCTTTTTATTTTTCTTTATCCAAAGAGAACTACTAGTTTCACCTATCTGGTTTTTTCCATCTGAACCCTCTTCCAACTTTCCCTCACAAATTGTTGATGTGGGAGATTCATTTTCTATCTTCTCTTTGCAAGCTTGAACACTTAATATTTCGAAAAAAAATAATTTATTTTGACAATGAATAACAATGATTATAGAATTCACATATACAAACGATATACATAAATTTAAAATTCACAAATAGTGACATCCATTGTTTTATTTTAAAAACTTATACGACTATTAAAACAAAAATTATGCATATTCAAAATTTGATAACTTACAAAAACTTTTGGCTATCCTATACTATTATTTAGGGAGTACACTTTATAAGATACCCTTAACTAACCTTCCCTTTTGTAAGAATTTACTTAATATATAAATTTTGTTCTATAACTATATAATATATAAATTTTGTAATAAATGAAATTCAACCCGTACTGTAGTACGGGTGATGATCTAGTTTTTATGTAAAACGCTAAAACTATTATATAGATATATATATATATATATATGTGCAAATTTACATAATTATTAATTTATGTTATTATTGGGACTATATTTTTACATAGAGATTTAAAAAAAATTATTATCTTATTATCTTATCGAATTTGGTTAATTTTTACAATGGCCTGACTCGGGACCGGCCAAATTTATTAATTTATCGTGTTTATTAATTTATCGAGTATTAATTTATAGAGGTTCTACTGTAGTTGCTTGTGTTTATTATTGTGTTAGATAGATAATACAAAATTAATGATTAATTAACCTCAAAATTCAAAACAAAGAATGTGGACATGAGCAACGTTGTCAACAAATCAATACAATAAAAACTCTTGAAACTCTCCAGAGGTTGACACCTCAGCTTTTTTAAGCTTTGTGGAGTTGACACCTCATTTAAAATGAATAACCAATGAAAACATTCTAAATAATACAACTCATTTTTAATATCCAATAAGAACCTTTCTTTTTTCCACATCATCATCTCTCATAGAAATATCAAAATGGCCCTAAAATCGTGGGCTTAGCCCAGTCCGGTCCAGGTATGAACACAAAATATTAAATCCGTTAAAAAGTAGATTTTCCGGGCAATCCCACTCGGATTACGGGGTTTAGCAGGTTATGCCGGAGATTGGCGGATTGCCCCGCGGACTGCATATATATAATAAAAATAAATATATCATATATATAATTAAATAGTTTATATATTTTTGTAAAGATAATATGTAAAATATGTGATAATATAAAATTTTTATTATAAAAAGGATAATATTAAAAAAAAATTGATGGTGTTTATACATTAGCTTTTTAGGCTATTCTCAGAGTAACACATCATTAGAATTGATATCTAATCAAAATATAAGTACGAAACAAAACTGAACATGGTAATTAATTCAGTGTCTCTAGCTAATACGATTTTTGAAAATTCTAATTATTAATTCTTTAAAGTTGCAAAAGAATAAAATAATTAATAAGATTTAAATTATATAAATTAATTTATATTCTTTAAAGGTTTTTAAAGGTTTTATACGGTATTTATAAGATTTTAGATACATATAAAGATAGTTTGTATATGTTTTAATAATGTTACATATGTATTTGGGTAAATTTCATATAGTTTGGAGCATTTTTTATAAGGTTTAAAAATGTGACATTTTTGAAAACTGGCATTGAAAATAAAGATAGTTTTTTAAAAATAAAGTTATTTAGTTGGTTCCGAGTGGTATAAAGGTAAACCATTAAGTTCAAAAATTTTATTTAAATATAGCAAATCACTAAAGAAAATATTCAAAAAATAACCTTTGCTACGAAAATAAATTATTAACTGAAAAATATACTAGAATTTTACTTTTGAAACATCATCTTTTCATTAGATATTAATATTGGCAATAGAGACTATAATTATAATTACAAAGTCTAATTACATAAATAAAAAACTAATCCCTAGAAGTAAAAATAATTACAATTTAAATACAAATAAAACATTAAATTATAAAATTTTATTTAGTTATATTAAATAAAAAATTTCAAAATAACAATAGGATTAATACAATAATAACAATTGGATTCTCTCCTAATCTAACACATCAGCATTTTCAGCTTTCCTGGTTATGACACATCATTAAAAAGAAACTCTAATCAAAACATTTTAAATAATACAGCTCAACTTTATTTGCCAATAATAATCTTCTATTCTGCCACGTCACTCTTTCTCTCCCTTTTTTCTGTTGTTTCATATTATTAAGAACACACAAAAACAAAAAAAAGTAACAAAGCCCAAAGTATGACGAAAAAAATAAAATAATAAAGCCCAAAAGTAAAAGCCCACTTGATAAAGTAGTGTTGAAAACATGGAGAGACTAATTAAAATTGACAAAACACGGCTGTCTCTTCTTCTTCGTCATCATCTTCCTCTCGATCGGAAAAAAAAAAAGTTTCTATAAATCTGTTGAATCAAGCAGAGAAGAAGAAGAAAAAGAGATCATGAATCCATAATCTGATTATCTACATCTCCCTAACATCAAGATCCACCATCCTTCATCTCGTCGTCACTCTCAGCACCACTCTTCCTCCACTCCTTCAGCCGCTACTCCTACCCCAACCGCCGGTGCTCGCCGTTTACCTCTTTAAAGAAAGTGCCTTCGCTGTTTGCTTTGAAAACGTGGAGAGACGAAGATTATTTTTTTGTTTTGCCTTCGCCGACAAGGTTTGTTGTCGAATCGATTTGCCATCGGAAGGAGCTCTAATAACCACCGTAAACTACCAGAAAAATCACCGACAAAATTTGTTATTGATTAAGATTTAAAGAGTACTGGGAGTACCATCTTATTTTCCAAACATGATTCAAATAGTGTCCTTCCCTTTTACCAAAAAAAAAAAATAGTGTCCTTCCCCAACATTGTTTTTTGCTTTCATTACCATCTAGATCTTTCTTTCCTTGTCATTGTTGGTAGTGTTGTAGGCATTTCATCGACATGGAGTTATGGTAGGTTTATACAACTTATTTTAGTTATGGAAGTTTTGAATTGGTAGTACTTATTGTTGAGACTCGTGTAAAGAAGACTTCAAAAGTACACAATTGCTCGAAATCAATCATTTAATTAGCAAATAACAGCTGCGTACTTTATATATTGGAGTGCTACCTATATTTTATCAGTGTTTACAGTCGTTTAATGGAAAATATGGTTGTTAAAATATTTCATGTGGACAGAGATATAGATTAATGATTCTAGAATTATTAATGTTTTATTTACTTACACTTCAGGTTTCCCGTGTATTTCACTTTGCCTAAATGTCATAATTTAGGTCTGGAACTATTGTTGTCTACCCCAAAGTTTGAATGCATGTATTGTTACTTGTGAGACCCTAGATGATCTTTACGTAATATATTCTATTGGTCTTAGGAATAGTTAAATCAATCAAGTATCAAGCGTGTAATGCATATTGAATCTCTTGAGATGGTTGGACAATTGTATAATATTAATACATCCACAATTGTATTTGTATCTATCTAAAGAATGAAGGAGAGATTGTGCAAGTACCATGGGATCTACCGAAAACTTGTCGGAATTTCTCATCTACCTCTGCTTATACACTTCTTCCGTACATATATATACACTATTGTTCGTTTGGTCAATTTAGTTAATGTTGATTAAAGATGAAGGTAGATCAATTTTCTAAAGATGTTGAAGTTAATGAATCCAAGGCCGGTATATGAAGAGAAGAAGAATTTTGTGCATTGATTTCTTAAGTAATGTGTCACGGTCACCTTCTCATATCTGTGTATTAATTTGTTTTATTTGATTTGAAATTCAAAATAAAGTTTTTAAATGAGATGAAGTGGTGAAAATGATCTGTCAACCATCAAATTCTAAAATTTTATTTAAGTTTTACAAATCATATTTATATTAAATTCAAGTTTCGTATTTGTGTATTGTTTAAATTCAAGTTTGGATACTCTTTTGTTTGTATTACAAAAAAAGGAAGACAACTTTCATTGTCTAAACCAAAAAAATACAAATTTCATTGTGAACTTTGTACTACATAATCTTAGTTTAAGCAAAAGTCATTAGTAACAAAAATAATTTATAAAAGATATCCCGCAGCGGAGCGCGGGTTTTTACCCTAGTCTACTTAAAAGATGATGTCTTTTGTCTTGGATTCCTAAGCCTAATAATATATATTAAAGTCAACATCAATCAAAAATTTTGGTCGATCATTTGCATCTTTTATAAGTAACTTTCTGGTATGATTATTTTGATAAGGAATATTATTTCTAGTAAATTATTAGTTATGTTACATTATAGAAACTCGAGCAGTAATGTCACTATAAGAGTAAATTTTCCATTCAAGTAAAGAAAAATATCGACAGATTATGATGAATATGATGATGATGAGTCATCACTTTTTAAAGCCCATGCCTAATTACGGTAAAATGAAAAAGGTGTTTTAAGGAAATAAGAAAAAAAAAAACACAGTGAAGGGTTAAGAGAGAAAGGTAAAGTAAGAAGTCTCTCAAGTTTCTTTTTGCTTTCCCTTTTGTGTGGTTCATTCATCTCTCAGTCTTCTTCTTCTGCTATAACGCTCTTCTCCACCACCGTGTAATCGAGTATTCTCCGAGGAAGAGAAGTTGATACTACGGGGTTCTTCAATTTCTACTGGGAAAAATCTCTCTACTACCTTTTTGCTCGGAGAAAATGGTTTGATTTTCGAGGATGATGAAATTTTCAGGCATCTTCACTTGTTCCTTCTTCTTCTAGCTATCGCTTTCTCGTATTAGGGCTTGAAATCAGTTCCAATTCTAGAAATTTTATAGTTTCGTTACATGAATGTTGTTTAATCGTAGTCTCTGCGTTTTCATTTGGAAGCTTAGTAAAAAAAATTTGGGATAATTTGGAGTGTTGAAGGATAGGGTATTATTGGCTCTGGGTTTTAACTTTTTTCGTGTTTTTGATGGATCCGAATAAATTAGGATCTTGAATACAAAAAAGCAAATGGTTGTTAGATGCCAAAAATATTTGGTGGAAGAACACAAGATTTATAGATTCTTTTATGTTATTTTTTATATGTGGGGGTTGGATTCTTTATGTCCTTTACTACTTAAAAAGACCCAAATGTTCGTTGGATTCATGATAATAGTTATAGAGTGATGTGGTTGGCAAGAAAATAGAGCTCTTTAATAACAAAGAACATTTCACTAAACTATCTAACTTCCTTTTTCTGCATCTACCATCCATTAGCTTCTTCTTGTCTCGAATGGGTTCACTGAAAGTTACTAACTTTTTTGGAATTATTCTGCTTCTGAAGGTTGTTGTAGGAGTTTTTTTGCCAGCCTTGGTGCTGGTCATGGCTTTTATCTGACTACCGTTTGTGCCTTTGATGAAACGAAATAATTGCCCCGGGCTCTTTAGAGACTGTTTGTTGGCTTAAGGGTGAGTTTAGTTTCCGTTTTCTTTCATGGTAAGTTTATTTGCCACTTGACACCTCTTCTTTGTTTCTTCTTTGCAGATAATTCAGCCTTTTGGCTTTCATCTTTTTCTCCTGAAAGTTTGTTTCATCCTTAGCACCGATGTCTTCTCCGCTCTCAGATCCGAGAAGAATGTTCTCTAATTCTGCCTTAGAGATGCTCTCATCTTCCGGTCTTCCATATGATGACTATACCAAGGGGTTCATTTTGCAACATCTGTTGGACCTAGTGCTTGATTTTATCCCGCAGCTACAACTCAAAATTGTGCCGGTTACGGACTCATACAACCTCCTCCAGGCAAATGGAAAGATCTGTTATGGTGATAGGAACAGATACAACATCCCCGTGATCATTTATTTCTTGGAGTCTTACCCTCGCCGTCCTCCTAATGTATGGGTAAATTGCCCAGACGATACAATCATTCGCGAATGTGACCAATGTGTCGCTTCTTCTGGTGAAGTCACTCATCCTTATCTTCGGGATTGGTGCCAGAGTTCCAACTTGGTATACCTCGTCATGCAACTCAGCGACGCATTTTCTCGTAAAGAACCTTTCGCTGTCCCTAATTTCGATGGACGACTATCTCTTGAGAAGGTATATACAACTTCCTCATTTTATTGGTTGCTCAATTCTTTTCTTAATGCTCATGATCATCCCGTTTTTTGATAGACCAAGTTGGCAAAGATTCTAATCGATAATGGTCTGAATGCTCTTTTATGGGCCTTTAATGGAGACCCAAACCCCCTTATCGATCAGGTTTACTTTTTCTTTTTCTCTGTCTTATTAATTTTGGATCAGTGCTCTCACGAAAGAAGATAAAAAATGAACTTAATATTGCTGAAACAATTGCTTAATTAGATTACTTGCCGATACCCAAGACATCCTGATTTAGCATCACACATCAAGACTAAGGATGGGGGTGTAGAAGCATTCATCAAGATTGCAAAAGATACCGCTAGAAAAGTATACTAAATCTCCTCTCTCAGTTAGTGTCTTTGGCAATCTTAATTCACAGCTTGTGTCTTTTGATTTTGATTGCTTTCTTTTGGTGATTATTTGTAGAAATTTGGGATACAGCTTCCGGGGACGCATGGGTGCCGTCAAGCGGATCAGATGAGTTCTCTGCATTCAATTCATGATCTTCCTCAACAAGAGATTCCGCCAGCCGTGAACATTCGTATCTCCAACCTGCTCTCCAGGCAAGGCCTTCTCTACGATGACTCCACTAAGGAGAGTATCAGACAACATCTCTTTGACCTACTACGAGATTACCCTTGGCTAGAGGGGCATGTTAACGACAATCTCATCAACGTAGATGGAGTTATCCCTTATAGCGTTCATGGAAAAATCTACAGCGTCCCTGTCATTATCTGGCTCCACGAGTCTTACCCTGTTGGACGTCCTCGTGTCTGGGTGGATAGTCCCAACAATCATGTCATCATGCAAAATCTAGTATATGTCGCTCCTAGTGGTATGGTATGTCTTCCTTATCTCCAGAATTGGGATCGATTTAAATCCAATCTCGTAGGACTCATCTCGCATCTCAGCGCCGAATTCACTTGTCAACCACCTTTCACGACCCGCCCACGATATGGTATGTCTTCCTTATCTCCAGAATTTTGCATTCTCTATGTCTTTGTCTACGCCTAACAAGAAATGAAAATTTTAATGGCTGTCTATTCAGGGGTTTGATGATTATTGTGTAAACAAGTTCTGAAGATTCATGTGGGTGACTCATATATACTCTAAAAAGGTCCAACCAAACTCTTAAGGGTGGTGGGGATTGCAAGTTCATCCAGTTAACCGTTATTGGCCTCTAAATACATTTATGTCTTTTCCAACTTGTTATTATTTTGTATGAAGAACCATTACACTGGTTGGTTTCTTATGTTTGAATTTTTATGATAAGACTGGAAAATCTATGTTAGGCATTCAAATAAGAATGGAGCTGCAAAAAGTAGGAACTAAAGAGTTAATGTTGCATAAAGAAAAGAACAGAAGAGCTGAGGTAGCGCCAAGTATAGAAGATATACGTGTAGATATAATTGCAAATGAATGGATGTAAAGACAGAGGCAAAACTCACAACGGAAACCTGTTCTTACAAGTACATAGATAGAGAATCAACAAAATAATTATAGGTGAATACTGTAGATATGCAAACCACAAAAAGAGATAAACGACAAATCCACAAAAAGGTGCTCCTCAACCCAAAGCATGTAGAACTAAAATGGAATTCAAAGTCATTATCACCTTGCATGACTAGCAAGGAAGGAGCAAAACATCAACCGAAGCATTAACTAGTCTCAAGAAAGACCGTAGAATAGTAGATCGATCAGATTCTTAATACATAATGGGATTAGATTCTTAATACATAATGGGACGATAAGATACTTAAAATACGTAGTAGCATAATGGTGGGCTTTCACATCAAACACTTGACTTCAAGCGACATATGCTGTGGCAGTCCATCCGTTGTTCTCCTTATGATAGCATTGCAGTCTTGATTGCCACGGCCTTTGAAGTTCATGTAGAAGATTGCATTCTCCGCCTTGGCTTTCTTCTTAGACTCCACATCTGCTCTGGTTTGCACAATTATCTTTCTCAGCTCAAATGGCTCTCCCCAAACTGGTGAGCCCTGCAACACAACAACATCATGAGATCAATATTAAATCTAGACAAATTCCCCTCCTCATCTTTGCTTTTTTGTTTTTTCTCACATGGAAACAACGCAACTTGGTGCGCAAAGCGAGATCCACGTACAGATGAAGCCAATCCTTGTATTCTTCCACCTCCGACTCTGAGAGCTGCAAAATCAAGTCAACAACATATATATCACATTATGTAGTCTCAAGATAGGCATGCTTCTTTAAGGGACAAAAGAGGGAGGGGCTCACACCTCGTAGTATTGCAGGTTATCACTGATATTCTCAGGCATCGAGTTGGGCATATCACCTTTGAAGAATTTATCCACGGCGAGTTGGTCAAAGCGACTTGGGTAGTGATTCTCCTCTGAGGTATATGGACATGACCGGTAAAGATTAGACGCAATAAATATAATAATAATATAACAAGAGAGGCCGGTGTTTACAAATTACCTGGCAATAATGTGCATTTCATTGTAATGAAACTCAAGCAGCCTTGATTCTCAGTCTCAGACTGAACCACCCTAGTTAAGAAATCGCAAGTGCGAGTTGGATCGGTTGCATAGAATTTTATAACCTTATAAATTAATCCGGTAAGATGGTTCTCGTCTAGCCAGACATATTTAAAGTTTGTCCCCTGCAAAGATGAAAATAACAACAACTTATACAAAATATATACAAAAACCAATAATGGTAGACACAAAGGACAGAGATAATTTACATTTAGCAGATTGTAGCAATGAAGTCCAACTTTACCAAAAGTCCCTTCATATCCACAATCCTGGTGGAGAGAGTCAAAATCAAAATCAAAATCAAAATAAAAGTATATATGGAGGAGTACCTCCTTAAGAACCCCAAAGTATACATAAAACAAAAATTACCATAGGTACAAGGTTGGAGGGGAGAGGGGGTTCATAGACAACAACATCATCATTGTAAGGTGGTAGGTCAGGTGGTGCATAATAGTCAGTAACATCAGCGTCAGGTGGTCCATAATAGTCATAACGGCTGGGAGAAGTTGGGTTGTAAGGTTGAGGTTCGGGCGGCTGGTAAGAAGACTGTTTAATGGCCAAGTAATCTTGAGGAGGGAACAAGTAGTCAGTTGCATCGCGAGGTGGCCAAGAGGGAGCGGGAGAGAAAGTTTGTTGAGGTTCGGGCGGCTGGTAAGAAAACTGTTTAATGGCCAAGTAATCTTGAGGAGGGAACAAGTAGTCAGTTGCATCGCGAGGTGGCCAAGAGGGAGCGGGAGAGAAAGTTTGTTGAGGTTCGGGCGGCTGGTAAGAAAACTGTTTAGTGGCCAAGTAACCTTGAGGAGGGAACAAGTAGCCAGTTGCATCGCGAGGTGGCCAAGAGGGAGCGGGAGAGAAAGTTTGTTGAGGTTCGGGAGCCTTGCGGTAGAATCTTTGCCCTTCCAGCTGATCTGGGTATGGTGGTAAAGCATCAACGAGTCCCTTACAAAAAAAAAACAGTATCATGAGAATTGATGCAAATCTCCCATGAGACCTATCTATGCTATGGGGGATCCACAATAGAAATTCAGTTACCGTAAGACTCAGGGGGCTAGAGGCTTCTTGCTGCAACGAGACGACAGACATTCTTGGAACCCTAAATTCTGAAAAGACTAGGATTAGATTCAATTAAAAATCTCAAAACTCACAACCCTAATTTATATCAAAACCACAATCAGGGATTCCGTGAACCGCAGTTTTATGAAAAGTAGTGATTCGCCAAATCCAATGAGAAAAAAAAATTCTGGGTTTCGTGAGATTTTAGCAGAAAAGAATAGTCAGATCTCTGATGGAAAACGGGCAAACGTACCTTTCCTCTTAGTCCCAGATTCGCGAAATTTGTTTCGATGAAAGATGAGAGAATGGAAAAACGCATCTTTTCTCTTATCCCAACGCAAAATGATTCTCCACCCCCAAGGCCCAAACATATATCCCGTTAAAAGAAACCGACAATCAGTTATTGGGCTTTTCTAAACTCAAAAAGCCCAATTTATCGGGTGCAATATAATAAAAACATGTACTAGATTCATTTAGAAATCTGGCTTGATTTAGATTTGACTTGATTAATTTTATTTCAATTTTGTTTCAGTCCGCAGCATTTTTGCATGTGACTAAATGTTGCAATAGTTCAATTAAACGGTTGCAAATTTTTATGAAGAGTAATGATAGAAAAAAAAAAAGATGCAACCGTAGATGATATTTATTAGAGTTGCAATTTTCTAAAATAACAACAATAAAATATATTTTTTAGTTTAAAAAAAAAAAATTTAACAAAAAGTTACGATAAAAAAATCACAACTGTTGACAACTACAAAATGCATTTATTCGGATTGTAATTATTATACAGATTCTATTAAAGAAAAATGTTAATATATTAAAAATACAAGCAAAGGTCCTTGTCTTACAAAAGTAATATATGACTTAGCGTATTAAACTATTAATCTAATTCTAAATTCTAGATAATTTTTTTATAATATATTCTAGAAAAAGATTATGTTTTTTTATCTTATCAGGCAAATAAAATAAAATTTGTTACTCTTACTATATATATGATTTTTTTTTTATCTAAGTCCTCATTAATTTTTACGAATAGGTATATATTTAAGATCGATTTGCTAGTCTCAAGACAAGTTTCTTAAGATGAGGACCGATGAAGCATGCATACAGATGCATGTACTTAACTAGAAAAAGCCTATCCAATTCATCATATTAGTTAAAATATGCAAACGGAAAATTAAGTTACCTCTCGTATTGAAAATGAGCCAGTAAAACTTTATGTAAATAAATTTATTTTGATGCTTTAATCGTTTTTATAAAGTTGGATTTGGAGTTTAAATTATAACATGTCGGATCTTTTATCATACACTCCGCACAAACTCTGCAATCAAAAAGATCTTTTACACTCGGAAATGTCCAAAAACTACTGTGCTATAGACTCGGGGTGACTTGCCCATTGCACTAGATCATTTTTGTTTCGTTTATTAATCTTACTGCCCTAAATTTATCATGAACCCTCGACTAATTCTACTATTAGATCATTTTTTTTTCTAGATCATAGCTTCGGAAAAAAAAAAATGTTTTGAACTAGAGCTTCCAAGTAAAGTAATTTGCTGAAATGATCATTTGGTAACGTTTAACATGCTAATTAGAGTATATAGAGGAATGTGGCAAGACGACCGAGTTCACAACAGGTTACGTAACTTGGTAGTTATCATAGAGTTGGCATCATCGTAAGCTCTTGAGATTAGCAAGAAAAAACATTGACATAACAACATAAACTAAAGTTGGACGGTGCAGGACGGCCTCAAGAGAAGAAAATGACAGAAAATTATATACGAGCTTAGGAAAGAAAAAAGACCGGTGTAATGGATACAAAGTTATATGCATTGAACACGTGCAATAGATTTTCATTTTTCAAGACCGGTGTAACACGAACGGATAACCATTTTATTTGGTTCTTATGTAAGCACGGATGAAGCATTTGCAATAAGCTTAAGGCCCCTATAACAAATCGTGGAGATCAAAGTTTTTGATTTAAATTGCAAGTAAATATTTTTCACAACTACATCACATCAATCAAAAACTTTGATCTAGCTCTAACATGTAGTTCAGGGTGCAATAAAAAAAATATTGCAAGTAAATATTTTTCAGTACTACTCAAAAAGTAGATTACAATAATATAATTAATATGCGGTCCTAAAAGATTGATATATAAAAGGACAGAAAAAATATGTTTCATGAATATATGTTGTTTGAATCTAGAGAGAATTGTACTATATTAAAAAAAAAAACCTATATACTAGAATTATTAAAAGGGAACTTTGTTTCGTACAAGGTCCCATCATGTTTTAGGACCGGCACTAGATGGATTCAAGGACGTATCACATGGGTTTTATGACATATAAACATCAACCAAAAGTTGAGCAAATAAATTGTTACCATTCATATGATTCACACACACACACCAAATACGTTTTTTTTTTTTTTTTGTCACACCAAATACTTTTGTGTTGTTATATATACGGGGAGCTCACATTCCTCTGATTCAACAAAATACATTACGGAGCACACAAGTCTGTCTCTTTCTTCAACTTTTATTCCTTCTTGTAAAAGAAAAGAGAGACACAATGGCGGAAAACTATGATCGTGCCTGTGAGGTAAAAGCTTTTGACGAGATGAAGATCGGCGTGAAGGGTCTTGTAGACGCCGGAATCACAAAAATCCCACGCATTTTCCATCACCCGCATGTTGCCGTTACAAACCCTAAACCTTCGTCAACGTTAGAAATTCCAACAATTGATCTTGGAGGTGGCGTGTTCGAGTCCACGGTCACGCGAAAGAGCGTGATTGTGAAAGTGAGAGACGCGGTTGAGAAGTTCGGGTTCTTTCAGGTGATTAACCATGGGATTCCACTCGAAGTGATGCATAAGATGAAAGATGGGATACGTGGGTTTCATGAGCAGGACTCAGAAGTGAAGAAAACGTTCTATAGTCGTGACATCACCAAAAAGGTTAAGTATAACACTAATTTTGATCTCTATAGCTCTCAAGCTGCGAATTGGAGAGATACTTTAACTACGGTTATGGCTCCTGATGTTCCACAAGTAGAGGACTTACCCGCGATTTGTCGGTACGATTCTTTATATCTCTTAAGTTTTCCAAATAGAGATTGCGACATAATTAGTTAAGACCATAAGAGAAACACTACAAAAAAAAGATCATATTAAATCACTTAAATTGTATCACTTCACTAAATGATATTATTTTGAATAATTTATTTATAAATGATGTGTTTTAGCATCAATTATACTAAGTGATGTTATAATTAATTAGTTTGGCATCAATTATATAAAACTGATTTAAAAGCTATTATTTCGTATCACTTTTTAAAAACTGATAGTAAATATTAATTTACATCATTTAGATAATTGATGTATTTATTAATTTTTGTTAAGATCACTTTTTAAATGATACAAAATTTATATCAATAAAAACTGATGTAAAATTGTATTAAGGAGGCATTTTTAAATTGTCCCACATCGACAACTTCTTAAGGAGGGATAAGAATCTATCCTTTATAAATAGGTTAACCCATTTTCTAATAATTGAGTGTAGTGGTCTCACGAAAACTTAAGTCAAATAATTTATTTGAAAGATATTGTTGACGTTTAAATTTATTCTTAGAATAAGATTATAATTAAAATAATTTTCTTATTAAATAATAAAATAATTATTATAAATGTTACAATTATTAAAATCACTAATGAAATTTGACACTAGTTTTAGTATCAATTATTTATAAATGATGAAAATATTAACATCATTTATACAAAGTGATTTAAAAAGGTAACATCATTTTTTGTAATTGATACAAAATTAACGTCAATTATACAAACTGATGCAAATATTATGTATAATTACATCAGTTGTCAACAAAATGATGTAAATTATTTGCATCATTAATTTTTAAATCATTTACTTAAGTGATGTAAAATTCTTTTACATCAATTATAAGTAATACAAATATTCAAAATAAGTGATATAAAATGATCTTTTTTTTTGTAGTGAAAATACAATTATTTGGGTAGAATAGTCCTAAAATAGAAACTAATAAACGAAAAAGGGGTGAAAAAAGAGAGAGAACAAAAAAAAAAAAAAAAAAAAAACGAAAAATGGGAAAATTCGGTCTGGTTTGGTTAACCAAACCGATTAAATTATGTCTGATTTGGATATAAAATTCTCTCTAACTTATAAATGACCTCTGGTGGTGAATATTTTCAGGGAAATCATGTTGGAGTACTCGAAGCGAATGATGAAGTTAGGAGAGCTAATCTTTGAGCTTTTATCAGAAGCTCTTGGTTTAAAATCTAACCACCTTAAAGAGCTAAATTGTGCAAAGAGTTTGTCGTTGCTCTCCCATTACTACCCACCTTGTCCAGAGCCTGATCGAACCTTTGGCATCAGTTCACACACAGATATATCTTTTATCACTATTCTTCTTCAAGACCACATTGGAGGACTTCAAGTTCTCCATGATGGTTACTGGATCGATGTTTTTCCTAATCCCGAAGCTCTTATCGTTAACCTCGGAGATCTCTTACAGGCAAAAATGTTAATTGCGTTCTTGATTTGTTTTAAAGAAACTTAATACACCAATCACATCTTCCATATTTTGACAAATCTCAAAACGTTTTTTTTTTCAATGGTTGCTTGCAGCTTATAACAAACGATAAGTTTGTAAGTGTGGAGCATAGGGTTTTGGCAAATAGAGGCGAAGAACCACGCATTTCAAGCGCATCTTTCTTCATGCACACCATACCAAATGAGCAAGTATATGGACCTATTAAAGAGCTTCTATCTGAACAAAACCCTCCCAAGTACAGAGACACAACCACGACCGAGATGGCGAGACATTACTTGGCTAGAGGACTAGATGGGACCTCACCATTGCTCCACTTCAGGATCTGAAAATAATGGTGGATTCAAATCTTAGAGAATCTCTACAATAAAACTACAAGAATACATGTGGTAGTATGTCTATTTCACATATGTTATTGTGTTCCCAATAATCTATAGACTTAAACCATCAGTATCTTAAGTACTTCCATTTTGTAGGTCTTGAGTTGAGATAGATATTGTGTTGATTTCTAGGTACTCTATACATTTTCTTATGTTTTTATTTTTGGTACGAGTTTTAGTTAAAATATTTGTTCAAGTACAGACTAGTCAAGATCAAAAGAGTATATTACCTCAGTGGACACTACTCGATGTTCAAAAGGAAACGACTGACATAGATTGCGCTGAATGTTTCAGATGTGATATAGCTGTGCCCCTTTCAGACTCTTCCACTGTTCCAAGTCTCCTGCAAAATAACATGTTTATGCATCATTGGTTACTATCTTCAAATCCCAAAATAGTTTCAGTGTGAATGTGTTATCTAACAAAACCATAAGCATTCACGTTTCGATTTGCATATCTCCCACTGCAT
Organism: Arabidopsis arenosa; assembly: GCA_905216605.1. NCBI lineage: Eukaryota > Viridiplantae > Streptophyta > Magnoliopsida > Brassicales > Brassicaceae > Arabidopsis > Arabidopsis arenosa. The sequence goes on along the minus strand of LR999454.1, from coordinate 6,505,941 downwards.
AAGGAAAGAGAGACATATATACCTTGGAGGAATGAAACCTTGACCACCTTCTTCTGAAAGTGCCTTCTCTAATCTCTCTTCGAATGGTGTTGCGTGCCAACTCACTTTCTGGTCCTGCAATATAAAAAGTAACTCATGTATTCATAACAAATGAAAGGAAATGTGAAGAAGCCTAGGGATTCTGAAAGAAACAGGAGAGTACCTCTTTGTATTTGTTTGTAGAGTTTGGTATCCCATTACCATCCCACCATTTGGGTGAGATTTGAGATTGCTCTTTCTCATTCCAGTGAGCTGCAACCATTCCAATGATAGGTCTGTCTCCAGGAGTTATGGATAAAGCCTCAATGTTTTCGTTACTCTTCTTTTTACTCTGCTTCACCCAAGGAGAGCTACTAGTTTCGACTATCGGGTATCTTTCATCTGAACTCTCTTCCAACTTTCCCTCACAAATTGTTGATGTGGGAGATTCATTTTCTGTCTTCTCTTTGCAAGC
>LR999454.1:6452584-6485448 GCA_905216605.1 Arabidopsis arenosa | reverse complement strand
TAATCTGTTTAGAAGCTCCAAAACCGAAAACTCACAGGACTTCAGCAACACCCACAAAGATTTGAGAAGCAATAATAAGCTTGGTTAGTGTTTTTGGAGTCAACTATGACTAGAGATCTCGTGTTTATGATTGGGTATAAGAACTAGAACCGCAACCAGATCCCGTAACTTAAAGTAGTGTTATTCCTTTTAGAAGCTCCAAAACCGAAAACTCTTAGGACTTCGGCCACACATACAAAGATTTGAGAAGCATTAAGAAGCTTGGTTAGTGTTTTTGGAGTCAAATATGACTAGATCTCGTGTTTATGATAGGGTATAAGAACTAGAACCGCAACAGGATCCCAAAAGCTAAAGTAGTGTTTTTCTGTTTAGAAGCTCCAATTAAAACCGAAAACCCATAGGACTTCGGCCACACCCACAAAGATTTGAGAAGCAATAAGAAGCTTGGTTAGTGTTTTTGGAGTCAAATATGACTAGATCTCGCGTTTATGATTGGGTATAACAAATAGAGCCGCAGCCGGATCCCGTAAGTTAAAGTAGTGTTTTTCCGTTTAGAAGCTCCAAAACCAAAAACTCATAGGACTTCGGCCACACCCACAAAGATTTGAGAAGCCAAAAGAAGCTTGGTTAGTGTTTTTGGATTCAAATATGACTAGATCTCGTGTTTATGATTTTGTATAAGAATTAGAACCGCAACCGGATCCCAAAAACTAAAGTTATGTTTTTTTCGTTCAGAAGCTCCAAAACCGAAAACTCATAGGACATCAGCCACACCCACAAAGATTTGACAAGCAATAAGAAGCTTGGTTAGTGTTTTTGGAGTCAAATATGACTAGATCTCGTGTTTATGATTGGGTATAAGAACTAGAACCGCAACCGGATTCCAAAAACTAAAGTAGTGTTTTTCCGTTCAGAAGCTCCAAAACCAAACACTCATAGGACTTTGGCCACACCCACAAAGATTTGAGAAGCAATAAGAAGCTTGGTTAGTGTTTTTGGAGTCAAATATGACTAGATCTCTTGTTTATGATTGGGTATAAGAACTAGAACCGCTATCGGATCCCAAAAGCTAAAGTAGTGTTTAATCTGTTTAGAAGCTCCAAAACCGAAAACTCACAGGACTTCAGCAACACCCACAAAGATTTGAGAAGCAATAATAAGCTTGGTTAGTGTTTTTGGAGTCAACTATGACTAGAGATCTCGTGTTTATGATTGGGTATAAGAACTAGAACCGCAACCAGATCCCGTAACTTAAAGTAGTGTTATTCCTTTTAGAAGCTCCAAAACCGAAAACTCTTAGGACTTCGGCCACACATACAAAGATTTGAGAAGCATTAAGAAGCTTGGTTAGTGTTTTTGGAGTCAAATATGACTAGATCTCGTGTTTATGATTGGGTATAAGAACTAGAACCGCAACAGGATCCAAAAAGCTAAAGTAGTGTTTTTCTGTTTAGAAGCTCCAATTAAAACCGAAAACCCATAGGACTTCGGCCACACCCACAAAGATTTGAGAAGCAATAAGAAGCTTGGTTAGTGTTTTTGGAGTCAAATATGACTAGATCTCGCGTTTATGATTTGGTATAAAAACTAGAGCCGCAGCTGTAGTGACCCTCATTCTAGGGTAAATGGCCGTGCACAAAATGATGAAAGGAAGATCAAAAAGAACTAATGATGAAGAATAAAGAAGATTGGTCGAGACAAAAAGAAGTTGGGACGAGAGAATATTGTTCCGTACGTACCCGGACGTATCCGGACGACAGCCGACCGTACCGCAAGGTACCTATCGACGATCGATTGATTCCGTACCGAATTTGTCGTACTGAATTAAGTGTTTGCCGAACGAAATCGAATATCATGACGATTAGAAGAAGATGGTACGAGGAAATATTGATTTGGGCGAGAGATGGTCGAGAAGCTCTGTACCGCGGTACGTACCGCGACCCGTTGACCGACCGTTGACCAAGTCACGACTCGCGATCAAGCTGACTTGGAGCCCAAGCTACGTCGCTTGGAGCCGAAGTTTGATGGAGTGGAGCCGAAGTGTTGACCCTTGGAGCCGAAGTTTAGCCGGACACGTGTCGCCATTCCGTGTACCGCCGTACGTGTCCGTCCGTGCGGATGACACGTGATACGCTGACTCGCCCGTTCTTTCCCTATAAATACTCGACCACCCTCGAGTCATTTGGAGAGAAAAAAGGGGAAAAATACGGAGATGCTGCTGTGATCGAGAAATCCGTGACGATCCGCGTCTGTGATCGAGAAAACGATGTCGTGATGCTGCTGTGAGTCTCGTAGCATGTGTTATGGCACATGATAGGTTTGGGTAGTTGTTGTGTTTATTGATTGGTGAGTCTCGTAGCATGTGTTATGGCACATGTTAGGTTAGGGTTGGGTTGCTATTGCGTTTATTAGTTGTTTGATTGATTGCTAAGTCTCGGTGATGTGCTTAGGCGTATCATCGAGCAATTGCTTGATTATGTGCGTTTAGGTGCGAGGTTAGGTTGCATGCTAGATTCTCGTTTTATCCTTAGTTGATTAACTTGAATCTCCATGTAGGTTTTGATTTAATATGGTACCGAATCATGTACTTGTGATCCTCGTGATCCGTACATAAATGATTCCGTACTTGTGTGTTGCATTCTTAGTATGCGGTACTCGTGACTTAATGTCCTGTGCCTTAAGCATATTAAGAATTAGGGGTATGTCTGTCCTTCCTCGGCGGCATGTCAAGTAAGTCTTGATCCTTAGCTGGTCACTTACACAAAAATTGACATAAGACTCGGGACCATGGCCGGGTACTGCATGACGATGCATAGTTTTATGGTGTCTCTTATTGTCATCCTTTGTGGGTTCAACTTGCGACAAAGTGATGTTCCGGTTATATGCCTTTAATGGTTATAGCTCGAGTGTTCACAGGAATGGAAGGCAGCATATCAGGGCCCATAGGAGTCGTCTAGATAGTTGGTGTCGCATGCATAATTTTCTTATCTCGTTATACGGACTTGTTCCGTATAAGCATGCTTCTTGGTTGTTTGATTATTGTTTGCTTCCGTGTGCATTCTCTGATTTGTTTTTATATTGTTTATGCTTGATGTTATTGGGATGGGTTAAACTAATGATTGTTGCAGGGAATCCGAGCTCACTAAGTAATCTTAGATTACTTATGACTCCATTTTGTTTTGCAGGAAAACCATAGTGGGAACCATTAGAGGGATGCTCAGGACGTAGGAAAGCCGGTATAGAGTTGTTGCTTTGGTAAAACTTAGTGAGTTTTCTTGTTGTGTCGATTTGAGCATGTAAGCTCACGGCGCCAATTGTAATTGTTGTTTTGGATATTTGTTGTACAAAAGTTTATATGATATAAAAGGAGTATTTTCTTATAAAGTGTGTGTTTCATTCGATATTAGTCTTGTCCGGACTAACACAACTCGCGATCACGGTAAGGGTTGAAAAGCCTAAACCGCGGTCGTGAGGGACGGTTCGCGCGGATGGTCCGGCTAAGGATCTGAATTCGTTTGGAACCTCTGCTGGATTGTCTGTGTGAGCTGTCTATGTGACGTTTCCGGGTCCTCCGTGGCTTGTCCGGTCATAGAGCGGTCCGGGGGCGTTCCAAAGGTGGTATCAGAGCATGGTTCATGATGCTCACGGGACACACGTTTTTCAAAATGTTTTATCGAGTAAATTGAGTCGCAAAAGCAACTAGGTAAACCGGTATGTCCTGAGTTAGTAGGGAATGGGTTAGGTATTACCCTTGTTATTGTTGCAGTTGGTGCGTTGGATTTGGATCAACTATGGATGGCCGTGGGGGACCGCAACCAAGATTATAAAAATGTTGAAGCATTATGGCCGAGCTCAGTAACGTGGGCTTGTAACTCAAGTGAGGGCAAGTGGAGGAGTGAGTGAGTTGTTGGAGAAGAATCGAAGAATCATAAAGGAGGAATTATGGAAATAATCGGAAGAGAAGTTGGAATTGAAGAAGTAGTCAAGGAGGTATGAAGCGGTTAAGCCATTTCAAGGAGTAAGTTGAAGAAGCCATCAGCGGTCCGTCCACCCCGGCCAGTCCAAAGATCAAGAAGTGGTGAAGGTATCAAGTAAGTGAGTGGTTAAACCTTAGAAATATATTTTTACCCTAAGCCTTCATGATCTTAAAGGTCTCGTATGAGGTACGTATGGGTTCTATCTATTCTTTTGGTTTTGGTTGTGTGATTGATTGAATGCTTGCTTGCTTAATTTTAGTATTATGCATGCATTTGCTTTTGGGTTGGGTGTAGTAAACTCCGTAGTGTCAAGTGATCTTGCACTTTCGAGTTTTTGTGTGTAGTTTTTAAGGGTGTCTTCATAGTTGGAATAGTCAGTTAGTAAATTGAGTTATTCCCCGAAGCCAATCCCTTAGAATAGAGAAGTGAGTAGTCGAAGTATCAGTGGTCAACAGAGAAGAGTCTTCTCAGCCGATCAGCTAATGGTACTCAAGAAGCGTGAAGTTCAGTTAGTCAAGGTTCAGTGTTCAAGAAGAGTTTGTCGAGATGAAGCGTTAGTCGTAGTATACCTTGGGAGCAGCCCTAGTATACTTTTGTAGGAGTGATGGATATGAAGAAATGCCGGAGATGAAGAAGCTTTCCTAATCACTCCAACTTTCATGTTGCCGTTGATTCAAGGATCGCCAAGGATGAAGTTTACAAATGAAGACGAAGAAGAGAAGAAGGAGAAGAAGAAGTTTATTGAAGTGGATTGTTGAGAAGCATTAGAATTCGAGGACGAATTCTTATAAGGTGGGTAGAATGTAGTGACCCTCATTCTAGGGTAAATGGCCGTGCACAAAATGATGAAAGGAAGATCAAAAAGAACTAAGGATGAAGAATAAAGAAGATTGGCCGAGACAAAAAGTAGTTGGGACGAGAGAATATTGTTCCGTACGTACCCGGACGTATCCGGACGACAGCCGACCGTACCGCAAGGTACCTATCGACGATCGATTGATTCCGTACCGAATTTGTCGTACTGAATTAAGTGTTTGCCAAACGAAATCGAATATCATGACGATTAGAAGAAGATGGTACGAGGAAATATTGATTTGGGCGAGAGATGGTCGAGAAGCTCTGTACCGCGGTACGTACCGCGACCCGTTGACCGACCGTTGACCAAGTCACGACTCGCGATCAAGCTGACTTGGAGCCCAAGCTACGTCGCTTGGAGCCGAAGTTTGATGGAGTGGAGCCGAAGTGTTGACCCTTGGAGCCGAAGTTTAGCCGGACACGTGTCGCCATTCCGTGTACCGCCGTACGTGTCCGTCCGTGCGGATGACACGTGATACGCTGACTCGCCCGTTCTTTCCCTATAAATACTCGACCACCCTCGAGTCATTTGGAGAGAAAAAAGGGGAAAAATACGGAGATGCTGCTGTGATCGAGAAATCCGTGACGATCCGCGTCTGTGATCGAGAAAACGATGTCGTGATGCTGCTGTGAGTCTCGTAGCATGTGTTATGGCACATGATAGGTTTGGGTAGTTGTTGTGTTTATTGATTGGTGAGTCTCGTAGCATGTGTTATGGCACATGTTAGGTTAGGGTTGGGTTGCTATTGCGTTTATTAGTTGTTTGATTGATTGCTAAGTCTCGGTGATGTGCTTAGGCGTATCATCGAGCAATTGCTTGATTATGTGCGTTTAGGTGCGAGGTTAGGTTGCATGCTAGATTCTCGTTTTATCCTTAGTTGATTAACTTGAATCTCCATGTAGGTTTTGATTTAATATGGTACCGAATCATGTACTTGTGATCCTCGTGATCCGTACATAAATGATTCCGTACTTGTGTGTTGCATTCTTAGTATGCGGTACTCGTGACTTAATGTCCGGTGCCTTAAGCATATTAAGAATTAGGGGTATGTCTGTCCTTCCTCGGCGGCATGTCAAGTAAGTCTTGATCCTTAGCTGGTCACTTACACAAAAATTGACATAAGACTCGGGACCATGGCCGGGTACTGCATGACGATGCATAGTTTTATGGTGTCTCTTGTTGTCATCCTTTGTGGGTTCAACTTGCGACAAAGTGATGTTCCGGTTATATGCCTTTAATGGTTATAGCTCGGGTGTTCACAGGAATGGAAGGCAGCATATCAGGGCCCATAGGAGTCGTCTAGATAGTTGGTGTCGCATGCATAATTTTCTTATCTCGTTATACGGACTTGTTCCGTATAAGCATGCTTCTTGGTTGTTTGATTATTGTTTGCTTCCGTGTGCATTCTCTGATTTGTTTTTATATTGTTTATGCTTGATGTTATTGGGATGGGTTAAACTAATGATTGTTGCAGGGAATCCGAGCTCACTAAGTAATCTTAGATTACTTATGACTCCATTTTGTTTTGCAGGAAAACCATAGTGGGAACCATTAGAGGGATGCTCAGGACGTAGGAAAGCCGGTATAGAGTTGTTGCTTTTGTAAAACTTAGTGAGTTTTCTTGTTGTGTCGATTTGAGCATGTAAGCTCACGGCGCCAATTGTAATTGTTGTTTTGGATATTTGTTGTACAAAAGTTTATATGATATAAAAGGAGTATTTTCTTATAAAGTGTGTGTTTCATTCGATATTAGTCTTGTCCGGACTAACACAACTCGCGATCACGGTAAGGGTTGAAAAGCCTAAACCGCGGTCGTGAGGGACGGTTCGCGCGGATGGTCCGGCTAAGGATCTGAATTCGTTTGGAACCTCTGCTGGATTGTCTGTGTGAGCTGTCTATGTGACGTTTCCGGGTCCTCCGTGGCTTGTCCGGTCATAGAGCGGTCCGGGGGCGTTACAGCAGCCGGATCCCGTAAGTTAAAGTAGTGTTTTTCCGTTTAGAAGCTCCAAAACCGAAAACTCATAGGACTTCGGCCACACCCACAAAGATTTGAGAAGCAAAAAGAAGCTTGGTTAGTGTTTTTGGATTCAAATATGACTAGATCTCGTGTTTATGATTTTGTATAAGAACTAGAACCGCAACCAGATCCCAAAAACTGAAGTTATGTTTTTTTCGTTCAGAAGCTCCAAAACCGAAAACTCATAGGACATCAGCCACACCCACAAAGATTTGACAAGCAATAAGAAGCTTGGTTATTGTATTTGGAGTCAAATATGATTGGATCTCGTGTTTATGTTTGGGTATAAGAACTAGAACCCCAACCGGAGCCCAAAAGCTTAAAAAGTGTTTTTCCGTTTAGAAGCTCCAAAACCGAAACTCATAGGACTTCGGCCACACCCACAAAGATTTGAGAAGCATTAAGAAGCGTGGTTAGTGTTTTTGGAGTCAAATATGACTAGATCTCGTGTTTATGATTGGGTATAAGAACTAGAACCGCAAAAGGATCCCAAAAGCTAAAGTAGTGTTTTTCTATTTAGAAGCTCCAATTAAAACCGAAAACCCATAGGACTTCGGCACACCCACAAAGATTTGAGAAGCAATAAGAAGCTTGGTTAGTGTTTTTAGAGTCAAATATGACTAGATCTCGCGTTTATGATTGGGTATAAGAACTAGAGCCGCAGCCGGATCCCGTAAGTTAAAGTAGTGTTTTTCCGTTTAGAAGCTCCAAAACCGAAAACTCATAGGACTTCGGCCACACCCACAAAGATTTGAGAAGCAAAAAGAAGCTTGGTTAGTGTTTTTGGAGTCAAATATGACTAGATCTCGTGTTTATGATTTTGTATAAGAACTAGAACCGCAACCGGATCCCAAAAACTAAAGTTATGTTTTTTTCGTTCAGAAGCTCCAAAACCGAAAACTCATAGGACATCAGCCACACCCACAAAGATTTGACAAGCAATAAGAAGCTTGGTTATTGTATTTGGAGTCAAATATGATTGGATCTCGTGTTTATGATTGGGTATAAGAACTATAACCCCAACCGGAGCCCAAAAGCTTAAAAAGTGTTTTTCCGTTTAGAAGCTCCAAAACCGAAACTGATAGGACTTCGGCCACACCCACAAAGATTTGAGAAGCAAAAAGAAGCTTGGTTAGTGTTTTTGGAGTCAAACATGACTAGATCTCGTGGTTATGATTGGGTATAAGAACTAGAACCGCAACCGGATCCCAAAAACTAAAGTAGTGTTTTTCCGTTCAGAAGCACCAAAACCGAAAACTCATAGGACTTTGGCCACACCCACAAAGATTTGAGAAGCAATAAGAAGCTTGGTTAGTGTTTTTGGAGTCAAATATGACTAGATCTCCTGTTTATGATTGGGTTTAAGAAATAGAACCGCAACTGGATCCCAAAAGCTAAAGTAGTGTTTTTTCTGTTTAGAAGCTCCAAAACCGAAAACTCACAGGACTTCATCAACACCGACAAAGATTTGAGAAGCAATAATAAGTTTGGTTAGTATTTTTGGAGTCAACTATGACTAGAGATCTCGTGTTTATGATTGGGTTTAAGAACTAGAACCGCAACCGGATCCCGTAAGTTAAAGTAGTCTTTTTCCTTTTAAAAGCTCCAAAACCGAAAGCTCCTAGGACTTCAGCCACACCCGCAAAGATTTGAGAAGCAATAAGAAGCTAGGTTAGTGTTTCTGGAGTCAAATATGACTAGTTCTCGTGGTTATGATTGGGTATAAGAACTAGAACCGCAACCGGATCCCAAAAGCTAAAGTAGTGTTTTTTCTGTTTAGAAGCTCCAAAACTGAAAACTCATAGGACTTCAGCCACACCCACAAAGATTTGAAAAGCAATAAGAAGCTTGGTTTGTGTTTTTGGACTCAAATATGACTAGATCTCGTGTTTATGATTGGGTATAAGAACTAGAACCGCAACCGGATCCCAAAAGCTAAAGTAGTGTTTTTCTGTTTAGAAGCTCCAAAACCGAAAACTCATAGGACATCAGCCACACCCACAAAGATTTGACAAGCAATAAGAAGCTTGGTTATTGTATTTGGAGTCAAATATGACTAGATCTCGTGTTTATGATTGGGTATAAGAACTAGAACCGCAACCGGATCCCAAAAGCTTAAAAAGTGTTTTTTCCGTTTAGAAGCTCCAAAACCGAAAACTCATAGGACTTCGGCCACACCCACAAAGATTTGAGAAGCAAAACGAAGCTTGGTTAGTGTTTTTGGACTCAAATATGACTAGATCTCGTGTTTATGATTGGGTATAAGAACTAGAACCGCAACCGGATCCCAAAAGCTTAAAAAGTGTTTTTCCGTTTAGAAGCTCCAAAACCGAAAACTCATAGGACTTCGGCCACACACACAAAGATTTGAGAAGCAATAAGAAGCTTGGTTAGTGTTTTTGGAGTCAAATATGACTAGATCTCGTGTTTATGATTGAGTATAAGAACTAGAACCGCAACCGGATCCCAAAAGCTAAAGTAGTGTTTTTCCGTTTAGAAGCTCCAAACCCGAAAACTCATAGGACTTCGGCCACACCCACAAAGATTTGAGAAGCAATAAGAAGCTTGGTTAGTGTTTTTGGAGTCAAATATGACTAGATCTCGTGTTTATGATTGGGTATAAGAACTAGAACCGCAACCGGATTCCAAAAAGTAAAGTAGTGTTTTTCCGTTCAGAAGCTCCAAAACCGAACACTCATAGGACTTTGGCCACACCCACAAAGATTTGAGAAGCAATAAGAAGCTTGGTTAGTGTTTTTGGAGTCAAATATGACTAGATCTCGTGTTTATGATTGGGTATAAGAACTAGAACCGTAAGCGGATTCCAAAAACTAAAGTGGTGTTTTTCCGTTCAGAAGCTCCAAAACCGAACACTCATAGGACTTCGGCCACACCCACAAGATTTGAGAAGCAATAAGAAGCTTGGTTAGTGTTTTTGGAGTCAAATATGACTAGATCTCGGGTTTATGATTGGGTATAAGAACTAGAACCGTAACCGGATCCCAAAAGCTAAAGTGGTGTTTAATCTGTTTAGAAGCTCCAAAACCGAAAACTCACAGGACTTCAGCAACACCCACAAAGATTTGAGAAGCAATAATAAGCTTGGTTAGTGTTTTTGGAGTCAACTATGACTAGAGATCTCGTGTTTATGATTGGGTATAAGAACTAGAACCGCAACCAGATCCCGTAAGTTAAAGTAGTGTTATTCCTTTTAGAAGCTCCAAAACCGAAAACTCTTAGGACTTCGGCCACACACACAAAGATTTGAGAAGCATTAAGAAGCTTGGTTAGTGTTTTTGGAGTCAAATATGACTAGATCTCGTGTTTATTATTGGGTATAAGAACTAGAACCGCAACAGGATCCCCAAAAGCTAAAGTAGTGTTTTTCTGTCTAGAAGCTCCAATTAAAACCGAAAACCCATAGGACTTCGGCCACACCCACAGAGATTTGAGAAGCAATAAGAAGCTTGGTTAGTGTTTTTGGAGTCAAATATGACTAGATCTCGCGTTTATGATTGGGTATAAGAACTAGAGCCGCAGCCGGATCCCGTAAGTTAAAGTAGTGTTTTTCCGTTTAGAAGCTCCAAAACCGAAAACTCATAGGACTTCGGCCACACCCACAAAGATTTGAGAAGCAAAAAGAAGCTTGGTTAGTGTTTTTGGAGTCAAATATGACTAGATCTCGTGTTTATGATTGGGTATAAGAACTAGAACCGCAACCGGATCCCAAAAGCTTAAAAAGTGTTTTTCCGTTTAGAAGCTCCAAAACCGAAAACTCCTAGGACTTCGGCCACACACACAAAGATTTGAGAAGCAATAAGAAGCTTAGTTAGTGTTTTTGGAGTCAAATATGACTAGATCTCGTGTTTATGATTGGGTATAAGAACTAGAACCGCAACCGGATCCCAAAAGCTAAAGTAGTGTTTTTCCGTTTAGAAGCTCCAAAACCAAAAACTCATAGGACTTCGGCCACACCCACAAAGATTTGAGAAGCAATAAGAAGCTTGGTTAGTGTTTTTGGAGTCAAATATGACTAGATCTCGTGTTTATGATTTTGTATAAAAACTAGAACCGCAACCGGATCCCAAAAACTAAAGTTATGTTTTTCCGTTCAGAAGCTCCAAAACCGAAAACTCATAGGACTTTTGCCACACCTAAAAAGATTTGAGAAGCAATAAGAAGCTAGGTTAGTATTTTTGGAGTCAAATATGACTAGATCTCGTGGTTATGATTGGGTATAAGAACTAGAACCGCAACCGGATCCCAAAAACTAAAGTAGTGTTTTTCCGTTCAGAAGGACCAAAACCGAAAACTCATAGGACTTTGGCCACACCCACAAAGATTTGAGAAGCAATAAGAAGCTTGGTTAGTGTTTTTGGAGTCAAATATGACTAGATCTCGTGTTTATGATTGGGTATAAGAACTAGAACCGCAACCGGATCCCAAAGGCTAAAGTAGTGTTTTTCTGTTTAGAAGCTCCAAAACCGAAAACTCATAGGACATCAGCCACACCCACAAAGATTTGACAAGCAATAAGAAGCTTAGTTATTGTATTTGGAGTCAAATATGACTGGATCTCGTGTTTATGATTGGGTATAAGAACTAGAACCGCAACCGGATCCCAAAAGCTTAAAAAGTGTTTTCCGTTTAGATGCTCCAAAACCGAAAACTCATAGGACTTCGGCCACACCCACAAAGATTTGAGAAGCAAAAAGAAGCTTGGTTAGTGTTTTTGGAGTCAAATATGACTAGATCTCGTGTTTATGATTGGGTATAAGAACTAGAACCGCAACCGGATCCCAAAAGCTTAAAAAGTGTTTTCCGTTTAGATGCTCCAAAACCGAAAACTCATAGGACTTCGGCCACACCCACAAAGATTTGAGAAGCAAAAAGAAGCTTGGTTAGTGTTTTTGGAGTCAAATATGACTAGATCTCGTGTTTATGATTGGGTATAAGAACTAGAACCGCAACCGGATCCCAAAAGCTTAAAAAGTGTTTTTCCGTTTAGAAGCTCCAAAACCGAAAACTCATAGGACTTCGGCCACACACACAAAGATTTGAGAAGCAATCAGAAGCTTGGTTAGTGTTTTTGGAGTCAAATATGACTAGATCTCGTGTTTATGATTGAGTATAAGAACTAGAACCGCAACCGGATCCCAAAAGCTAAAGTAGTGTTTTTCCGTTTAGAAGCTCCAAAACCAAAAACTCATAGGACTTCGACCACACCCACAAAGATTTGAGAAGCAATAAGAAGCTTGGTTAGTGTTTTTGGAGTCAAATATGACTAGATCTCGTGTTTATGATTGGGTATAAGAACTAGAACCGCAACCGGATTCCAAAAACTAAAGTAGTGTTTTTCCGTTCAGAAGCTCCAAAACCGAACACTCATAGGACTTTGTGTTGTGAAAAGGCGTTGTAACTCCGGGACGTAACGAATGTTAACTTTGAAAATGATTGAATCGCGCACGTGAGCACTTTCCTTAAAGAGTATTTGTGGAAGTCGAAACTAACACAATCAAGATTTGTCTAGGGTTTTATTTTAGGGATACAATAAACGTGAATTCTCAAAGAACAACAGAACGGATTGAAACCAAAGATGGTGTTCTTGACTTTATTAAGAAAAAGATGGTTTTGATCGTACAAGAGTTTGATCGTAAAAAGAAAAGGTGTTTGTGCTTATGAGCTTTGTGTAGTATAAATTCTAGAGCGATATTGCTTGCCCTTCTGTGAGAGCTTTGAGTCTCTATATATAGGGATGGTAAACCGCCTCTCCAGCGATATTCTCGGAAGATTTCCATTTATCTTGAAGTCGGCGGAGAATATCGTGGATTAGGATAATTTCCTTATTCTTCGGAGTTTTTTTGGAAGATTTCCTGATTTGAGTCGATCTTCGAAGATTCTCCTTTATCATTTCCGGGTATATCGGAAATGATGCCTCGCTTAGAAATGATACCTTTGAAGACGAACATATGTTAAATACTTGCCTCGGGTGTCTTGATGATCTCGGCTCGGGCAGCATGGACGATGGCATAGCGCTCGAGCCGAGCTGAAGAGACCTTGAGGAGATTGGGCTCGGATACTCTCGTCGACTGAGCTCGGGTTCTTGAAGAGAAACGGTTCGGGCGACTCGTGAAGTTAGCTCGGATGAAAGGAGAGCCCAGCTCGGATATGATGGTGTAGTCCTGTTGCCTCGGGTAATTCCGCGAGGTCGGCTCGGGGTGAAAGGACGGCTTAACGGGCATGGTGACGTATCGGTTCCCGAGCTGTCACGACAAATGCTCCCGAACCGGTATAGGATGACCCGAGCCGTATCAATCGGCATTCTCCGAACCAGTTTAGTGATTGGTACCGAGCTGTTCCGGCAGTGTTCTCCGAGCCGATTTGGTAATACGTCCCGAGGCGCTATGTCTTAGCTAGGACTTAATGCGGGTGGAATCCGACCCCAACAGTTAGCCCCCCAGCTCGTTGTCTTGGGGAGCAAGTGATGAGCTTCATGATTATTAGTCCGAGCAATTAAACAATGTCCCGAGCTTATTTTGTACGTCGAGGCTATCGAAGAGTTTGAACCCTTTGGTGGTCTGATTTTTCTTGACGATTCGACTCCCCTTCGACGCTTCATCTTCTTCTTGCGTGTGACGGTTGAATTTCCTTCTCGAGAAGTGGAAAAGTTTTTTCGCTTATTCCCGAGAATTTCGGCGGACGTGAAACTATCTTTGAATCCACGCGCGCCCGACGCGCCGAAGCGTTTTATAAATACTCCTCTCGCGATTCATTTCCTCAGTTCTGCAATTCTCGAGCAAAAAATCTAAAGGTTTGTTTCTTTCGCTCTGATCTTGATTTCCTTTACGTTTCTTCTTTTCCGATTTATTTCCGTCGTTGCGCCACCGTTGCTAGATTTAGGTTGATTTTGCCGATCTCCTAGATCTTGTTTTCCCGATCACCCTCTGATTTTCCGAGCCAGAAAATGTCGCTTTCAGATTCAAGTGATTCAACCCGAGGCAGAAGTATTCCTGTTCATAAACGCAAGATGGTTTGGAGCAGCTCGGATGGATCCGAGGCCAGTTCATCAGGTCGACCCGAGCCGGATAGCAGAGCGGAGTCGTCATCTGAGCAACGAGAAGATCCGAGCCAATTTGTGGCTCGGGAAGATGCGATTGCTGATATAGCTCGGGATGAGGATCTCCCTGATGACCCCGAGGCGGTTTTGCATAGGAGGATGCGTCCCCCGGCTCCGGACGAGGCTGGTGTTTCTCGTTGGCAAGATGCGCCCGAGCTGCCGATTTTACCCGAAGTGAAGGGTGAAATGGTAGCTTATGATCCCGCGGAGGGTGCTAGGCTCCTTCAGTTGGCAATCCAGGGTGCAATGGCTCAAAGGAAGAAAACCCGAGCCAAGAAAGTGAAAAAGCCTGATCCCCCTGGTTCCACTTTGTCGACTTCAGACTCGCTTCGGGATTTGAAGGCGCGTTTCAACTTCAGCGAGGGGATCACTCTGCGATTGCCAACCCCGAGCGAGAGGGCTGATGATCCTCCCGAGGGATTCTTCACTTTGTATGAGGGGTTCTTCTACTTCTGTTTCCTTTGGTTTCCGATCCCGAGGCCAATCATCGAATATCTGTGGTCGTATAACCTCGCTCTAGCCCAGATCACGACCCGAGGCCTAAGACATTTGATTGGGATTTTGATACGTGGGATCGAAACGTATAACAACATCGGCCTTGATTATTTAAGAAATCTTCTTGAGATTCGTCGTGTTCCGAGCTGCAAGATGGAGAGGTACTACATCTCTCCTCGCTCGAAGCGGAGGATTATAGGCGGCTTTCTGAGCAAAGATGAGAAATACACCGACCATTTTTTCTTCGTTGCCCTTGACGAGGACTGTGTTCCCGAGGGCTGCCTTGGAAAAATGATTGGAAAATGGAGAAAGATTGGTAGTTTATCCGAGATTTCTGCTCGTTTTGTGTCGTAGCTCGACTGCCTGAACTAATTCGTCTTGATTTTTTCCTTTTTTGTAGATCGAGGGCCGAGCTTCTTGGATCGTATTCCCGAGGACCTTTTCAGTGTGCGCGAGGAGTTGGCTGCTCGGAAGTGTCATTGGATCAAGCATTTCACTCACGCAAGGGTTAAGAAGGCGTTAAGGATTCTTCACGGTGCGTCCTGTTCTACCTCCTCATCTTCTTCCGACCAGAGGCTCAGTTTTTTGACAGAAATGCAAGGGGTGAAAATGTCTTTGAGAGAGAAGAAGGCCGCCGAGAAGAAGGCGCGCGAAGAGGAGAGGGCGATCAAGGCAGCTTTCGGGCCCTTAACTCCACCCGAGACAATTGGGGGTAACGAGATGACCGTTGACCCCGAGACGATAGTCGATCCTGTGGGATCGGGGACCGACCTGACTGTCACCGTGGTTCGCCCCGAGGTGCCCGAGGGCATTCCGATTGGGAATGTCACTAATCAGGTTCCCGAGGAGGGAAACGCGCTGGTAGTTGGTCTGCCTGCTGGTGGTCAGACCAAATCTAAGGTGGCTTCGGCCAACCTTATTGCTTCTTGCGCCTGGCCGCTGCTTCCCGCCCCAGAAGGCCTAGTCGAGGCGGAGCGATACGGCGAGACCGCGGCTAATTTTTTGAAGGTATTTCCTACCTTTCGCTTTATAGTACGCCTGCTCGGTTTTATACTTAACGTTCCCATTTTCTCGTTTTTCAGGATTTCTCCTCGATGAACACGATGGTGCATTCCTATGACTACGCAGCTCGTTTGTATGAGACGACTAAGGAGCAGTTAGAGGTGGCGCGGAATGAGGCTGAGAGGAAGGCGGCCGAGGCCATTTTAACTACGCAGAACGCAGAGGCGTTGATCGCCGCTGAGCGGGACGCGAGGCGTATAATGGCTGAGGAAAGTCTCTGTGCCCAGCAGAAAGCTGAAGCGACGATCGAGAGCCTGAATCGGTTGTTGTCTGAAGAGAAAGCACTTCACGAGGCCGAGGTTGCCCGAGCGAGAAGAGCCGCTAAGCTGGAGATGGCGGAACAGTTTGCCGAGAAGGTCAGAGCGACCGAGGCGAGGTTGGGCCGGTTTGACAAAGTCTCTGAGAGATATATATATTTTTCTCAGGCCAAGGCCAACGTCGAGCTGATCGCGGAGCTTGAACGCGGCAAGAAGATTGAAGACGAGAAAGAAGAGGTCATGAAGTGGAAAGAGGAGTTCGGGGATGCCGAGGCCGAGTATGCTAGGCTTGGGGCCGAGCTCCTTGAGGATTTGAAGATTTCTCCGGTGTCTCCTGTTTCTGCTCTTGATGGGATGGGAAATAGATCGGTGGAGAGCGATGCGGTTGATGCTGGAGTGGTCAATCAAGCGGGCACGAACTTGAACCCCGAGGCCGCACGAGTTCCGGATGAAGAGGATGAATGCGCCTGAGGCGTCTGCTACTTTGTTGTTTTTAAATATCTCTTTTGTTAAACTTGTGCCTGGACGGCTTTATCCATTTGAACGCGTTCTCTTTAAGTACTTGAATTGTTTCGTTTTATCCTGAAACGTTTCCGAACTAGATTCGATACCAGTGTTGAGTAACTGGGTTTTCGTAAATCTGACTTTTTTGTTGAGAAGTTAATTTTTCCGAACCGTTTTAACTTCCGAACCGTGAGCGAAACGACTCGTGCACCAGTGTTAAGATAACTGGGTTTGGGTCACGCGGGACTATAATCTCTATCGGTTGCGACCCGAGGTGACATAGTCGATTGTCAGTGCTTAGAAGCGAACTGGGGCACCAGTGTCGAAGTCAACTGGGTTTTCTGAAGACAATTTCTTTTGGCAGGATATCTCCGACCTGATCGTCTCGAATGCTTATATAGCGCGCTGTATCCGAAGCGGTGTAGTGAGCTCTCTGTTCGTGGACGTGGCCATCGTCCGAACGAACTATTGACTTTGGAGGTCGATAAGATGACCGTAAAAGTCCCCGAGGCGAGTTTTGGGATTGATGTCGAGGTGAATAAGATTGAAAATCCAAAGGGTATAACTTAAAGAAAATTTGTTAAAAAGTGGGAGTATATATGTATACGGACCCACTCCCCCCCCCCTTTTTTAATTAGGGGGGTAGCTGAACTCGTCCGAAGACGAGCTGCCTACGTACCCTTTTCAGGGATCAAGCCACCCCGTAGTTCAAGTACATGCGTACCTTAGGTTCTTACCGATAATACTTCCTTAGATGCATTGCGTTCCAGGATCTAGGTACCGCTTTGCCGTTCGTGTTGACGAGTTCGTAGACGCCGGGACGGATCACCTTTGCGATTGTGTAAGGTCCTTCCCAATTTGCGCCGAGCTTACCTGCGTTCTGCTCGGCAGTATTCTGGAAAACTTTGCGCAGTACGAGGTCTCCTTCGTGGAAGCGGTGATGCTTAACGTGAGAATTGTAGTACCGAGCTGTAGCATTCTGATAGTTCTGCATGCGGACCAAAGCCAAATCTCTTCTTTCGTCAATTAAGTCCAGTTCGTCCAACATCATCTGAGTGTTGGAATTTTCCTGCTCGGGGAGCAAGCGTCTTCTTATTCCCGGGATCTCGGCTTCGGTGGGAATCACGCACTCCGTGCCGTAGACGAGGGCGAAGGGTGTTTCCCCCGTGGCTCGCCTTGGAGTGGTTCTGTGTGACCATAGTACTCCTTCCAATTCGTCGGCCCAGCGGCCTTTCTTTGCATCGAGGCGCTTCTTTATTCCGTCTAGCATTGTCTTGTTTGCTGCTTCTGCCTGTCCGTTTCCCTGGGGATACCGAGGCGTAGATTTGCTGAGGCGAATCCCCCATTTCTCGTAGAATCCTTCGAACCGAGCCGAGATGAACTGCGAGCCATTGTCTGTAACGATCTCGTATGGTATCCCGTGGCGGCATATGATGTTCTTCCAGATGAAGTTCTCGACCTGTGCATCTTTGATGGTGGCATAGGAGTCCGCCTCGATCTATTTGGAGAAGTAGTCTGTTAGTATGAGAACAGAGTATACCGAGCCGCTTTCGCCTTAAGCTTCTGAGCTGCCCATTTTTCGGCAGGAACTTCTCCATCGGCTATGTAACTCCGGATGGCTCCGATCCATTTGGCATCGCTTCCATATTCGGGCTCAGTTGTGTCTGTAGTCTGTTGGTCTAGCAGTTCAGTGTCCATTTCTTCCGGTTCTTCCGTCTCCCGAGCTGTTAGTACTTGATCTTCGCTACTGTCTTTGATGCTCGGCTTTTCGATGAACTCTACCGGTATGATCCTCTTCAGGTTTGGGTCGGAGGTTGAAGCTAGAGCTGCTAAGGCATCCGCCGATGTGTTCTCGCCTCGTGGGATTCTGGTTAACTCGAATTCTCCGAACTGTTTCGCCAGGTCTTGCGTGAGGGCCAGATATGCTTCCATTCGTTCATCTCGAGCCGCGTATTCTCCGTTGAATTGGTTGGCCACGAGCTGGGAGTCGCAGAAGGCTCGTAGCTTGTTGATCTTAAGTCCCCGAGCCAGCTTAAGTCCGGCTATCAGCGCTTCGTATTCCGCCACGTTGTTAGTTGCTTCGAAGTTTAGCCGAAAAGATTGCTCGAGGATTTCGCCTTCCGGTGATGCTAAGCGAATCCCGACGCCAGAACCCTGTTTTGAGGACGAGCCGTCAACGTGGAGGATCCAGACGGCATCGGGTGAATTTTCTCGGGCATTTTCTGACGGAAGCTCGATGATAAAGTCTGCCAAGACTTGGGATTTTGCGCACGTCTTGTTACTGTACTCGATGTCGTACTCACTGAGTTCTACTGCCCATTTGGCTAGGCGTCCTGATTGGCTCAGACTGTGCAAGATGGCTCGGAGTGATATGGGCGCCATGACGACAATTGAGTGAGACTGAAAATACGGCCGTAGCTTCCGAGCTGACATCACTACGGCGAGGGCGAGCTTTTCAGTTTACGGGTAGCGCGTTTCTGCGTCGGTGAAGGTTTGCGATACATAGAATATTGGCTTTTGTTCTCCTCTGTCTTCTCTAACGATGACTCCGCTTATTGCTGTATCTGAGACTGCGATGTACAGAAATAACGGCTCGCCCGGGACTGGTTTCGCTAACACCGGTGGATTAGCTAGATACTTCTTCAGTTCCTGGAACGCTTCTTCGCAACGATCGGTCCATTCGAATTTTTTGTTTCCGCGCAGAGTATCGTAGAAAGCCAGGCATTTGTCAGTGGACCGCGAGATGAATCGGTTCAGGGCTGCGACTCTCCCGGTGAGGCGCTGAACTTCACGTTTGTTCTGTGGTGAGGGCATGTTTAACAGGGCATCGATTTGTTTTGGGTTTGCCTCGATGCCTCGGTGAGTCACGAGATATCCTAGGAATTCGCCCGATTTTACCGCGAAGCGACATTTTGCCGGGTTGAGCTTCATGTTGTGCTTGTTGAGCTGGCGAAAACAGTCGCGTAGATGGGCTATGTGGTCGTTTTCTTCGAGGGATTTGACTAGCATGTCGTCGATGTAAACTTCCATCGTTTTCCCGAGCTGCTCGGAGAACATCCTGTTAACGAGCCGTTGATACGTTGCGCCAGCGTTCTTGAGTCCGAAGGGCATGACTTTGTAGCAATAGATACCTCGGTCTGTGATAAATGCTGTCTTCTCGCGATCATCGGGGTGCATGAGAATCTGTTTGTATCCAGCGAAAGCGTCCATGAACGATAGCAATTTGTTCCCCGCAGTTGCTTCCACTAAGCGATCGATGTGTGGGAGCGGAAAACTATCTTTAGGGCAAGCTTTGTTCAGATCGGTGAAATCGACGCAAACTCTCCACTTGCCGTTTTTCTTTTTCACCACGACAGGATTTGCCAACCAATCCGGGTATCTTGCTTCAGAGATCGAGCCGATCTTTAGGAGTTTTTCCACTTCGGCATTCACAGCATCTGCGCGATCTCGGCCCAATTTCCTTCGCTTCTGCTTGATGGGCTTGAAAGATGGATCCACATTCAGCTCGTGGCAGATTACGTCGATGCTCACTCCAGGTAGATCTTCGGCCGACCAGGCGAAAGTGTTGATGTTCTCCTTGAGGAATTTGATGAGCTCGGCCTTGATCTCCTCGGTTAAGTCGCTACCGATTTCCACGCATCGTTCGGGTCGTTTGTCGTCGAGGCTGATAGAGATTACTGGATCCGAGGTAGGCTTTTTCTCCTCGCGTGCCTCCTCGATCTGTAATTGCTATAACTGTTTAGATATAGCCTTCTCCTCACTTCGGCCGAGTTTTGATTTCTTATGGTCAGTTTCGGCCTTCGCCTCAGTGACAGGATTTCGGAGTTTGTGCGCTGCCTTGTAACACATCCGTGAATTTTTCTGGCTGCCCCAGATTGTTTTCACGCCATTGGGAGTCGGGAATTTCACACAAAGATGATACGTCGACGCGACAGCTCGCATCAGATTTAGCCATGGCGTTCCCATTATGGCGTTGTAGATGGTAGGTTGATCGGTGACTGAGAAGTTGACTATCCTTGTCACTCCGCCGGCTCGGACTGGTAATTGGATGGTCCCGAGCGTCATCAAAGTTTCCCCTGAAAATCCGAGGACAGGCCTCGGGGTCGGAGTTACCTGCGACATATCGATGTTCATTTGCCGGAGCGTTTCGCGGAAGATCACGTCGATGGTGCTGCCGGTGTCGATCAGTACTCGGCATACGTCGTGGTCTCCTATTGCTAACGTGATGACGAGGGGATCGTTGTGAGGCATGTCGAGCCCGTTCGTCTCACTTTCCTCGAATGTGACCATGTCGTTAGGTCGGTCGAAGGGCCTCGTCCAGTTGCTAGGCGCCTCGGCTCGGCGTTGATACGCCTTGATTGCGGTTACGGTATCGGGACAGTACGGCGATCCACCCATTATGGTGAAGATTTTTTGCCGTGTATTATCTCGGTCTTCGTCTTGATTTTCTCGGGTTCTCTTTGGGGCGTCCGTGTTCTTTGGTTTGGGGTCTCCTGCGGTGTTGGCCTGCTCGGACTGGTCCGGCTCTGGCTCCAGGTCCTTGAGTGTGACGTTCGTCCCGAGCTCTCCTGCTAAGAATTTAGTTGCTAATTTAGCGCCGAGGCTCCGGCATCGTGAGGTGTGGTGGCCGAAGATTTTGTGGTGCTCGCAGTATTCTTGATCGTTGCTTGGCGGCTGATCTTTTGTCCAAGTGTAGGTCTCTCTTCCTCGCCCACGACCTCGGCCTCTGCCGCGACCTCGGCCACGAGGAGTGTCGATCTGGTAGTTGCGCCCTTCTTGATGTGTATACGTCCAGCTCTCGCGAGCTTTCTTCTGGACCGGAGGTGTTGCTTGGGTCTTCTCGGCTCGGGGCGTTTGCTTCGTCGGCTCATGCCTCTTTGCTAGCAGCGCCATCTCTTCTTCATGGGCGACGAAGTCCGAGGCTCGGTGCAGCGCGTCGCGGATCGTCGTAGGTTTGGATAGGTTCAGCTCTTTTCTGAACTCGGACTTGTACCAGAGAGCTTTCTTCAGGGCCGAAAGGGCGGCTACGTCCGTGATTCCTTCAACCTTGGCTAGCGTTGATTTGAAGGTCGTGAGGAAATCTCTTAACGGCTCAGTAGGCTGTTGAGACAGTGACCACAGATCTGCGTCTGAGGTTCCGGGGTCGATGAGCACGGAGTACTGCTTGAGGAAAAGTGTCGACAGCTCGTCGAAACTGTCAACCGAGTTTCGTTCCAATCTTGAAAACCACTCTAATGCGGGTCCTTTGAGGTGTTCCACGAACAGTAGGCATAGACCGGCATCCTTTTCTTCGGGCTTGAATCTGGCTCGGGCCACGGATATCACGAACGACTTAATATGACATTTTGGGTCGGTTGTCCCGTTGTAGGTGTCGATTTTGAACTTCCCCAGATTGGACATCGTCGTTTCGGAAATTCTTTTGGTGAAAGGCGTATTCCGAGATTCCTCCAGAATTCGGTCGATGTTAGGTGCGGAGGATGAAACGCTATGTATCTGGGTTTTGACGAGCTTCATATCAGCTTCCGCCTTGGCTAGGGAGGCTCGGATCTTGCTGAGCTCGTCTTCTCTTTCGGATTCTTCGGCCCATCTTATGTTTTCTTCAGTCTCTTCGTCATCAGTGAGGTTGGTTCGTTCGGCAGAGTTAGCTCCAGCTCGGGTACGCTCGTTTTGTGGATCGTCCAGCTCGTCTGTCGGGTCCACTGCGTCTGGCTCGGTGGGATCATTCTGATCCTCGCGTCTGGCAGGATCGGATCGGGTTGCAGCTCTGGTTTTATTTGTCGGCGTTGCGAACGTAAGTCTTTTTGGGTTGAGACCAGGCAAGTCCCTCCGGGCTCGTGGCGGTCGAGTCTGGAAACGCGTGGTTTTGTGCTGCCCACGGGATGCGATTTCATCGATTTGCAGCGCCAAGGTCTTGTTAGCTTTCTATTGATCGTCAGCTTTCCTCTGGAATTTAACCATCATATCCTTCAGTTCGGCTAAAGTCGCTGAGATTGCTGGATCGGCTTGAGGGTTCGGAGGGTTAGGATTGCCTCCTCCGGCTGGTGGTATCTGACGATCGTCCTCGTTCATCCCTTCCTCGGCGATCGAGTTCTGCGTTCTTAGGGTAAGAGAATTCTAAAGTATCCCCACAGACGGCGCCAAACTGTGGAAGTCGAAACTAACACAATCAAGATTTGTCTAGGGTTTTATTTTAGGGATACAATAAACGTGAATTCTCAAAGAACAACAGAACGGATTGAAACCAAAGATGGTGTTCTTGACTTTATTAAGAAAAAGATGGTTTTGATCGTACAAGAGTTTGATCGTAAAAAGAAAAGGTGTTTGTGCTTATGAGCTTTGTGTAGTATAAATTCTAGAGCGATATTGCTTGCCCCTCTGTGAGAGCTTTGAGTCTCTATATATAGGGATGGTAAACCGCCTCTCCAGCGATATTCTCGGAAGATTTCCATTTATCTTGAAGTCGGCGCAGAATATCGCGGATTAGGATAATTTCCTTATTCTTCGGAGTTTTTTTGGAAAATTTCCTGATTTGAGTCGATCTTCGAAGATTCTCCTTTATCATTTCCGGGTATATCGGAAATGATGCCTCGCTTAGAAATGATACCTTTGAAGACGAACATATGTTAAATACTTGCCTCGGGTGTCTTGATGATCTCGGCTCGGGCAGCATGGACGATGGCATAGCGCTCGAGCCGAGCTGAAGAGACCTTGAGGAGATTGGGCTCGGATACTCTCGTCGACTGAGCTCGGGTTCTTGAAGAGAAACGGTTCGGGCGACTCGTGAAGTTAGCTCGGATGAAAGGAGAGCCCAGCTCGGATATGATGGTGTAGTCCTGTTGCCTCGGGTAATTCCGCGAGGTCGGCTCGGGGTGAAAGGACGGCTTAACGGGCATGGTGACGTATCGGTTCCCGAGCTGTCACGACAAATGCTCCCGAACCGGTATAGGATGACCCGAGCCGTATCAATCGGCATTCTCCGAACCAGTTTAGTGATTGGTACCGAGCTGTTCCGGCAGTGTTCTCCGAGCCGATTTGGTAATACGTCCCGAGGCGCTATGTCTTAGCTAGGACTTAATGCGGGTGGAATCCGACCCCAACAGTATTTCGACCCTTCTCAAGCCTTGGGTTACACGAAATCCCTTCTAGGATAAGACAATCAAAGTTCTCTCTTGTTCTAGGCTAAGATACAAGAGAAACAAACAGAGATTTGTGTTTTGTTTATGTGTTTATCACCAAAGATTCTTTCAATCTTTGATCTTGTGAAACTCTCGTGCTCTGTCCATTTCTATACCTTTTGACACAAGAGAAACAGAGTTTTATAGTGATCAACGGTGTTCACATACGTTTGCAACCGTACGTTTAATATAATAACCGTGTGTACAAAAAGGTGCGATGGTTGGTGAATAACCGTCGATGTACGTACACTAACAGTCGATGTACGTACACTTAAATATCCAACATTCATGAATAACCGACGATGTACGTACACTTAAATATCACGTACACTTAAATATCCAACATTCCTCCCCTATTTAAGTGTAATCTTTGATTCACAAAATTAACAACACGTAAACAAAACTCATGCATAAATGTAAATATCGTAACGATTGAATTTACATCTTAGTGATATTACACATTCCAAATGCTCGAGAATCAGGATGTCCTACGGATTGAATCCTTCAACTCATTTTGAGCACATGAAGATAATACACACACGAATTCACTCACTACTCTAAGTGTTTATCCTTGACACTATTATAAGCCATGTGTCCTTATCCATTCATGAGCGTATACAAAGCTAAGTCCGAGCTTCTTGAAGCGGCTACACTTCACACCCATATAGGTAGATCTTTTAATCTTGCACCTGCAAAATGCAATTTTTCAAAAGATCTATTAAGAAGAAAACTTCAACCTAACCTTTTCTTGCAGATCTAAGCACTTACTTTGGGATGATATAAACTAGTGCTTCAATCTCTAAGTGTGGGCTTTCCGCATTGAATTCAGCCTCTAACGTTGTATTAGAGGGGAATTGGGTATCCCACCATTAGAGATTTCAAATGGACTTTAATCCCATCCTTTTAGCCGACTTGATCACCAAGTCTCTAGCTAGTCCTTTCAAGTGATCCGCTAGATTTTGCTGAGACCGAATAAATTCTAAAGTAATCACCCCATGAGTGATCAACTCACGTATCCCGCTATGTCTCAAGCCTAGGTGTCGCGACTTACCATTATACACTTGGCTATAGGCCTTAGCCAAAGTAGCTTGACTATCGCAATGGATAGAAATGAGTGACACCGGTTTTGGCCATAATGGAATCTCGGAGACTAAGTGTCTTAACCATTCGGCCTCTCTCCCTGCAGCTGCTAACGCTACAAATTCCGATTCCATAGTAGAATTTGTAATACAAGTTTGTTTCTTTGATGTCCATGAAATGGCACCTCCCCCAAGTAGGAACACCCAACCACTTGTAGAGGAATGATTTTCCTCGTTGGTGTTCCAACTTGCATCCGAATATCCTTCTAAGACCGAAAGAAATCCAAAATATGACAAACCATAATTTATGGTTCCTTTCAAGTACTTGAGCACCCGCCTTACAGCTTGCCAATGATGAGTACTAGGATTACTAGTGTATCTACTCAACTTTCCTACCGCAAAAGCTATATCCGGTCTAGTGCTAGTCATGGCATACATTAAGCAACCAATTACTCGTGAGTACTCGAGTTGTGATACCGCTTGTCCCGTATTAGGCATAAACTTCACGCTCGCATCCATGGGAGTGCTCACGGGAGAACAATTTCCATAATTGAACTTTTTAAGCACTTTCTCAATGTAATGTGATTGAGTTAAAGATATTCCTTTGTTCTCACGCTTGATTCGAATTCCAAGAATCACCTCCGCCTCCCCCATGTCTTTCATGGCAAAATTTGATGACAAGAAGTCTTTTGTAAGTTCTACTTGTCTAAGGTTTGTGCCAAAGATCAACATGTCATCAACATATAAACAAATGATCACTCCATTTCCGGAATCATCAAATTTGCTATACAAACACTTGTCCGACTGATTTAATTCAAACCCATTTGACAAGACAGCCTCGTCAAACCTTTGATGCCACTGTTTAGGTGCTTGTTTTAGACCATATTGATACTTTACCAACTTACACACCTTGTGTTCATTACCAGGCATAACAAACCCTTCGGGTTGTTTCATATATACCTCTTCTTCCAAGACGCCATTTAAGAATGCCGTCTTGACATCCATTTGGTGGATCACAAGGTTATGAATGGAAGCCAAACCAACTAATAACCTTATAGAAGAGATCCTAACAACTGGAGCATATGTATCGAAATAATCAATGCCTTCCTTTTGTCTTAAACCTTGAACAACCAACCGAGCCTTAAACTTATCGATCGTTCCATCGACTTTCATCTTCTTCTTGAAGATCCATTTGCAGCCTAAAGGCTTGCAACCGGGTGGAAGATCCGTTAAGAACCACGTATTATTTCCCATGATGGAATCCATTTCATCATTTACGGCTTCTTTCCAAAAAATAACGTCATTAGACGTCATAGCCTCACTAAAAGTTCTAGGTTCGTCATCAATATGATAACAATATGAATATTGGAAACCAATCTCATCTCTTGACCCTTCAACTAGGTAAAGTTGAAAATCGGGACCGAAAGATTTTTCGATTCTCCCTCGTTTACTCTTACGAAGCGTAGGTGACTCGTTAGGAGGAACGAACGTGTCGTCTCCTTCCTTTGTTCCACTTGAACTAGGAACTAAATCCTTTGGTCTAGGTATCGTCGAGAAACGATTCTCATCAAATATTGCATCTCTTGACTCAATTACGGTGTGAACCGCTATAGAATCATTAGGTTCTATGACATAAAACCTATATGCCTTGGAATGCAAGGCATAACCAATAAAGATGCAATCAATACCTCTTTCTCCGAACGTCTTAATCTTTGGTTGTGGTAATCTAACGATCGCCCTACAGCCCCAAACTCGAAGATAGTTCAAGTTTGGTTTCATTTTGTACCAAAGTTCATATGGGGTAACCTTGTTCCTTTTGTTGGGAACTCTATTTAATAAATAACAAGCCGTTAACATGGCTTCACCCCAATATCCGTCACTTAATCCCGAGTAAGATAACATGGAATTAACCATTTCCTTTAGAACTCTATTTTTCCTCTCGGATATACCATTTTGTTGTGGCGTATACGGAGCCGTAGTCTCATGTATTATACCCATGGACTGAAAATACGTAGGATCATAATACTCCCCACCTCTATCGGTGCGCAACTTCTTAACCAAGTCACTATGTTGTAATTCAACCTCGGTTTTATAAACCTTGAATTTATCTAAGGCCTCATCTTTAGCATGCAATAAATATACATAACAAAACCTAGAATAATCATCTATGAACGTGATGAAATATTTCTTGTTTCCTAAAGATGGTGTAGCATGTAAGTCACATAAATCACTATGAATAAGTTCAAGCACCTTTGAATTTCTTTCAATGCTTTTAAAAGGTTGTCTAATTATTTAAGTCAACATGCATGTTCTACACTTCTCTATATTCACGTCAAAAGTAGGAATTAATACTTCTTTAGACATATCAATCATTCTTTTATAATGCACATGGCCTAATCTTGCATGCCATAAAGAAGTATCATTTTTGCTAGAACATGCCATGTAAATAGAATTGACAACTTTATTAATATTAAGCATAAACATGCCATTACAAAAATATCCAAATCCAACAAAGACACCACACTTAGATAAGACATACTTATCCGACTCATACACTTGTTTAAATCCACACTTATTTAAAACACTACCGGAGACTAAGTTTTTTCTAATTCTGGGTACATGAATTACATCATTAAGATCAAGAGTTTTCCCGGAACTAAATTCTAACACCACTTTGCCACGACCTAGGATAGGATCGGTTGACTCGTTGCCCATATAGAGTACGGATCCATCTTGAACCGGTTCGTATGTCTTGAACCAGCCACGATCCTTGCAAACATGTATTGTTGCACACGAGTCAATCCACCATGCCACCTCATCATCCTGCACATAAAATGCCTCAGCTATTTTTGATACATAATACACTTTTGAGTGTGAATCAAAAACAGAATTCTAACCTTGATGAGAGGATGGGCCTTGATCCTTAGACCCTTGCCCAAAAAATTTTTGTTGCGTTTTATTCTTATCCTTTGCTGCCCGACAATCACGTTTGAAGTGACCCGGCTTGTTACAAATCCAACAAACGCTCTTGAATCGTTTGTTAGATCCATCATTTGTGTTGTTAGTAAAGGGGCGTTTCTTCCCCTTGTTCTTCATCTTAGAACTCCCACTCTCCTCCATCATATTGATTGAAGAAGTTTCAGCCTCTTTATCTTTGGGTTTTCCACCCTCTTGCACCCTTAGAGATTCCTCTATGCGCAAATGGCTACCAAGTTGTACAAGAGACAACTCTTCCTTTTTGTGTTTTAACATGCGCCTAAAATCTTTCCACGAAGGTGGTAACTTGTCGATGATGCACGACACCGAGATGGATTCATCCATCTTCATGTTGTGTTGAGCGAATTGGCCTAGGATGCGAAGCAATTCATTGTATTGCTCCATTACCGTCCTTGAATCGGACATCTTGTAATTATTAAAATCATTCATGAGGACTTCTTACTAGAAGCATCCTCGGCCATGTACTTCGATTCCAACGCATCCCATAGTTCCTTTGCGGATTCGACATTTTGGTAAACATCAAAGAGAGAATCAGACATACCGTTGAGAATGTGGCCACGACATATGTAGTCATCGTTTTCCCACTTAAGTTGCTTCCTTGTCTCCTCCACGGACTCGTTCTCACCATTCTCCGATACGGTGGGCATTGGCACACTTAGAACGAGCACCACATTGAGCGTTGTGAGGAGAAAGTGCATCTTCTTTTGCCATCTTCTAAAATCAACTCCTTCAAACTTATCCAATTTGCCAAACTTTGACGTCATCTCACGCACATAAACATTAGCCATTGTTCACCAAAAATACTCTTTAAGATTGTTGTGAAAAGGCGTTGTAACTCCGGGACGTAACGAATGTGAACTTTGAAAATGATTGAATCGCGCACGTGAGCACTTTCCTTAAAGAGTATTTCGACCCTTCTCAAGCCTTGGGTTACACGAAATCCCTTCTAGGATAAGACAATCAAAGTTCTCTTGTTCTAGGCTAAGATACAAGAGAAACAAATAGAGATTTGTGTTTTGTTTATGTGTTTATCACCAAAGATTCTTTCAATCTTTGATCTTGTGAAACTCTCGTGCTCTGTCCTTTTCTATACCTTTTGACACAAGAGAAACAGAGTTTTATAGTGATCAACGGTGTTCACATACGTTTGCAACCGTACGTTTAATATAATAACCGTTTGTACAAAAAGGTGCGATGGTTGGTGAATAACCGTCGATGTACGTACACTACCTGTCGATGTACGTACACTTAAATATCCAACATTCGTGAATAACCGACGATGTACGTACACTTAAATATCACGTACACTTAAATATCCAACACTTTGGCCACACCCACAAAGATTTGAGAAGCAATAAGAAGCTTCGTTAGTGTTTTTGGAGTCAAATATGACTAGATCTCGTGTTTATGATTGGGTATAAGAACTAGAACCGCAACCGGATCCCAAAAGCTAAAGTAGTGTTTAATCTGTTTAGAAGCTCCAAAACCGAAAACTCACAGGACTTCAGCAACACCCACAAAGATTTGAGAAGCAATAATAAGCTTGATAAGTGTTTTTGAAGTCAACTATGACTAGAGATCTCGTGTTTATGATTGGGTATAAGAACTAGAACCGCAACCAGACCTCGTAACTTAAAGTAGTGTTATTCCTTTTAGAAGCTCCAAAACCGAAAACTCTTAGGACTTCGGCCACACCCACAAAGATTTGAGAAGCATTAAGAAGCTTGGTTAGTGTTTTTGGAGTCAAATATGACTAGATCTCGTGTTTATGATTGGGTATAAGAACTAGAACCGCAACAGGATCCCAAAAGCTAAAGTAGTGTTTTTCTGTTTAGAAGCTCCAATTAAAACCGAAAACCCATAGGACTTCGGCCACACCCACAAAGATTTGAGAAGCAATAAGAAGCTTGGTTAGTGTTTTTGGAATCAAATATGACTAGATCTCGCGTTTATGATTGGGTATAAGAACTAGAGCCGCAGCCGGATCCCGTAAGTTAAAGTAGTGTTTTTTCCGTTTAGAAGCTTCAAAACCGAAAACTCATAGGACTTCGGCCACACCCACAAAGATTTGAGAAGCAAAAAGAAGCTTGGTTTGTGGTTTTGGAGTCAAATATGACTGGATCTCGTGTTTATGATTGGGTATAAGAACTAGAACCGCAACCGGATCCCAAAAGCTTAAAAAGTGTTTTTCCGTTTAGAAGCTCCAAAACCGAAAACTCATAGGACTTCGGTCACGCACACAAAGATTTGAGAAGCAATAAGAAGCTTGGTTAGTGTTTTTGGAGTCAAATATGACTAGATCTCGTGCTTATGATTGGGTATAAGAACTAGAACCGCAACCGGATCCCAAAAGCTAAAGTAGTGTTTTTCCGTTTAGAAGCCCCAAAACCGAAAACTCATAGGACTTCGGCCACACCCACAAAGATTTGAGAAGCAAAAAGAAGCTTGGTTAGTGTTTTTGGAGTCAAATATGACTAGATCTCGTGTTTCTGATTGGGTATAAGAACTAGAACCGAAACCGGATCCCAAAAGCTTAAAAAGTGTTTTTCGGTTTAGAAGCTCCAAAACCGAAAACTCATAGGACTTTGGCCACACACACAAAGATTTGAGAAGCAATAAGAAGCTTGGTTAGTGTTTTTGGAGTCAAATATGACTAGATCTCGTGTTTATGATTGGGTATAAGAATTAGAACCGCAACCGGATCCCAAAAGCTAAAGTAGTGTTTTTCCGTTTAGAAGCTCCAAAACCGAAAACTCATAGGACTTCGGCCACACCCACAAAGATTTGAGAAGCAATAAGAAGCTTGGTTAGTGTTTTTGGAGTCAAATATGACTAGATCTCGTGTTTATGATTGGGTATAAGAACTAGAACCGCAACCGGATTCAAAAAACTAAAGTAGTGTTTTCCGTTCAGAAGCTCCAAAACCGAACACTCATAGGACTTTGGCCACACCCACAAAGATTTGAGAAGCAATAAGAAGCTTGGTTAGTGTTTTTGGAGTCAAAGATGACTAGATCTCGTGGTTATGATTGTGTATAAGAACTAGAACCGCAACCGGATCCCAAAAACTAAAGTACTGTTTTTCCGTTCAGAAGCACCAAAACCGAAAACTCATAGGACTTTGGCCACACCCACAAAGATTTGAGAAGCAATAAGAAGTTTGGTTAGTGTTTTTGGAGTCAAATATGACTAGATCTCGTGTGTATGATTGGGTATAAGAACTAGAACCGCAACCGGATCCCAAAAGCTAAAGTAGTGTTTAATCTGTTTAGAAGCTCCAATTAAAACCGAAAACCCATAGGACTTCGGCCACACCCACAAAGATTTGAGAAGCAATAAGAAGCTTGGTTTGTGTTTTTGGAGTCAAATATGACTAGATCTCGCGTTTATGATTGGGTATAAGAACTAGAGCCGCAGCCGGATCCCGTAAGTTAAAGTAGTGTTTTTCCGTTTAAAAGCTCCAAAACCGAAAACTCATAGGACTTCGGCCACACCCACAAAGATTTGAGAAGAAAAAAGAAGCTTGGTTAGTGTTTTTGGAGTCAAATATGACTAGATCTCGTGTTTATGATTGGGTATAAGAACTAGAACCGCAACCGGATCCCAAAAGCTTAAAAAGTGTTTTTCGGTTTAGAAGCTCCAAAACCAAAAACTCATAGGACTTCGGCTATACACACAAAGAATTGAGAAGCAATAAGAAGCTTGGTTAGTGTTTTTGGAGTCAAATATGACTAGATCTCGTGTTTATGATTGGGTATAAGAACTAGAACCGCAACCGGATCCCAAAAGCTAAAGTAGTGTTTTTCCGTTTAGAAGCTCCAAAACCGAAAACTCATAGGACTTCGGCCACACCCACAAAGATTTGAGAAGCAATAAGAAGCTTGGTTAGTGTTTTTGGAGTCAAATATGACTAGATCTCGTGTTTATGATTGGGTATAAGAACTAGAACCGCAACCGAATTCCAAAAACTAAAGTAGTGTTTTTTCCGTTCAGAAGCTCCAAAACCGAACACTCATAGGACTTTGGCCACACCCACAAAGATTTGAGAAGCAATAAGAAGCTTGGTTAGTGTTTTTGGAGTCAAATATGACTAGATCTCGTGGTTATGATTGGGTATAAGAACTAGAACCGCAACCGGATCCCAAAAACTAAAGTTGTGTTTTTCCGTTCAGAAGCACCAAAACCGAAAACTCATAGGACTTTGGCTACACCCACAAAGATTTGAGAAGCAATAAGAATCTTGGTTAGTGTTTTTGGAGTCAATTATGACTAGATCTCGTGTGTATGATTGGGTATAAGAACTAGAACCGCAACCGGATCCCAAAAGCTAAAGTAGTGTTTAATCTGTTTAGAAGCTCCAATTAAAACCGAAAACCCATAGGACTTCGGCCACACCCACAAAGATTTGAGAAGCAATAAGAAGCTTGGTTAGTGTTTTTGGAGTCAAATATGACTAGATCTTGCGTCTATGATTGGGTATAAGAACTAGAGCCGCAGCCGGATCCCGTAAGTTAAAGTAGTGTTTTTTCCGTTTAGAAGCTCCAAAACCGAAAACTCATAGGACTTCGGCCACACCCACAAAGATTTGAGAAGCAAAAAGAAGCTTGGTTAGTGTTTTTGGAGTCAAATATGACTAGATCTCGTGTTTATGATTGGGTATAAGAACTAGAACCGCAACCGGATCCCAAAAGCTTAAAAAGTGTTTTTCGGTTTAGAAGCTCCAAAACCGAAAACTCATAGGACTTCGGCCACACACACAAAGATTTGAGAAGCAATAAGAAGCTTGGTTAGTGTTTTTGGAGTCAAATATGACTAGATCTCGTGTTTATGATTGGGTATAAGTACTAGAACCGCAACCGGATCCCAAAAGATAAAGTAGTGTTTTTCCGTTTAGAAGCTCCAAAACCGAAAACTCATAGGACTTCGGCCACACCCACAAAGATTTGAGAAGCAATAAGAAGCTTGGTTAGTGTTTTTGGAGTCAAATATGACTAGATCTCGTGTTTATGATTGGGTATAAGAACTAGAACCGCAACCGGATCCCAAAAGCTAAAGTAGTTTTTAATCTGTTTAGAAGCTCCAAAACCAAAAACTCACAGGACTTCAGCAACACCCACAAAGATTTGAGAAGCAATAATAAGCTTGGTTAGTGTTTTTGGAGTCAACTATGACTAGAGATCTCGTGTTTATGATTGGGTATAAGAACTAGAACCGCAACCAGATCCTGTAACTTAAAAGTAGTGTTATTCCTTTTAGAAGCTCCAAAACCGAAAACTCTTAGGACTTCGGCAACACACA
Organism: Arabidopsis arenosa; assembly: GCA_905216605.1. Lineage (NCBI taxonomy): Eukaryota > Viridiplantae > Streptophyta > Magnoliopsida > Brassicales > Brassicaceae > Arabidopsis > Arabidopsis arenosa. The sequence goes on along the minus strand of LR999454.1, from coordinate 6,452,614 downwards.
CAAAGATTTGAGAAGCATTAAGAAGCTTGG
>LR999454.1:6371480-6405585 GCA_905216605.1 Arabidopsis arenosa | reverse complement strand
ATCATATTACTTATTTGTAAGATGCATGTATATATATTAAAACTAATTACTGAAAGAGAAAAATGCTTATATAAAGTGTGTCATTTAGGTTATAAATGGCAATTTGCGTTTTAAACCAATCCATTGTAGTTTTAAGACGTTTCTAATTTTTATTTTTCTTGCATTATTTAAAATCCTTTGCCCAGACTCTTCTGATTTTTTTTTTCTGTACTTTTATCACCACTTGAATTAACTACACTACGACAATAAACTTATATTGTCTACCACTAAATTTAAAATTCGAATAAAGTCAACTTTTCTTGTTTATTTCGATCAGAAAGCTAAAAGCAGCTCATACAATTTTGTACCTTCATAATGATGTTCTAATTTGTTTGAAACCTTCTAAAACGATTTTTTGTAAAAGGACAAATAAATATAAGAAATAATAGACTACTAATTCTTTTTACACACACTTGATTCTTTTCGTAATTTTGACAAACAAAAAGCGTTAACAACGACATAATATCACTATTTCATTACAGCCAATAACAAACAGGCTTATCTTATTATATCTCTATGACTCTATCATGCACGCGTGAGAACCAAAACAATAATTTCTTTTTCAAGTAAAAGAAAAAAAGAAGAAGAATATTTGGTGATTAATTGATAGAATGCTCAATGGATCGCCTTATCAACACATCGATTAACTAGAGCCAACGCATTACTAGTCATCTTTTTGACGTCATCGACCCGTGCGCACACGTCATCTTTCCTCGGCTCATCGTGAATGTCTTTAAACCCGTCCGTACAAGTCTCCTCATCGGTTAAAGCCGCACTGAGCCACGTCTGCACGTTACTCATCTGGAACCTAAAGGACTCGAGCGAGCCAGTCGAGACCAGCTCCCTCATCTGTTTCATGGAGCCTCTCATCTCTTCGACTGCGTCTTTAAGATTGTCGAAGCAGTCATGGAAAACGGCTGCTGCGGTTGGGTGGTGGGCACCATCTTCGTTGCTCTCCGGCTGGGAGAGTGGTGACGTTGGCGAGGTATGAGGCTAAGTCGAGAGTCTTGGTGAGAGTGACGGAGATGGCGGCTCGAGCCAAGAGGGCTGGATCGTTGTGGACAGAGCTAGAGAAGGAGGAAAGAGAGGAGAAGCATAGGTCAGGGTATAATGTGGTGTTGCAGCTCGTGCGGATGAAATCTGAGTCGTCTGATTGAGAATGGACGGTCAGGAATAATGGGAGGACGGTGGCTAAGAAGAAGAAGAGAAGTGGTTGATGGAGAGAAGGTTTCATGGTTTCTTCTGTTCTATGTGTGTTGTTTCTTGTGACACGGAAGTGACTCTTTTTGGGTTATGGATGGTTTTGGACTTTTGGTATTTGTGACCTCAAGTTTATATTTATACTATCGAGAAAGCATATAGATTAGGATTAATCCAAACATCCAACAATTTTGATGGGTTGGGGGAAAATGTTGAACTGTAAACCATTCGTCTAATGGGCCGATCTGGGCCTGAATACATGAAAATGTTGAACTGTAAACCATTTTTTTAGGCCATGTATCAGACGTTGGTATGTTAGCTTTATCTATATATTTGTCTACCCCAAATTCAAAAAATTTTGATATAGTCAGCTTATTTTATTGTATTTTTCAATCAAAGAGCTAAAAGTAGCTCATACAATTTTGTACTTTAAGAATGACTAATTTGTTTTAAAAAAAAACCTTCTAAAATGATTTATGATTGTTTCCCCACACTTTATTTTTTGTGTCATTTTGACAAATGAAAAGCGCTAACATTACTAGTTCACAAAAAAAAAAAAAAAAGCGCTAACATTACTATATCCTTACAGACAATAACACTTTAAAATCTGATGATAACATTACTTTGTGTTGGTTTACAAAACAAAAAAAAAAAAATTACTGTGTTAGGAATTATGACTGTTTTTATTAGTTTTGATTTTTGGGTTAGATCGTTTAGGTTTGTCAGTGTGTGATGGTTTGGTTATTTATAGTTTTGTTTTCCATCCGATGGATGGATTGTTTTGAATTTTGCAATAAGAAGAGCCAATGTAATATGGCTTTCGTTGTGTGGATTTTGTATGTACGTAGTAGAATCGATGTTGATTTTTTATGTTTTTTTTATATATAAGATTATGTTGATTTTAAAATAAAAAGGAGTCCTGAAAAATTGTCTGGCGCACTGAAAAAAGAATGTCATAGGTGTCAGTCGTCATCTTTGTGTGTAGGTTGCAGCATTTTCGGTTTATAAGTCAACCGTGTATTCCTCACAATCGTATCATTTGGTTTATCGTGATTGTAAATCAAATTGTCAACGTTTCATTTGGTTTATAGCATTCCATTTTTCCCATCGTATTGGTATTACTATTACTTATCCCATTGAAACTGATTTTAATATCCATTAAAAATTTTAATCGAATAACTTGAGCTGAAAGTTGTATCTTAGTGGTGTTTACAAAATGCCTAACTCAAAAGATATGAGTGTGACAGTCACTGATAAATCGTTTAAAATGATAGAAAAAATGATAGAAAAAATAATTAAAGAACCAGATAATCGTTTAGATTAATGCATTTTAAACTATAAATTGATATTTTCATATTAAATGAATGTTTGACCATAATATCATAGAGTACATTTTGTTTTTTGATAACTATCATCATAGAGTACATTAAAAACTAATTTGAATTATTTTCACATCATGTATATTATATAAAACTAAAGAATCGAAATAATTTTCTGTTTAGTTAACGTAGTCAAATTAGGAACATTGGTCCTCATACATGAACAAGCTAAGCATTGACTTCAATGTTAGTTATATAACTTATCAAAAAGTTGATGGAATTTGCTATAAAACCGAGACGCTAAAAAGGAAAAGAAGTTGTTTAATAATCGAACAACAATTAAATATTGGATACGGCCGTAGGGAAATAATCTTCACGTAAAGAAAAAAATATAACAATAATTTTTACGTAAGTCCTAAAAAGCCTAATTAATTATGGGGAAGTAAAATCTAAAATTCAAAAATCACACGTCAATGAAGCGTATTTACCCCAACATGGAACATAATGCAATCCATTAAATCTACATGGCGACTTTTCATTGGTTCTTATCTCTAGAATCCCCAAAGGACTTTTTTCCGAGTATAAAAATAGCCCATAACGGCTCCTCAATACATAATTACATACAAACAAAAATAGAGCCAAAGTGAGAACTATAAAATGGCGGGAAACACCCTAATCACTCCGGCGATTATGCTCGCTATGCTTCTCCTTATTTCACCGTGAAAGCCATTAAATGGGGAACGGATTATCTCATGAATGCGCTCAGATTCCCGGAGTTGTCTTTTGTTCAAGTCGGAGACGCTTACTCCGATCATAATTGGAACGTCCCGAGGATGTGGACACGCTTCGAACGGTTTATAAAATCTATGAAGACCATCCTGGTTCGGAAGTCTCGGGAGAAACCGCTGCTGCACATTACCATTTCATTTATCGGTTAAGCCATGAATGCATGCACATCTTATGAATGTACCTATATTGGTCAAATCTCTATATATGGGGATTCTTTGGCTTTTTTTTGGTTAGTTCTTCAAATTATTGGTAGTAGAAACGTTTTAGAATGTATGATGCATTGAGCAAGGAAGATTAGATGCGTCAGCCTTCAACTTTGTTTTAAGTTGCAACGTCCATAGCCTTACAAGTCAACCTCGTACGTAATCCTCACAATCGTGTCTTATTGTTAATTATGTTTGTACATCAAATTGACACGTTTCATTTCATATATCCTATGTTTATAATAAAATCCACCTTTTTTTTTTTTTAATCACTAAGATGTTTTAGCATATTATAGAGTTAACCTAAGACTATATTGGATTTCAATTCATGCATGCATGTTAAAGAAATCAACAATCCGATTTGGCGTTTATAGTTGTGTAATTAAAACATAATGATCGTCAGCTTGAGGCTTGATCATAAAGGTGATCTCTTGTTCAATTTTTCTCCATTTTGGTTGATTGTTATAATCAATGTTGGTGTTTTATCTAAAAAAAAAAAAACAAATTGGATGGAGATTCTTCGCTGGTTTATTGATTTTTGTTTGGATGATGTTGTAGTTTTTTTTTTTGACGATTATGTTTGCTGTCGGAAGAATCTAATTGGACGTAAATTTGGATTGATCTTGCTTAGTTTGTATCTCCTGTGAATAATCGAGATTATGCTAGTTCTTCTTTCTGTTTATAATTTCACTGATTCAACTTAATTTTTTGCGGCTTCTTACGATCTGTGTTCATGAGTCTTTATTGTTTATAGAATTGGTGCTAAAAGTGGATCGATCATACACACACAAAAAAAAGCAAAGCAAAAATCAGTTAAATGCTTATGGAAATGGATGGATCAAATTGCAGAAAATCAAAAAGCTTTCGTCTTTCCTGATCATCATACCACAAACGATCAAATCCTTAACCCAACAAAGAGAATCATCCAATCCGAAGGAGAAATGCAAAAAACAATGCAAAATCCGTCCAAAAAACATCAACCCACAAGTTCAAAACAACCGATAACGAAAGGGTAAAACCCAAAAAAAGCAGTCACTTTTTGATCCGAGATACTTAGCTCAAACATTGAGCTCAGCAAGGGTTGGATAGTGAACGGGGAACTCCTTCTCCATCTTGTCTCCGAGTGACTCGAGCACGGATTCCTCCTTCTGAATCTCTGTGTTTATTGTCTCCGTCACCGCCATAACCACCGTAACCTCGGGCTCCTTTGGAATTTCTGCCTTTTTTTCTGGAGTGTCGACCTCTTTACTATACCAATCACTAAATCGATCACAAAATCAACATTCTTTTATTCACCTTACCCCTAAACACTCTGGAAACTTTCTCCCCCAATACCCTAAACATCTCTCGTCAAGACGTCAACTTGCTCTCTGAAAATTCCTAGAGAAGAAGGAGTGCACAGTACACACTATAGAGTGTCATTTGGTGGTCCCACAACTAAAAAGACAAAAATACCCCTTTAAGAATTTGCATACATTTTTTTTATTGGGCTGGCTGGCTATATATGGGCTTTATTTCCAACCTTGGCGGAAATAATATTACCATTCAGAATCTTTTTCTCCAACGCCATTATACACCTTTACATTTTATTTCTTTATTTTTTTTCCCTTTTTCTTTTTAGCCACGAAAATATTTATGGAATTCGTTTGTTTTATCAACTTATGCCACGTTCCATTCTAAAGCATCATTTTCACATCTGAAATTCCGTTTATTTATTAATATATATTCTTCGTATTTACTAATTAATACCTGGGAAATTTTGTTCATAATACATATGATACTCCGCATTAATTAATTCTCCGGCATAGGTTGTTGTCCAAATCCGAAAAACCTCTCATTGTCTAGGAATAAGCATGCTTTGCTACGTTTACGTTTGGATTCAACACATCTATTATTCGTTTATATAGCTTAAAACGAATTCTCAATCGAAGAATATGATGAAGATTGACTCAATTGTATTTATATACAAATATCATCTAACCGGTCGGTACAAAACCGTGTTTCACTAACACCGAGTATATGTGTATAAACACACAACACTATGTCACTATCTAATATATAGTTGTAGTACTATTACGTTATAGCAGTCGTTACCGAGAAAACGTGGAGATCAGAAATCGACCAAGAACGTGATGCTTATCGGAGACGGTGGCATCTATATATATTCTACCATCGTCACCGGTAACAGGAAAATTTAAGATGTCATGCCCACGTTTAGCTCCGCATCTTCATGTTAACCCCAATAGAGAAAGTTGTGATTTTCCTTTTTGTAATATATGTTGCTAACCGCTGATTTGCGTTATAATTTTTTCTTTTTCTAAGCGTCTTACAAACCAACATACTTTACTTCTAGCGTTCTTATATGTTGCTAACCGCTGAATTTGAGCTTCTTTCAGATTGGTCAAGAACAGAGGATATGGTATAAGTTCTAAGCTCAAGGTAAAGTAACCGTGGTTATTATAATAAAAGAAGCTAGATTCCACCACTTAATATAATAAAAAGAGTAATTTAATCTATCTACCCCGAATTCAATTCAAATTTTAAATATAGTCAACTTATGATCCATATTGTAACTTTCGATCTAAAAGCTAAAAGTAGCTTTTAGCTTATACAGTTTTGTACCTTTAAGGATGTCTGATTTGTTTTAAACACTCTTAAACGATTTATTGTATAACTAAAGGACAAATAAATATAAGAAATACTACTATCTATATATAGACTGATCATTATTAATTATTTCCACACACTTATTTCGTTACGTTAATTTCGAGAAACGAAATATCGTTAACCACTACATAGCATTACGATCTCATTACAGCCAGTAACAAAGCAGACTTGTCTTATTATATCTCTATTCTCTACCTTTGAGTTAGCTTGTTATAATGTTGATGATGATGAAGAAGAGGGTTGGGAAATGGACGGTCAGGATTTGAAGGAGAAGTGTGGCTACGACGAAGAAGAAGACGAGAAGTGCTTGATGAAGAGAAGTTTTCATGGTTTCTTTCTGTTCTGTGTTTTTTTTTTTTTTTTTTTTTGGTTGTGACCTCAAGTTTCCATTGTATAGAGAAAGTAATATTATAACTAGCTCTCTTTTTGTGCCGTCAAGCGGAAGTAACAATTTTCACGTCAGTACCCTCGACCCATCGGGGAATTAATGCATATACAAATAAACAATTTTGATGGTGGAGATATGGAACAGCTTTGTAGCAGAATTTTGAAGCTGAATTTGAGCTTCTTCGGATTGGTAAGACCAGATGATATGATATGGTATAAGTTCTAAGCTCAAGGTAAGTATTAAAGAAGCTAAATTTCACCTTATATATAATTAAGAGTATTTTATCTACCCCCTAATTCAAAATTTATAACTTTCGATCAAAAAAGCTAAAATTAGCTCATACAATTTTTTACCTTAAGGATCGGATGACTAATTTTTTAAAAACATTCTTCTACGATAGTGTGTAAAGGAAACATATTAATAAGAAATAATATATAGACTAATCATTGTAATTCTTTACGTCAATTACGAAAACCGAAAAGCGTTAACAAACTACATAAACATTACAGCCAATAATAACAAAACAGACTCGTCTTATTATATCTCTATCAGGCACATGAGAACTATCATGAATATATTACTTCATGCGTATGATAGTCAAATATACAAAGGCTTAGGTTAGCATAAACAACAAAACAAAAATTCAAATAAAGAAAGAATAAGTTTTTTTTTTTTTTTTTTTTTTTTTTTTTTGGTAAAAGGTTAAGTTTAGCATATTATAGAGTTAACATAAGACTATATGGATTTCAATTCATGCATGCATGTTAAAAGAAATCAACAATCCGATTTGGCGTTTATAGTTGTGTAATTAAAACATAATGATCGTCAGCAATATAATGAATACTTGATGACTAATGATAGAATGATCATCAATGTATCGCCTTATCAACACACCGATTAACTAGAGCCAACTCATTACTACTGAGCCACGTCTGCACGTTACTCATATTACTTTGTAAATTTGTATATGCGCTTTTTATTTGGGGGGTGGGAGTCAAACTCATTTATATATTATAGAAAACAAAAATCCCAGCTCTAGCTCTAGCTCCACATCCGCATCCAAAATAGTCAAAAATATCTTACTTGGTACTTGTCAAATTCCCAAATGAATCACAAACTCTTTACGTGGTTATATATGCTAAAGTTTTTACATGAATTATATATTGGTAATGAATATAGTTAAAAGTTCGCTAATTGTTATACTATCTAAATCACCTCTTCAGCTTTTCTTTACGTGGTTTCTTCCTTTCCTTATGATATGTTATCTTACGTGGTTTCAGACTTTGTGACATGTGGCACTACGGGAAAGGTATATATCTCTCAAACTTCTTACAATGTGGCAGGCCATTAGCCAAATCACATTTTAGTATCTATACTCATTTGATTCTTGAGTTCCTTTCGTAAGTAGTTGTTTTAATTCACATAAAGCTCTTATGTTATGTTCAATGTTTATGCCATTAGTTCGAACGAATGGTCATTGCTAACTTGGATTCTATAATATATTTTCTTCTTAATTAATTTTAATTTTCATGTGTTAACATCAAACATAAATCAGACGCTCTGACGTGGCTGCATACGTGTATACATTCATTTATGAGACTGAAATTAAAGAGAGTATCCATACATTTATAGTAACTCTACTTCCCTAAAGGAAATAATATATATCCCACATCTCTACTCATCCACATTAGTCAAAAAAATCTTACTTGGTACTTGTCAAATTCCCTAATTGATCACAAACTCCTACTAATATCTCCTAAATGATGTTATACACATGATATATATCATGACCATCAATATTTACGTCGTATCAGTCTCTCGTCTTAATCAATGCCCATATCAAAACTTCATGCATACCAAATATAGCTAGCGTCTCCCCCCACCGCATGCATGTCCGAACTACCTCTCAAATTAAGTCAAATCTTTAGACGATCAAAACCGATGGTCATGGCCTTGTGGTCAGCTCCGCCATGCATGGACCAAGCCGTTCACCTTTCAACTACAACGCCTCATCTCTACCGTGAAACGTTCACGGCGTCGTCCTCGCCACAAACACGCCAGGCCAGCTTTGACCTCTACGAAGACATCATATACCAACTCAACCACTCTCGGTAGTTTAGACGTCGTATTACGTATTCAAGAATTGTTTTTCATTTTGCAGATCAGAAATGTAATTTCGAATGTTTCCCTGATTGGGGCAGCCGGAAAATGAATAAAGATATATGTATATTGAAAAAAAAATTGAACACCGAAGATAAGAAAGATCACAATTTTAATTTCTTTTGATCTCTAGTCTTAAAAGATTATGGTTCCAGATCCGATTTTACTAAAAGTACTGACCTATAGACGGATAACTAATTATATGAATATTCTGTCCAACTTGTTTCTATAAAATTAAATCTGAACTTTTGTTATAATCATGGCATGCAAAGAGTATAATTTAAAGCATGCATGCGTTTTATATTTCATGAAAGGAAACATCATTTCTTAAGAATATAACTACAATATTGAGCAATCTCTATGGATTATTTGGCTTTTTTTTTAGTCATTTTGGATTTACATTAAAGAAAAAAAAGGAATAAAAATCCAAAATATTTGTTTGACGCATTGAGCAGGAAAGATTAGATGCGTCAGCCTTCGGATTTGTTTAAGTTGTAACATCCCTGGCCTTATAAGTCAACCTCGTACGTAATCCTCACAAACATATCTTAGTGTTAAGCAGTGGCGGCGGACGTTATCAAGTATATTTTACTATAGTGTATGTTAGCATAAAGTGTTTAGTCATATAAATACTAAACTATATATGTAAACATTTGTTGGATAATGAGAAAATTAGCAATCTTTAATCTCAATTTTTTGCTTTCTTCTTCTTCTTTGTCTTCATAAGTTTGTTACGATAGAAAATTTTGATATGGTATCAGAGACTCACCGATTGTGAGCGCTTCTTCTTCGATTCATATTTTCTCATTCTTTTTTTTGTTGATTTCCATTACAATTCTTCGGTTCATGTTCGGCGTAGGTATATGAGAGGTAGGGCACGTGTTCCATAACTTTTTGTAATATATCTATTAAAATTAACAAATTTTCTCAAACTTATTAAGATTATGTCCCATAGAAAACATAATTTGTGAAATTTTATTTGGTAAGAGAGTTTAATATTTGTTCGGGTTTTATAATTTTTTCGTTCGGATAAGTGTCGGATTAGGAACAGTTTTTGGGAAAAAAAACTTAAAAGTTGTTCAATTTTAATAAAATTTTGCAAAAAATTGTATAAATTTAACAAATACAAGTAGTGATTTTTCGTATATGTTTTTTTGTTATTTTTGTTATAAATTATAACTAATATTTAGTAATATATAGGATTCTCAGGTATATTGTTCACTTTTGGTTCGGATTAGATAATTCGGATAAAAACATTTAAAATCCGTTAAGGTTTTATGAATAATTGGTTTGGTTTTAGAATCAAATTATATTTTGGATCGGTTTTGGATTTCGATTTTATGTCTGAGCCAGGTGAAAATAACTTATGGATGAGCCACTGTTGTTAATTGTGTTTGTACATCAAATATTTTATAAACCTATGTTTATAATAAAAATTCATTTGTCCCAATATTATTAATTGAGATAAGAATAATAATATTTGGGGTAATTGGGTCTAATTAACTATAAAATATTCGAATGTCAACTTTTTGTGGTTTTGTTTGAACATATGAATTTTAATAAATATTTAAACATATATTTTGTTTTAAGAGATAGAATAATTTGAGCTAAGACTTGTACTAAGAATAATTGAGTACTAAGTATATAATGAGCGTGAGATTAAAAAAAAAAAGAAAAAGGAAAAAAAAATTGGATTGGTACAATCGTGTAATTCGAAAGAGCTAATAAACTCGTGAGTCACACAATCCGGTTGAGGATAAAAAATCGAACCGGAGAAAACCAACATTGGCACAATTAAAATAACCAAAAATACAAAAAGGTTGAAACTTGAAAGTCATAAAACGAAATCGAAATCGGAAGAGGCTCGCTCGGCCCCCAGAAACCCTAAGAAAATTTCTCCCCATTTTGATTTGCAATGTCGGATGAGCAATTCCTTGATTTCACAAAAACGAAACCAAACCTCAACCTCCCAGTTGCTTTTGAGGAGCTAAACCATGAAGCGTTTAGTAAGTTTTCTCTAATGTTTCGGTGTGATAAATGCGTTTGATTTCCTTCATTTTTTGTTGTGATAGAAACTTAAAAACTGGAGAGAAATGCGTTTGATTTCCCAATTTTTCGGTGCGATAGTAACTTAAAATCTATCTGCGTTTGATTTCCCAATTTTTCGGTGTGATAGTAACTTAAAAACTGGCGATAGATGCGTTTGATTTCCCTAATTTTTTCTGTGTGATAGAATCTTTAAATCTGGAGATATATAGATGCGTTTGATTTCTCTACTTTTTCTGTGTGATAGAAACTTAAAAACTAGAGATTGATGCGTGAGTTAGCTCTCCCTTCCATGAATCGATTCAAGGTGGTCGTACTTACTTAGCTTTACAGACTGTGTGATCTAAAGTTTTCTATTGATCAGTGTGTGAGATAGATGAATGTGGCTTTAGCCTTTAGTTAGCTCTCGTCTATTTGTTAACTGGTTACTGTTACTGTTTCATATCTAATTGTTTCAAGGTGTTCTTACTTCTTATCGGTTTTTACATACAGTAGAAAGTCATTTTGGTGTATGATTTTCTTATTAATCTGGATTTGAATCAAAGTTTGTTCTTGCTAGTCAAAAGTCATTTCTCAACTTGTTGTTAACTGGTTTTATTTCTTTGAAGGGTCTCTACACCCAGATCAATTCAGTGGTTTACGTGTAAACTATTCTGCTGCCATTTATGATCAGAAGGTTTTCATCAGTTCCACGAACTCAGAAGCGAATAATGAATGTGGTGGATACTTCTTTCACCCTAAGGTAATGCACAAGCAAATCAAATGAAAGTTTTTGTATTGCATTTCTTTTTTCTTTTACTGATATCTCTCATTTTTGTGTAGCTGGTACTTGTTGGAAAAGCATCTACAGACGGTACTCTCAATGCGAGAGTGAAAGCTTCTGTAACTGAACAAATTCTCCTCAAGGCCAGTGCAACGTCGTCGACTGCTCTTGTCACCCTCGAGTACACGGGGCTAAGCAACCGATCACAACTGCAGCTCGGGAGCAACGGCTTGATGGGAGCTACATACATACAGGTTGTTTCTTCACGCCTTTAACAATTCTCTTACATACTTCATTCTTAATTTCTGTATTCTGTGCTGCAGCGAGTCTCACCCCGCCTTTCACTAGGAAGTGAGTTTGTTTGGGCGGGTGTTTCTCAAAAGTCTGCAGTTGGATTTGGCGTAAGATGTGAAGATGATAAAATGGTAATATTCTCTTCTTAGAACACTGTAGTTTATCAGTGTGTGTTAATACAAAAAGCTGGAGATAGATGAATGTGGCTCGAGTTAGCTCTCTTCTATTGGTATTGGGCAATGTGTAGTTACTGAGATTTTCTTATCAACAGGTTGCCACTGCTCAAGGCTTTGACACGGGTAACATCCTTATGACATATGTGCATAAGGTCTCTAAAAAGGTAATGCTCCTTTCTTGTTTATCTTTAAACTCAGTGTAAGAGATCATAATCATGACATATATTTTTTGCTCATAATCAGGTTTCTCTAGCCACAGAGTTTGTCTTCAACTACCTCGCAAATGATGCAAAAGCCAGCTTTGGTTGTGACTACGTTTTCGATCAGGTAGCATCGCCATTTTTCGATTTTAATGGAATTGAAGTGTCTTTCTAAATCTGTTTAATTCTAATATTATAGCACCTTCTGTTTCAGTGTCGTCTCCGAGGCAATGCTGATTCTGAGGGTGCGGTTTGTGCTCTTATCGAGGGTGGATTGGGTACTGGAAAGATTAGTCTTTCGGCCAAACTGGCGGATTTGAAGAAAGGAGATGTTGTTTTCGGATTAGGCATAGCCTTAGGTTAGTGAAAAAAAAAATGTTGATTAGCCTTCAGTTATTTTGTTAGCTTTTGGCCAAACTTTCACCGAATGTGGATACTTGTGATTCACAGGTTGACATAGCTATGAAGATGTCCAAGATGGAGGAGTTCACTACCCGATCAGCTCCAACCTTGATAACATAAGAAGAATGGTCAAGTTTAACGACTCAAATCATAAACTTTTGTCTGCACCTATGTGATACTTTCTTCTTATACTATCCAAGTTACGTTATTCAAATTTTTAGTCTTTGGGAGAATTTGTATTTGTTATTGGAATTCTGAACAACCCTGATAATTATTAGTCTTTCTGGAGTTGTCGCGAGTATTTTTTTACTTCTACCGATTTTGCTTTCTCAGTTTTGTTTCCGTCTTTTGCATATATGTTTAATACTACCATTGAACAAATCTCAAAGTTTTGTTACACGATTTCTAGGTGCTTTTGTAACAGGATAAACCGGTAACCGGTTTAGTTTTCTAATTTCTGGTTCACTAATCTTCTTTGGTCATTTGTTTAGACCACCAAACCATCGTGATTCTTCTATATGTAAAGGGTTTTAGCCATTTTCTGGGAATCAATCAAAAACACAAATTATCTTCTTCAATCTCCTTTATATCTTTCGATCATCATCGTCTTCCATTTACACCAAATCTTAGATCTTCGAGGTGATCCTTCACCTTCTGGGTTTTGATTTGCCAATCTCCGGATTCTCGGTGGATCTCTGGATTGGATTTATCTTACCTTAGAGTGCTGATTCGGGATTTATCATACCGTTACATTGGTATCAGAGCATTTCCTTCTCCGGACCCAGAATCATGAAATTGAACACACACAAGCTCTGTCCTCTGAAGTATTCATGTGAGGAGGTGTATGAGAGAATGGACAATGGCTTGTGTATATTTTGTGAAGAACAAGATTCTCCTGCTCACCAACAGTTGAAGCACAAGAGATTACGGATTGTCATGACGGAACGTGAAGATAATCTAGCTTCTGATGTTAAAGAGAAGGCTCATCAAATTCTGGAAACTGTGACTAATCCAGAGCCGTCCTTAGAAACTACTAAGGATTCAGATTCGTTCACCAAACCGTTGGTAGCAGAGCGTGAGTTGGGTTCAGATCGTGATGTGTTGCTTGTTCATAAGGTGGTTTCACATGTCAAAGAAGAGGAAGAATTACTTCAACAATCAACAAGTGGTAATGCCAAAACCGATGCACACCAAGTGTTTGATAAAATTCCTCTAAGGGTACCAAGTAAGGAGAAACAGAGGAAGTATCTTAAGGCATGGAAATTTAAGTTCAAAACCATTTCAAAGAGAAGCAAATCGAGAGATGATCGATTAAAGCTAGTAGATGAGAATGGATCAAGGCTGGAAATGTTGAATCAGATAGAAACATTTCTTTACCATCAGAAATCGAGAAGTTTAATAATATGTGATTATCTCCATAAATTATCTCGAGCTAATCGTGTGTGGAAGCCAGGTGGATTGTTGTGTCTACAAGATCATAATGCTGGTAGCGTTCTGAAGATAACACAGCAGTTTCATGGATTGCGTTTGAAAGGAATCATTTATATGGATATGAAATTTCAAGAAGTGTTAGTAGCTGATGTGTTGAGTGTAATGGTCTGCTTGAGTGTTCATAGCAGGAAGTTTGAAGCAGACTTGGATATCTATATCTCATACCATTGCCCGAAAAATTCAGAGATGGTCATTCCACGGGTAAAAGAAACTCAAGATTGGGTAGTGAAAGCATGGTTTCTGATTCAGGTATTTTCTGATTTTGATATCGCATCATGGATTGAAGAAAATATATGGCTGCATTTAAAGATTGAATTGATGCTCATTTATGGATCTCTTTCAAGACCGCCAGAATCTAACGGTGTACATGTGTGGATCTTAAACTTAATATCTAGAATTGTTGGTGGTGGAACATTATTCTATGTTGGTAATGTTGTGGTATGGAGAACTTTGAAAGGAAACTTTGTCCCTAGACTGGAGGAAATTTGCTTAGAAAGCATCAAACAGGATCTGGAGTTTGCCATTGATAGAAGAGTAGAGTTTTGGACTACTAATACTTTCACACTCAAAAATTCGGGTTTGAGGCTGTCGTCAAAGAAGGTAACCAAGGAGTCTATTCCCGTATAAGCTATGCATTGGATAAATCTAATGAATGAAGCTGCATATTCTCATGACGAGAAGATCTTTTATGCTTTGACTTCTGGATTATGTCAACCTAAAAGATATCATGAAGTGATTAGAGTGTTGGAGAAACTGAAACAGTCAAGGTTCTCTTCTGATTTATTGGACTACAGGATACTTGCTGGTTTGTTTTGCGAATCAAAGCTAGAGATAGGAGTCACAGTGTTGCTGGAGGAAAATAGCGACATCAAAAAGAATGTCTTCTTTGGTAGAAATGTGGTTAAATGGAAGTACTGGTTTGTGTTTTCACAAATGCTTCAAGCTATCAAGAATACTGATTACGTGACTAAGAACACTTCATTTCTAGAAGACAATAAAAGTTCATATCTTCATGGAGAACTCAAGCTAAGGATTTCTCTTGGTCATCTGATGAAGAAATACCGCAGCTTGTTAGAACAGTTGTGTTACATGCGTAGTGAAAGAAAGAGAGCTGCTCATGTTGACCGTTTGGTTAAGGAGTTTAGTGTACTTTTAAGCTATGCTAAAGATTGGAGGAAGCTACAGCAGTGGTCGTACCACAAGACCTGGGAATTCAAGTACATACTTAAACTTCTGTCTAGAGCTCCGCTACAGAATGAACAACATAACTCAGGGCAGGAAGGAACATTAAGTGTAAAATGAGAATTGAGGTAGATATAGAGGCTCATAGGGTCTTATGGGTGAAAGAACAAAAGGTTGCAGGTGGTTTGATTACATATCTAGAATGGCAGGCTATGTATGAGTTGTCTCTGTTGTTGGGAGTGTTACAAGTTGTCAAGAATCGCAAGAATATTGCTTGTTTGATTAATACCGCTGCTCTACATATCAAAGGAGAATCTGATCTACATGGAAGAATCAAAGAAGAGAAGTCTATGGGTTCTTTCATAAAGAAACAATGCAGCCTGCGGGGTCACCGTTGATGACAAGTACTACAATCCTTTACTTAAGGACTTACTAGATGAGATCACTACCAAGGAAGTTTTGCTTATCTTCTTCAAAGAATTTAGGCACTCTATCTCTCATGCAGGCCAAGCTAAGGAACCTAAAGCGTACTTTTATAAGTGGATGGCTAAACATCAGTTACATCACAATATCTCTGTCCTTAAAGCCCTTGTTCTATGGAAATGGTACCCTCCGGAACACGCTACTGTGAAGTTTTCTCAAGCTTTCATTGGCAGTTTTGCAATCTTTCTTCTCGACAGGGGAGTAGCGTAACAGGATAAACCGGTAACCGGTTTAGTTTTCTAATTTCTGGTTCACTAATCTTCTTTGGTCATTTGTTTAGACCACCGAACCATCGTGATTCTTCTATATGTAAAGGGTTTTAGCCATTTTCTGGGAATCAATCAAAAACACAAATTATCTTCTTCAATCTCCTTTATTTCTTTCGATCATCATCGTCCTCCATTTACACCAAATCTTAGATCTTCGAGGTGATCCTTCACCTTTTGGGTTTTGATTTGCCCTTATCTCGTGCTCTCGGTGAGTGCTGATTCGGGATTTATCATACCGTTACAGCTTTTGGACAAATCATCAAAACTCTCCCTCTTGCTAAGCCTTTTTCCGAGAGAACTCATTGTACACAATCCTTTTTGCTAACTCTTCTCATGCTAATACATTCGACCACTAAAATTGTATTGATAGTTGAATCCGATCTTACACAATAATTTTTTCTATAGACACAACTAATTTTGTATTAAGTTAACTAGTTAAAGATAAAGCAGCCATTAACTATTTTAATGGTTCCTTAACGTCTCCAACTTCGTTAGGTCTTCAATCAAGCGAAACAAAAGGGATTATCTTCTACTCTTAAGTATTTATCTTCTTCTTCTTTTATTTTAATTAAAGTCATACTTTAAAATCCGTAAGAAAAAATTTAAAATATAAAATTTGAAAGTTAAATTATCTATAGTTTACTTAACAATGGAAAAGCTTAAGAAAAATTACATTTTTTTACTTATTTTGATTCTCTTATTTCTTTATATTAGTTTAGTCTGCAATTAGTTTTTGTTATATGTTCGCAAATATTTAGTTTATAAATGTTAAATCTTATCGATTCACATTTGAATTAGATTTCACATTTAAATTCAAATAGTATGTCGATGACACGAAACACTTTAACGAATTAGATTTCATATTTATATTAGAATAAGATTAATTTTAAATCACATTTGAATTTTCTTATTTTTCCGATTCTGCATAAAAATAAATTTATTTATTTTTTAAATTTTTACTATTATTTTATAAATATTTGTTTATTCTTTAAAAATGAGTAGTGTAACTGACTCATATGAAACTTTGAAGAATTAGTTTTCATATTCTTGTTTGAATAAGATTTTTATTTAAAAAAAAATTATATTTGACAAAATAGTAAAAGTAAAAATAATAAAATAAGAATAATATGTACTATTGCTGTGCCATTTTGTATTTGCAATATAAATTTATTTATTTTTACTGGTGAATACGATTTTTCCACTTTTTTTTTGTTTTTAATTAATTTCATGTGTTGTAAAGTATTATATTACTCATATAATATTTAATTTGTTATATTCCTATTGAATTAATTTTCTTTTCTTATTATTTTGCTACTTAACTATATTTTTCTTTAAACCTTGAAAAAATTGATTCTCATAAACTTATTTAATTCAGTTTTACCTTTTGAATCATATTCGGCTTTGTATTTTTCTGAATCGATATCAAAAAATCAATTTGTCAAAATTTACATGCTTTAAAATATGATTGATTAATTGACATGTGTCGCGATTATGTTAATTACTAATTTTAGAACATCAAACTTTGTATAATAAAATTATATACTTTAATCACTTTTTTGTTGTATAATTTCTTTTTTAATATATGTGGTTAAAAATTAGTAATTTTAATCATTTTCTTATTAGGATTTGTAATTTACTCTATTAAAAAACATGAATAATGCTTTTAATTGTTTTCATATTAGGGTTAGTAATTTTTAAAAAAAGGATTAATGATGTTAACTGTTTTATTGCTAGAGATTATCTTCTTCTTTTTTTCATAGTTTTTGTAAATCTTCCTTATCTCTCCGCACTTTTGTTCTATATTTACTCTTTTCTCAATATATTTCCGTTTTTCAAATCCTTTGTATATTATCCTTTCAATATTATATTTCCATATATCTATATATACGTGCCTTGTGAATAAAGAAGAAAGGACCTAAGAAAGCTTTCTGACTAAAACCCCAAACGTTGAATAATAGCATGGGAATCATGTCATCTACGGATATGAAACAGGAATCCAAATCTGAAAATAACCAAGTCCCGTCCAAGGAAGTGAGAGATCGATTACAAGTGTTCATGAAAAAAGGTGGTTGCGAAAATTCATATACAGCTTGTTTAGGTTGTGATTCGCGGGAAGAAGAGTGTACGGAAGCCTATTCAATGTTGGAAAAGTGTATGAAAGCTCGCTTTGATTACTTTGAGCCGTATCTCGCGCTGAAGAACGCTAGTGCTGAAGTGATGGCGAGGGAGATCGAAGTCTTCCTCCATGCGAAACCAAATGACAGAGGCGAGCTGTTAGGCAAATTCATGACAAGAGGTGATTGCAAAGAAGCTTTTATGGCTTGGATGGATAGTTACGAAGAAGCCAAGAAGAACAAGGGAAGTCTTTATACACCTGCCTCAAACACCTTGTCGAAGTGTATAGAGGCTCACTCTGATTACTATCAGCCGCTTCTCACAGTGCTCAAAAATTATAAAGAACATTATAGTAAGGAGCGTATCGCCTTCTTGGATGCGTGGGAGCAAGCTCAAGCTGAGGCTGAGGGATGATTTGAATATGATTTACATAATATTTTAATGCTTTTTTCTTTGTTTACGTTTCCTTTTGCATGAATACTCTGCTTCTTCTTTTTTTAATATGATTCTGAAGGTCATTACTTTGTTGTTTCACTCATCGTCTTTATTATTGCCGTTTTTATAGTGATGCAAAACAACATGGCATTTAACTAAAAACTACACAAAATCCCTATCTATACACAACGGATTTTAAGATTTTAGGTTAACATCTTCAATTCGGATCAATGTATTCATCATATTTCCCTATATATATACAACAACATATTCACGGAAATCTCACTATATAAGTCTCTAAGCAAATCTTTGGTGGTTCTCTAATTAAGGCTGCCGCTGGGGCGGTGGTTTCCGAGAAATATCTAGCGGTGTGGTTCGCTAAATTCAGCAAGCAAGAAAGTAGTGGTGGAGGAGGTTGCCGCCGAAGATTATTCATGTTTTCCTACGAGAACGAGAAGTTCCCTTCTTGGATTCCTCTTCCGACGGTAAACTTCTGGAAGAATCGGAGTCTATTGTGTTGGCTAAAGACTGTTCGGGTCATTATGCAAGCATTCAACAAGCAGTAAATGCAGCTGCCAAACCTCCTCCAAGAAACAAGAGAGAGAGTTGTAATATAAGTAAAAGGACCGTGATGGTTATAGGCAACGGTGTAGATTCTACTATCTCACCGGTATAGGAACGTTAAAAGATGGCACGACCGAACCTTCATTCAACTATATTACTCCACACTTAAACAACACTATTCTTTATTTTGTGTATCTCTTTCTTATGCTCCATTTCTTTCTCTTTTAAGTTTTAGTATCAAATATTTGTAAAATTGAGCTATCAGTATATTTCAGATCCAAAATAGGACATATTGAGTTTTGTTAAGTATCAATACCATGTGAATAATTGAGTGGTCGTATATATCATATTCATATATATGAGCGTGAGAAAAAAGAATTGGACTGTATAATCTTGTAATATATATATATATATATATATATATATATATATATATATATATATATATATATATATATTTTTTCCGAAAAAGCTATGCATATGAAAAAGCTTGCTAGTGAGAGAGTTAGCATGTTTTGTTGATATGTCCAAAAACACCAAACTCATCTTAACGAACTACCACTACCACTACCCGCTAAAGAAGTGTATAGAGAATGTTATGTTTATTATGATGAATTACAGAGGTACTTATACACAGAGGTCTCTAGGAGACTAGGTTTAATCGACATAAATACAAATATATACTTTACATAATTGGAATGATATTATTCCTTAACATCCCCCCTCAAGATGGAGGGACCTTGGACACGCCAATCTTGGAAGATAATGTTGTGAACGGCGCACGGGCCAATGGCTTCGTCAATGCATCAGCGAGTTGGTCCTTAGTTGATACATGAGCTACCTGAAGTGTACCCGCATAGACTTGATTTCGAATGAAATGATAGTCTAGGGCGAGGTGTTTCATCCGTGAATGGAACATTGGAATGGCACATAAGTATGTGGTGCCCAATTATCTATGCAGAAGTATTTGCGACCAAACGATATTCAGCTTCTGTTGAGGATCGCGAATCTTCACTTCAAGGAAGATCCCGAGACCAGACTACAGTCCGGCCAATCCATGGCGCTCTGTCATTCATCTTCCTTCTTTCGGGGTACCAATATCGTTACTCGAACCCTGATGAGACTCCTTCATCATGCAGAATCTCTACCACTTTGCTGGTTCGTCTATCACACTCATAACACACAATAAGCAAACCAAAGCCTATATATTGACTCTTATTTAATTTGTTCAAAAAAAAAAAAACAAAGCCTATATATTGACTCAAAACTGATTCTAGTGAATCATATATAGATGAAGTAATTTAGTCGATTATTAAGTAACAAAAACCTCAAATAGATGGAAGACTCCCACTCCCGATCTAATTAACATCTCTAGATGTCAACTAGTGGTCTTAGCTTGTACTCTTAGTTATCAATTTAATTAGCGGATTATATATGCATAGTGTTGGTAAATATTTATATTTTTTTAGATATACAATTTTTCTTTAAACCGCAAAGTTTCATAGTCGATTTCATTCAACACAAGTCTTTTGTCGATATTCATTCAAGACAAGTCTTTCGTAACATCTATGAAAATGTAGCTCATTCACTACCATTTCCAACACTCACATTCATATTTACAATTGAATATAATTTTTTTGGATAAATCACCATCTTTTACAAGTTACGTAAATTTATTTTGTACAAAATAATGATGGACGACCTTTGTACCAAAATATAGTAACACGTTGATAACAAAAAAAAAGAAAATATAAATCTCTTCATTGATGTCGACAAAAATATTAATGAGAGATTAGTTCTACAGCAATCTATCACGGCATTTTTTTTTTTCCCTTTGTAGTGAATTTCCATAATTAGATATGAAATATGACATGATCAGAATTATAGGGTTTCTTTTCCTTTTGACCTTTAATTTTGATATTTACTTAAAACTCTTTCTGATAAACTCCTAACGCTTGGTTGGTTGGTAAATTTCACATCAGAACAAAATTTAGATTTTAAATGGTGATATGTAGTTTTTTTTTGTGGTTGGAGAAGCATATGTAGGCATGTAGCTGTAATTATTTTATTTAATATTCACAAAAAAATTGTATTGTTTACCAGTATACGTATAAGCGTTCTTTTAGAAAGAAAAAAAATCAAAACTCAATACGTGAACTAATGGCCTTGAAACAGACACACAAAAATTAACAAAAATATTCAAAGAGTTTTATAAGCTAACATGAATAATATTGTACTCAAATAGTTAAAACTTTGCTAATTTTATATGAATTCCTGTGAAAATACGAGCGTTTTTTCACGCCATATTGCATAGATAACCGCATGAGCTGCTATGAGCCTGACTGCCCGAGAGAGGCCATTGAGCATTCCTGAGAAGGGCGTTTGAGCCATACTAAGAAACGTGGCCAAGTGTTAAAAAAGCCACATAGTGAAAGAGTGTTTCAGGAATGAACCTGAAAGCCATACCTGGTTGTTTCAAGGATGAACGAACCTCCTGATGGTTAAGTAGAACCATTTTCGGTTGACCTTCAGAAGTGGCCAAGAGGTAAAGTATCCAAAATATAGATGACCTTCACAAAAAATAATAGACGACCAAACAAACATACCAAAATAAAATATAGATGTTATCAAGTTTTCGTAAGTAACACGTTGATGACCAAAAAAAAAAGATGTTGTTATCTAGTTTTCGTCACAAATCTAACTTACGAAATACTATATTCAATTAGCATTGAATGTGAAAATACTAAGAAGTTTGAATTTAACTTACGAAATATTTATAACACTAAACCCTAAAAAAATAGAACCAAATAAACCAAAGCATAATGGTAAAATTGTGTGTTTTAGATCTTTAAAAATGACAAATCTAAGGAGTTTAAAGTAAAATGGAAAATTTTAACAATGCCATTAAAAAAAATCATGGTCTAGTTACGTCACAACTTATATAATTGATTCATTAACAGTTATGGTCTACAAAAAAAATCATGGTCTAGTTACGTGACAAAGTATTTGAGATATACTTTACATTTTTTTCAAAAAGACATTTTTGCCCTTAAAAACTGATTAAAAAATCAGTAAATAAAAATATATTAATTAATTAATTAGTTGTAACAAATATTATTTTAAATTATAATTAAACTGTTTATATCAAAAAAAAATAGGTACTCAAAATTTGTGTTGGTAAAACTTTTGTTTGGTACGATTTGTTTTACGTAAAACTTTGTTTACAACATTTGAGTACAAAACTTTATTTAAAAATTAAGGAATTAATTATATATTTAAATTATATAGTTACAAACAATTAAATTGATTTAAATTATATATTTAATTATATAATAAAATATTATCTAGATATTTGGTTGTTTTAGTAAATATTTTGGATTATAGTTAATTTGATATTACTTACAAACTTAAAATAGAGATAATTCAAAAATATTTTTTTGCACTTTTATTAATTTAGTCAACAATTTCGAAAGTAAATATTTGAAATACAGTATATATCTTTCATACTAATCACAAATATAATTATATAACCTAAATTTGATTGTTTTAAAGTAAATTATTATTTTAAAATTTTAAGCAAAACTAATTATCTCATTTTAAAAAATCAGCAGTTCAAAAAGTCGACAATGTAAAAAAATAATCAATTGAAATATAAGTCGGCTATTTTAATATAAGTCAATAGAAAAAAAAAATTAAATAGATTAAAATAAAAAAAAAAGTCGACAGTTCAAAAAGTCTACTGTATTAATAAATCAACGTAAAACAAATATCTACAAAGAAGAAACAAGTCGGCTATGTAAAAAGTCAATCAACCAAAATATAAGTCGACTACTTTAAAATAAGTCGATAGAAAATTAAATTAGTCGACAAAAATGAAATATAAGTCGTCAGTTCAAAAAATCAACCTTATTAATAAGTCAACATAAAATCAAATAAGTCTACCATGAATAAACAAGTCGACGAAAAAAACTATAAATCGATGAAAAAAAAAATTAAGTCTAACAGTTCAAAAAATTGACTATGTTATAAATCAAAGAGCCAAAAAATAAATCGACTGTTTCAAAATAAATCCATTGTGGAAAAAATTATGTCAACATAAGTAAAAATAAGCCTATAGTTAAAAAAATCGACTTTATTAATAAATCAACATAAGCTAAATAAGTATACTTAAAAATATGGAGAAAAAATATACATTATTACTTTATTTATTATAGATTATATAATTTTTAATTACTCATTTTTGAATACATTACGAATATAAATAATATTATCAACAATAATTATTTTTATATTTTCTATTTATTCAAAATTTTAGATTAAGATAAATCTAAACATGGTAAATAATATTTTTATAATTTTTCTATTAAAAAAACTAATTACGAAATTTTATTAAATTTTTGAAATATAATTACTGAAAATTAGTTTTAAATTTAATTTATATTATTTTAAATTAATTTATTTAATTAATACTTAAATTATTACAAAAGGTATTATAGTCAATTTTTAATAAGAAAATAGTAGTTATCAAATTACTATAAAATTGAGTGTAGTTTTCAAATTTCTTATAAAATTTAGTATATTTATAAAAATCTACAGAATATAGAGAAAAAGAATTGGAATTGTTTAGATTACGGATGGCTACTTGGACTTGGTTAACAGTTTGGGCTCTGAAAGCCCATAAATGATTCGACGAACATCATAAGTCTGAGCCCGTTAATCCATACATCATAAGTCTGAGCCCGTTCACGAATCATTTTATCTAACAAAACTCAGGGCATTGGAAACATATAAACAATTTGGAAATAAGAAAGAAAAAAAAGTGAACAAATCTCTGTCAAAAAGTACTAATTGGAAAAGATTTTTTTATATTGAGTAGTACCTTTTTGACAGAGATTTGTCTATAATGATTTGTACTATTTTTAACGAAACAGTGTAACACACAAAAATTTAAAACATTATTTTGACGTTAAACATCATGAATTAATATGGATAAGACATTATGGCTGGTGATTGAATTATAAATTTGTAAGAGTTCCCCAACTTAGTAAGGGAAAAACATGTTGAGAACATGAACAGGTGTCAAACTATAAGCAATAAGTTACAGGTAGATACAACAGAGATGGACCCTTTGGGATTGTGA
Organism: Arabidopsis arenosa; assembly: GCA_905216605.1. NCBI lineage: Eukaryota > Viridiplantae > Streptophyta > Magnoliopsida > Brassicales > Brassicaceae > Arabidopsis > Arabidopsis arenosa. The sequence continues at coordinate 6,381,260 of LR999454.1, read as the reverse complement.
CTAGAAAACAAAAATGACTCTTGTTTCATTGCGTCTCGTGAATCCTCCTCTCTTCCCCAAAATTTTTGCTACCTATTTGCTTTTTGAGGTTCTCTTTTCTTTTTTTTCCTCCTTGGTAATTAAAATAGTACGACGACACTTTGACTTTTTAAAACCATTCAAAACTTATCATATTTCGTAAATCTTGAGAAATCTAAGAAAAGTTATGCATAAAAGGGCACAAACGTTTGTATTAGCATTTCTTTGTTTTGGTAAAGAGATCTTATACATAATTTGTATATGTTTTATGGTTATCATTCAGATAAGTAATTTGATGGCATATTCTACCAAACGAAACAGTTTTAGTTACTTAGTTAGATATGCATACTTTACAATAGACACAACTTATGTGATTGTATAATAGACTAATCATTATTTTATAAATGGAAAAGCATGAGGCGTAAGAAGGCATGTGAGACAGAGTTTCTATTATGTCTTTTGTGTGTTATGACAAACAAATGGGTTTGTGGTCAATTTTACAGGGGTCACGGATCTTATTTCTCCAACATATACTTCCAAACCATTTATAAATGTTCATTTAATTTTTCTTCACGCATCCTAACAATCCTTGCAAATTTAAATTTAGTATGCTTTTAATCAACTATTATCACTATGTAATTAGCAATAATATGTTATGTGGATAGTGTCAAAGGCATCAAATGACAAATTTATTATATTTACTCCATCCAATCCTTAAAGATGTATCAAATGTACTATGCATCAAACAAAATTGTATAGTACATTCAAGTCGAAAAAAGTGTTTGATTTTTAGATCTTATGTTGCCAAAGTTTCAAGTGGTCTTAAACATCGAATATTTCTAAACACCAATTTATTTTCAAATTTAATTAGTTTTTAGTAGTTCTGAATACATTATTCATAAACTATTTGATATTATAACCCAATTAACTTTTTTTAAAATCTGTTTTTCTTTTTTTAAATAATTGTGTTGGACGCATAATCTACACGATTGCTTGAACAATTAAACGACCGATTTTTTAAGTGTTCTTATTAGTAAATAGACTCGTATATCTTAAAATTCTCACATATAAACTATAAATTAGTAAGACTATAAGACTAAGACGTAAATTAATATAAATTAATATATAAGAACATAAATGAAATTAGTTCCCTTGTTATAAATGGTTTTGACTTTGAATCTCTGATCATCATGTTAACGAAGATTTTCTCATAACTAATCATAAACATCTACGGTTGGTGTGTCATATATAAATAAATCACATGTATACGAATCTACGTTTGGTGGACCAAACACTTATTGATTTAAACACAAGAACAAGATTATGAAAAACAAGAATCACTCTTTATTATCTTAGGAAAATAACTCAAAACCTAAGCTCTCACAATCTCAATCTCTCAAAACACATAGGGTTACCACACCTTGGTACCTCTATTTATACTAAACTCTCAAGACCTAATCCTAACTCAATTAGGACTTACAACTTCTAGAATATTCTAGATAACTCCTAGAATAACAAACTATATCTCTAAACTTTATCTCCAAATAAAGACTTATTTCTCAAGTCTTAAATTCAAGCTTATCCAACAATCTCCCTCTTAAGCTTGAATTTGAATCTTTGCAATGTCTTGAACACCAACAAGCTCACGCATTTCCTTGAATCGTATCCTTCCTAGCGCCTTGGTTAGTACGTCCGCCTTTTGTTCTTCCCCGGGAATGTGATCCACCTCCACTAGCTCATTCGCAATACATTCACGGATAAAATGATATCTTTTGTGAATGTGCTTGCTCCGACCATGAAATACAGGATTCTTTGTAAGTGCTATGGCGGACTTGTTATCGATCAGGATCAGTACCTTCTTGCTTTGTTCTCCAATGACTTCCCCAAGTAGCTCTTGAAGCCACACTGCTTGCTTTGCTGCTTCAGTGGCAGCCATGAATTCAGCCTCACAAGATGATAAAGCCACAGTCTCTTGTTTCTGTGAGCACCACGTGATGGGACAATCATTTAGATAAAAGATATGACCCGTAGTGCTCTTACCATCGTCTTCATCAACATTGTGACTACTGTCACTGAAGCCTACCAACCTTGTCTCATTCCTCCGATTAAAGCTAAGGCCATATGACTGAGTTCCTTTTAAGTACCTAAGGATCTGTTTCAACGCTACTCCATGTGACTCTTTTGGCTCATTCATGTATCTACTTAGGACTCCAACGCTATAAGAAAGGTCTGGTCGCGTGTGAAGCAAGTAACGAAGACAACCAATGTTTCTTCTATACTCTTTTTCATCGATTCCCTTTTCTCCATGTCCTTTACACATCTTTACATTTGCGTCCATAGGCGTATGAACTGCATTGCATTCATGCATCCCGGTTTCTTCTAAAATCTTGGTAGCATACCTCTCTTGTTTTAATACGATCCCATTCTCATGTTGAATCACTTCAATACCTAAGTAGTATGTCAACTTGCCTAGATCACTCATCTCAAATTGTGCTGCCATTCCTTTCTTGAACTCGAGTATTAGGTGTAGGCTCGATCCTGTAACAAGCAAATCATCTACATAAACCGCCACAACAAGAAACTCGTCATTCTCTCTCTTTTGGTACAGTGATGGTTCTTTAGAGCATTTTGTGAATTTTAACTCCAAGAGAATTTTATTCAGCTTGTTGTTCCAAGCCCTAGGAGCTTGCTTAAGTCCATAAAGTGCCTTGTTCAACTTATACACTTTTTCTTCACTGCCTTCTTTCACAAATCCTTCAGGCTGCACAACATAGACTACTTCCTTTAGCTCACCATGGAGGAAGGTTGTCTTTACATCTAGGTGATGCACTTCCCAACCATTTGAAGCAGCCAATGCGATTATGAGTCGAATTGTTTCAATGCGAGCCACCGGAGCAAACACTTCATCATAGTCAATCCCATACCTTTGCACATATCCCTTTGCTACGAGCCTTGCCTTGTTCTTATTAATGCTTCCATCTGAGTTTCTCTTGATTTTAAAGACCCATTTTAGTCCTATTGGTTTTGCACCATTTGGAAGTTCAACCAAATCCCATGTTCTGTTTTTTTCTATTGAGGAGATTTCTTCAACACATGCTTCTCTCCATTTTCTTGATTCTTTGGCCTCATTGTAATCCCATGGCTCATCATTCACAGCAAGTAGCAAGCGTTCACATTCAATTTCAGCCAGCAGAACATAGTCATTCAAGTACTTAGGCCGTGTAGTTTCTCTCTCGGACCTTCTTAGTGTAGCTTGCGGTTGTAATTGCCCTTGTCCTTCAGCTATTTCTATGTTATGAGTGGGAGAAGTAGCTGCATTTTCTTCTATCGGTTCATCATCATTGTCATCACTAGTCTCTCTTTCTCCTTCGATGTTCTCTGTTTCTCCAGTGATGTTTTCTTCTCTTATTCCGTTATTTCCAAATTCACCAAAAGTAAGACCAAACATTCCCGGTTCACTAGCTGTTTCATTTTCACCATTGCTCCATTTCCAGCCTTTATTTTTATCAAACACTACATCCCTGCTTACCACAATCTTCCTCTTTGACGGGTCTAGTAACCTATAGGCCTTTGATCCAGGCTCTGTTCCTAGGTGAACAAGCATCCTTGAGCGATCATCTAGCTTCTTTAAATGTGCAGCCTCTGCTTTTGCATACCCAATGCAGCCAAAAATCCGTAGGTGTGCCACATTTGGTTTCTTGGACTTAAAAACTTCGTATGGAGTTTGTTTCAACAGTGTTCTTGTTGCTACTCTATTGATTAGATATGTAGCATGTCTCACAGCCTCTCCCCAGAGATAATTTGGTACACTCATATGCTTCATAAGACTTCGTGTCATTCCCATCAACGTTCTATTGCGTCGTTCAACTACTCCATTTTGTTGAGGAGAGTATGGTGCGGTTAAGTGTCTCTTTATACCATTAGTGTCACAAAAATCTTGAAACTCTTGTGATACAAACTCTCCTCCTCTATCTGTTCTAAATGTTTTGAAAGTGGCTCCCGTTTCTTGTTCTACACAAGCTTTAAAAATTTTGAATTTCTTGAAGGCTTCTCCCTTCTCTTTCAAAAGAACTGACCACATATACCGTGAGTGATCGTCGATCAAGACAAAAATATACCTGTTTTGTGCTGCAGTAGGAGGTGTTATAGGGCCACAAAGATCCCCATGAACAAGCTCAAGTATATTTGTTGCCCGAAACGACGTTGCTTGAGGGAATGATTGTCTGACTTGTTTGCCAAGTAAACATGAACCGCAGGTTTCCTTTTCAACATCAATGTTTGGTAGTCCAGCAACTACTTCATTTTTCATCATTCCTTTCATGGTGTCCACTCCTATATGCCCTAGTCTTGCATGCCACAATTTTGAATCACTTGACGCTACAAGTTGCAAACACTTCGAGATTTCTACTTCCATGATCACTTTGTAGAGTCTGTTTCTAGACCTTTTTGCCTTCACAAGTAGCTTGCCGTTTCTATCAACCAGTGTAAGATAGTCTTCTCGCATTCGAACATCACAACCGGCTTCAGTGGCTTGTCCAAGACTCACGATGTTACTCCTTAACTCCGGTATATAGTAAACATCTGGTAAGGATCTCCGTTCCCCATTCTTAGCTATGAAAGTGATCGAGCCTTTCCCTTTAATGTCGATTCGAGAATCATCTCCAAAACGTACCTTTCCCATGATAGTTTGATCAAGTGACTCAAAGTAGCTCAAATTGCCTGTCATGTGATTACTCGCTCCGTTATCCAAATACCACACATTTTCCACATCTGAATTTGTCTCAAAAATATTTGGTATTACATTCTTTTCATTAAGGTACACAACTTCATGTACCATCAATGCATCCGCCTGTTGTGTGTCATCGTTCTTGTTCTCTTGAGTTTCTTGAAGCTTAAGCAATCTATCGGGGCACTCCGATGCATAATGACCTAGTTTATCACATCTATAGCATGTGATTTTGCTTGCATCTCTGTATCCTCCATTACCCTGTTGATAGCCATTCCCTTGTGAGTTTCCATACCTACCGCGTCCTCTTCCTCTTCCATAGAAACGTCCACTTTGGCCTCTTCCTCTACTCGCAAACCAATTATTCTGATTTTGTTGATTTTCAGAATTTGCATACATTAGTTTTTGAGTTTCAGAATTTGCATACATTAGCTTTCCTTGATCATCTTGATGATCTTCATCATCGCAAATTCTCTCCTCGTAGACCTTTAATCGACCAACAATATCCTCAAAGCTAGTAGTGTTTAGATCAAGGACTTGTTCTAGTGCAGCTATTATATGAATGTATCTTTTCCGCGGTAAGCCATTGAGAAACTTCTTTACCAGCTTTGAAGCTTCGATATCATGCCCAAGGGATGCTGATTTTGTACAAAGTTCAGATAGCCTACCCGCAAAATCGTCAATGTTCTCGGTCTCTCTCATTTTTATTCTCTCAAACTCTCCCATTAGCGTCTGAAGCCTTGCATCTTTCACTCTATCAGCTCCTAAGTGTCTTGCTTTGATGGCGTCCCATATCTTCTTTGCAGTCCCAAGCTTCCCGACCTGTAGGGTTAAGGCTTCGGGAATAGACTGAAGAAGAAGAGCACTCGCCATATTGTTCTTGTCTTCATCCTCTGACCCGGGTTCAACTGTTTCCCATACCTTATGGACTTTAAGCGCCATCGTCATGCGTATAGTCCAAAAAGTATAGTTGGTTGGACCTAGCATCGGGCATTTAATGGACGAAGAACCGCCCCCTTCTTTGTCGTTAGTCACCGGAATTACTTCACCCATGTTTCTTCACCGGAATACCTTCTCGTGCTCCGGTTGTCTAAGTATCGTGGTTGTGTTTGTGTTTAAATCAATCTGCTCTGATACCAATTATTGATTTAAACACAAGAACAAGATTATGAAAAACAAGAATCACTCTTTATTATCTTAGGAAAATAACTCAAAACCTAAGCTCTCACAATCTCAATCTCTCAAAACACATAGGGTTACCACACCTTGATACCTCTATTTATACTAAACTCTCAAGACCTAATCCTAACTCAATTAGGACTTACAACTTCTAGAATATTCTAGATAACTCCTAGAATAACAAACTATATCTCTAAACTTTATCTCCAAATAAAGACTTATTTCTCAAGTCTTAAATTCAAGCTTATCCAACAACACTATAGTTTATAGTTTATCATCCCGGACTTGGAAAACAGTAGTAGTGCCACACACACACACACACACGAATATACACATACCGACATACGCTCATATAACATCTATATTCGAAAATGGATACAAAAAGATAAATGTATGCGCTTAATTATACATGTTGCAACATATTGAATTAGCTATATAGCATGTCGGGCATTAACATATAACGTCAGTGTTATAGTGGTGGATTTCCAGCGCATGCATACATTAGCCACTATATACCTTTATTTATGTAGCACCATTAGCCGCTATTAGATATCAATAATGTGCTTTCATCACTTTAAAAGTCAGAATATAGATTTGATCATATTACTTATTTGTAACATGCATATATATTAAACCTAATTACTGAAAGAGAAAATGCTTATATAAAGTGTTATAAATGGTAATTTGCGTTTTAAACCAATCCATTTTAGTTTTAAAACGTTTCTATTTGCCCATACTCTTCTGATTTTTTTTTTCTATACTTTTATCACCACTTAAATTAACTACAGAACGACAACAAACTTATTTTGTCTACCACTAAATTTTCAATTCAAATAAAGTCAACTTATTTCTTGTTTTTTTTCGATCAGAAAGCTAAAAGTAGCTCATACAATTTTGTACCTTCATAATGATGTTCTAATTTGTTTGAAACCTTCTAAAACGATTTATCGTAAAAGTACAAATAAATATAAGAAATAATAGACTACTAATTCTTTTTACACACACTTGATTCTTTTAGTAATTTCGACAAACAAAAAGCGTTAACAACTACATAATATCACTATTTCATTACAGCCAATAACAAATAGGCTTATCTTATTAATTATTATATCTCTATCATGCACGCGTGAGAACCAAAAACATTTAAACAATAATTTCTTTTTCAAGTTTAAAAAAAAGAAGAAGAATATTTGGTGATTAATTGATAGAATGCTCAATGGATCGCCTTATCAACACATCGATTAACTAGAGCCAACGCATTACTAGTCATCTTTTTGACGTCATCGACCCGTGCGCACACGTCATCTTTCCTCGGCTCATCGTGAATGTCTTTAAACCCGTCCGTACAAGTCTCCTCATCGGTTAAAGCCGCACTGAGCCACGTCTGCACGTTACTCATTTGGAACCTGAAGGACTCGAGCGAGCCAGTCGAGAACAGCTCCCTCATCTGTTTCATGGAGCCTCTCATCTCTTCGACCGCGTCTTTAAGATTGTCGAAGCAGTCATGAAAAACAGCGGCTGCGGTTGGGTGGTGGGCACCATCTTCGTTGCTCTCCGGCTGGAGAGTGGTAACGTTGGCGAGGTATGAGGCTAAGTCGAGAGTCTTGGTGAGAGTGACGGAGATGGCGGCTCGAGCCAAGAGGGCTGGATCGTTGTGGATAGAACTAGAGAAGGAGGAAAGAGAGGAGAAGCATAGGTCAGGGTATAATGTGGTGTTGCAGCTAGTACGGATGAAATCTGAGTCGTCTGATTGAGAATGGACGGTCAGGATTAATGGGAGGACGGTGGCTAAGAAGAAGAAGAGAAGTGGTTGATGAAGAGAAGGTTTCATGGTTTCTTCTGTTCTATGTGTGTTGGTTTTTGTGACACGGAAGTGACTCTTTTTGTGTTATGGATGATTTTGGACTTTTGGTATTTGTGACCTCAAGTTTATATTTATATATATAGAGAGCATATACATTAGGATTAATCCAAACAACTAACAATTTTAATGTGTCGAGGAAAATGTTGGACCGTTAATGGGCCGATCTGGGCCGGAATATTGTATACAAATACTCGGTGAAATAATAATGCAAACTCTTTATAATCTACATGCCTATGAATAAAAAAGAATAAAGAACCCTAATTAAGAAGAATACACGAAGCTTTCTGACTAAAACCCCAAACGTTGAATAATAGCATGGGAATCATGTCATCTACGGATCTTAAACAGGAATCCAAATCTGAAAATAACCAAGTCCCGTCCAAGGAAGTGAGAGATCGATTACAAGTGTTCATGAAAAAAGGTGGTTGCGAAAATTCATATACAGCTTGTGTAGGTTGTGATTCGCGGGAAGATGAGTGTACGGAAGCCTATTCAATGTTGGAAAAGTGTATGAAAGCTCGCTTTGATTACTTTGAGCCGTATCTCGCGCTGAAGAACGCTAGTGCTGAAGTGATGGCGAAGGAGATCGAAGTCTTCCTCCATGCGAAACCAAAGGACAGAGGCGAGCTGTTAGGCAAATTCATGACAAGAGGTGATTGCAAAGAAGCTTTTATGGCTTGGATGGATAGTTATGAAGAAGCCAAGAAGAACAAGGGAAGTCTTTATACACCTGCCTTAAACACCTTGTCGAAGTGTATAGAGGCTCACTCTGATTACTATCAGCCGCTTCTCACAGTGGTCAAAAATTATAAAGAACATTATAGTAAGGAGCGTATCGCCTTCTTGGATGCGTGGGAGCAAGCTCAAGCTGAGGCTGAGGGATGATTTGAATATGATTTACATAATATTTCAATGCTTTTTTCTTTGTTTACGTTTCCTTTTGCATGAATACTCTGCTTCTTCTTCATTACTTTGTTGTTTCACTCATCGTCTTTATTATTGTCGTTTTTATAGTGATGCAAAACAACATGGCATTTAACTAAAAACTACACAAAATCCCTATCTATACACAACGGATTTTAAGATTTTAGGTTAACATCTTCAATTCGGATCAATGTATTCATCATATTTCCCTATATATACAACAACACATTCACGGAAATCTCACTATATAAGTCTCTAAGCAAATCTTTGGTGGTTCTCTAATTAAGGCTGCGGCTGGGGCGGTTTCCGAGAAATATCTAGCGGTTTGGTTCGCTAAATTCAGCAAGCAAGAAAGTAGTGGTGGAGGAGGTTGCCGCCGAAGATTATTCATGTTTTCCTACGAGAACGAGAAGTTCCCTTCTTGGATTCCTCTTCCGACGGTAAACTTCTGGAAGAATCGGAGTCTATTGTGTTGGCTAAAGACTGTTCGGGTCATTATACAAGCATTCAACAAGCAGTAAATGCAGCTGCCAAACCTCCTCCAAGAAACAAGAGAGAGAGTTGTAATATAAGTAAAAGGAACGTGATGGTTATAGGCAACGGTGTAGATTCTACTATCTCACCGGTATAGGAACGTTAAAAGATGGCACGACCGAACCTTCCATATTGAAAACGAAGCTTCATTCAACTATATTACTCCACACTTAAACAACACTATTCTTTATTTTGTGTATCTCTTTCTTATGCTCCATTTCTTTCTCTTTTAAGTTTTAGTATCAAATATTTGTAAAATTGAGCTATCAGTATATTTCAGATCCAAATTAGGACATATTGAGTTTTGTTAAGTATCAATACCATGTGAATAATTGAGTGGTCGTATATATCATATTCATGTATATGAGCGTGAGAAAAAAGAATTGGACTGTATAATCTTGTAATATATTTTTTTTCTCGAAAAAGCTATGCATATGAAAAAGCTTGCTAGTGAGAGAGTTAGCATGTTTTGTTGATATGTCCAAAAACACCAAACTCATCTAAACGAACTACCACTACCACTACCCGCTAAAGA
>LR999454.1:5998481-6351480 GCA_905216605.1 Arabidopsis arenosa | reverse complement strand
TCTTAGGAGACGAAATGCAAATGGGTTCCTTTATGTAAGTATTTTTCCTACAGTGGCTCCATCTTCAAGCTTTTATGCATGGTTTCTCTGATCTTATATTGTGCTGGTTGGTCTTGTTGTCAAATTGGTATAGCTGGTGCTTTGATTTTTTTTTGCGACTGAAGGTTTTGATCTTTAGATAGTTTAGCCAGAGTCTGGTATTAGGCATTAAGCTGATGTTAGTATCTTTCAATGTTTAATGTGCTCTTAAATTTTTGTAATCATGAACTGGGCAGGGAGTTTCTTTTTCTCCAGTAAGTAATTATAGTTCACATGAGTAGTCTTATTCTTATTTTCTATGGGATTGATTTTTTATTTTATTTTTTAATTTTTGTTATTTGAAGAACCAAGAATCATTTGAAAGTTGCGACTGGTAGTAGAAATGAAGTGAGGTGCTTTTACTAATTGTTTCAATTAGATTTTGTTATGAATTGATTTTTTTTTTTAATTTTCGCAGAAATTGAAGGTCACCTTTGTTGGTCTGGAGCTCGTCGACTCAAATCTGGTGATTCGCGCTGGATTTTGGATTTCAGAGACATGAATTCCCCAGCAATCATTCTTCTCTCTGATGCATACCGGACAAAATCTACGGACTCTGCTGGGTTTGTTCTGTGTCCCATGTATGGGAGAAAGTCAAAAGCTTTTAGAGCTGCACCTGGGACAACAAATTCCTCCATTGTCGCAAGTTTGGTATTAATGAGATGCTTGAACATTAGTTGAGAAGTTGTTACTAACTTATTGTTAACCTTGATAATTGCAAATATCATTTGCAGGCTAAGACTGCAAAGTCCATGGTTGGGGTATTCTTGTCAGTCGATGATTCACAATGCTGACAGTATCGGAGTATATGACACGAAGGGGTACTTACAACTGTGTCTTGTCTAGATCACCTTTTTTTTTTTATATATATTTCTTTATCTTGTTTTGATGCCAATTGTTGACTATGCAGCTAAAGAAGCAGTTGGAGCTGAAGAAAGTCCTAATGGGTGGTGGTCTGTTACTAGATTAAGATCTGCTGCTCATGGAACTCTAAACATGCCTGGACTAAGCTTAGCAATTGGCCCCAAAGGAGACTTGGTGAGCATGGAGATGCTGTTGCCCTTCAGCTAATTCTTACTAAGGCATCCCTTGTTGAGAGACGAATAGATAACTATGAAGTAAGTTGGCAACACGTTTTTAGACATAATTTCTATCTATATTACTACTTTATGCTGCGTTCCTATTCTTTGTTCTATTGTTTTTGTTTCTGGTTTTATTAAACTTTAATGTAAAAAGTTTCCCATGATATGGCCGTGCCTTAAATTGAACATATTTCAAATAAGTTACTACAATGTTGGGATGATAAAGTAAGACTGAAAATTAGTAGGAAGTAGCTTTTACTTTCTACTTGTCTAGTTTGGTTTTGTTTTGTCAAATACTGAGAATACTGCTTAGATGTGTGCAGGTTGTTATCGTTCGTCTATCTTCAGTAAGTTCACTTGTCCGGTTCGCTGAGGAGCCCCAAATGTTTGCTATCGAATTCAGTGATGGGTGTCCAGTTCATGTAAGTAATTTCTGCTTCTATGTTATATACTATTAATCATGATAATTAGCTAACCTCTGTGACACTTATTCTAGGTCTATGCAAGCATATCCCGAGACAACCTACTTGCAGCGATTCTCGATACTCTGCAAACAGAAGTACGTATACTCTGTCATTTTTAGAATGTGATATGTTGGTCCTAAACATTTTCATATATTAATACTTGCTGTAATTGCACGCAAAATTTATTTGAGATGGGAATGCTAATATATGGGGGACATATGATGCAGGGACAATGCCCGATACCAGTATTACCACGGCTTACTATGCCTGGTCATCGCATTGATCCACCTTGTGGAAGGGTTAGCTTGATCTCTGGACCACAACATCTTGTTGCTGATTTGGAAACTTGCTCCCTACATCTGAAACATTTAGCTGCTGCTGCAAAAGATGCAGTTGCCGAAGGTGGCTCTGTTCCTGGTAGTAGGGCTAGATTATGGCGCAGAATAAGGGAGTTCAATGCTTGTATCCCGTATACAGGTGTGCCCACTAATAGTGAAGTCCCTGAGGTGACTTTGATGGCATTGATTACAATGCTACCATCAACTCCAAACCTCCCTGTAGACGCCCCTCCTTTGCCACCTCCTTCACCCAAAGCAGCAGCAACTGTCATTGCTTTGTCGCATGTTTGCGTAGGTTATTGTCCTCCAGGAGTGCAGCATCCCATATAATGTCTTTCCCTGCTGCTGTTACAAGGATAATGGGTTTACTTAGGAACGGTTCTGAAGGTGTGCTGCTGAAGCTGGCGGGGCTTATTGCGTCCCTCATAGGTGGTTGGTCAGCAGATCTGAGCACTGCACCGGATTCCAGAGGAGAAAAACATGCAACTATCATGCATACCAAGTCTGTTTTGTTTGCTCAACAGGGTATGTTACTATCCTGGTCAATCGGTTGAAACCATGTCAGTCTCACCTCTGTTTTCCATGGCGATTGTTGAAGTCTTTGAGGCTATGGTTTGTGATCCACATGGAGAGACTACCCAATACACCTGTTTTTGTAGAATTGTTACGACAAATAGCTGCCCTACGACGTCGTTTATTTTGCACTCTTTGCACATCCTGCAGAAAGTGTTAGGGAAATCATTGCTGTTATAATGCGTACAATAGCTGAAGAAGATGCAATTGCTGCAGAGTCAATGCGTGATGCTGCTTTGCGTGATGGTGCTTTGTTGAGACATTTATTGAATGCATTTTCCCTTCCTGCCAGTGAGCGGCTCGAGGTAAGTAGGCAGCTTGTGGCACTCTGGGCAGATTCTTACCAACCAGCTTGGATCTACTGTCTCGAGTTCTGCCACCTGGGCTTGTTGCATATTTGCATACACGTCCCGATGATGTTGTCGATGATACAGATCAAGAAGGTTCGTCAACAAATAGGCGGCAGAAAAGATTACTTCAGCAGAGAAGAGGTCGTATAGCTAAGGGAATGGGTGCTCAAGATATTCCTCTTCCCCCTGGTAATAATGTTGAGACTGGCGATGTAGCAAAACAGATGAGTGCAAATGCTAGTGTACCCGATAACTTTCAAAGGCGTGTTGCAGATTCTTCTTCTGAAGCTTCGAATCTTCATGCTTCTGCTTTTCCAGGTGGTGACAGTACTACTGCTGGGGTTTCACAAAATGGCTATCCAGCATTTGCTTCAATCACCACAAATGCAAATGGGCATGAGCAACCTGAGACTAATGCATCCGATGTGTTGGTTCTGACCCAAACTTGTATGGCATCCAGAATTCAGTGCTTCCAGCACCTGCTCAAGTTATTGTAGAAAGTACACCTGTAGGTTCCGGAAAGCTCCTTCTAAATTGGCGTGAGTTTTGGCGAGCCTTTGGCCTTGATCATAATCGTGCAGATCTCATATGGAATGAGCGTACAAGGCAAGAATTAAGGGAAGCTTTGAAGGCTGAGGTTCACAACCTAGATGTCGAGAAAGAGCGCACAGAAGATATTCCCCAGTGATGTCGAGGCCACAACTGGCCAGGAGACTGTCCCACGTATATCTTGGAACTATTCTGAGTTCTCTGTTAGTTATCGTAGCTTGTCAAAAGAAGTTTGTGTGGGTCAATATTACCTACGCTTATTGCTTGAAAGTGGGAACGCTGGCAAGGCACAAGATTTTCCCTCTCCGTGATCCAGTTGCTTTTTTCAGGGCGCTCTATCATCGTTTCCAGTGTGATGCTGATATGGGGCTTACTATTGATGGTGCTGTTCCAGATGAATTGGGTTCATCAGGCGACTGGTGTGATATGAGTAGGCTTGATGGTTTTGGTGGAGGGGGAGGAGCTTCTGTTAGGGAGCTTTGTGCAAGAGCGATGGCGATTGTCTATGAGCAACACTACAACACAATAGGTCCTTTTGAAGGCACTGCACATATTACAACACTGATAGATAGGACGAATGATAGAGCTTTGAGGCATCGCCTACTACTTCTCCTGAAGGTATCACTAACTATTTAAAATATTGCTTTCTTGTTCTTTTAATTCTAGTTATTCTTGTTCCTCCACTTATTTTCACTAGATTTTGATGTATGCATTACGTCGTCACATACAAAATCATTCTGGAGATATCTTTTCATGCTTGGTTGCTTACCTTTTCCTCGTACCTGCAGGCTCTAGTTAAGGTCTTGTTAAACGTGAAGGTTGTGTTGTGGTTGGTGGTTGTGTCCTAGCTGTAGATCTGCTGACTGTTGTTCATGAAAACTCGGAGAGGACTCCTATTCCATTACAGTCCAATTTAATTGCTGCTACTGCATTTATGGAACCACCTAAGGAATGGATGTACATAGACAAAGGTGGTGCAGAAGTGGGACCTGTAGAGAAGGACGTCATCAGAAGTTTATGGTCCAAAAAGGATATTGACTGGACAACTAAGTGTCGGGCTTTAGGAATGTTAGACTGGAAGAAATTGCGTGATATCCGTGAACTTAGATGGGCAGTAGCTGTTCGAGTTCCAGTCCTCACACCTACTCAGGTTAAGCTTTACGGTTAATTTTATGTGTGACTGGCTATGGACATTTCATTTTATCATTCTTAACATCCCAAAAGGCAAATGCTCTTCATGTCCATTACCTTTTTCCTCTGTTTCATTCCTTCATGTTTATGCAATACTTATTCTAATTGATAAAACACTATGCAGGTAGGGGATGCTGCATTGTCCATATTACATAGCATGGTTTCGGCACATTCAGATTTGGATGACGCTGGAGAGATTGTAACTCCAACACCAAGAGTAAAACGTATCTTGTCTAGTACACGTTGTCTTCCTCACATGCTCAGGTAATGTCTTTCTTTCTCTCCATAATTCTTCTTCTAGCTGCATCTATGATGTGTTTGGTAGGTGTTATTAAGCTGAGCCAAGGTTCCTAGTTCCCCTACTATTTAATGGCATTAGGCACGCCTGCTGTATATGTGCTAGTTTTCAGTATTATCTTAGAGATGAGTTGCAAAATAATCGGTCAGTATTTGAAAATTCTGCTCATTTAATTTTCCTTCATCGGAAAACTGGGAGTTGTAATCTGAGCTGTTTTTTTTTTTTTCCCCTTGACCAAAAACTGTTTATTATGACCCTATGTTAATCTGATGTCTTTCTAAAATTTGGAAAAGGCTCTGCTCTCTGGCGAACCAGTTATTGTGGAGGCTGGTGCTGCTCTTTTAAAAGACGTTGTTACCAGAAACTCCAAGGCGATGATCCGCCTGTACAGTACAGGGGCCTTTTACTTTGCCCTTGCTTACCCTGGATCCAATCTTTACTCAATTGCACAACTCTTCTCGGTCACCCATGTGCATCAAGCTTTTCATGGTGGGGAAGAAGCTACTGTTTCCTCCTCTCTGCCCCTGGCTAAAAGAAGCGTATTGGGTGGTCTTCTCCCAGAGTCCTTATTATATGTATTAGAGCGCAGTGGACCAGCTGCGTTTGCAGCTGGCATGGTTTCTGATTCCGATACTCCGGAGATTATATGGACACATAAAATGCGAGCAGAAAATCTTATATGTCAGGTATTTACATATTCACTACTGTGGGCTTTAGGTCATTTTCTTGAAGACTATCTGTAAACTATCACTTTCAATTATTCAGTTTTAATTCTCGTTTCTATTTCCTCAGGTTTTGCAGCATCTTGGTGACTATCCTCAGAAATTGTCACAGCACTGCCATTCTCTCTATGATTATGCTCCCATGCCACCTGTTACGTATCCAGAACTTAGAGATGAGATGTGGTGTCACCGTTATTATCTCAGAAATTTATGTGATGAGATTCGATTTCCTAATTGGCCGATTGTTGAACATGTCGAGTTCTTACAATCATTACTTGTGATGTGGCGTGAAGAGTTGACTAGGAAACCCATGGATCTTTCTGAAGGAGAAGCTTGCAAAATTCTAGAAATATCCCTGAATGATGCATCAAGTGATGACCTAAACTGGGCTGCTTCAGTTGAGTTGAATGAGGAAATATCTAATATATCCAAACAAATTCAAAACCTTGATGAAGAGAAACTTAAGCGCCAGTACAGGAAGCTTGCGATGAGATACCATCCTGACAAGAATCCAGAAGGAAGAGAAAAGTTCCTGGCTGTTCAAAAAGCTTATGAATGCCTACAGGTACGTCTACAAAGTTCTGATTATTATCTGTTATTTGATGTTTTCTTCAATTATATGTTTACCATCTTTGTCTGTTATTGTACCCGTCTTTTAGAACATTGGACCATTGGATGGTCACATTATATGTTGAAAAGTGCATAATTCTTGGATACCAGCAGTTATTTTATGTTCAAGTTATTTGATGAATGCTATATGTAGCAATTGAGTTCTCCTTCATAATGTTGCTGTGTTCTTATTAGTAGAGATATCATTGGTTAACTTTTTCCTTTTTCGGTGTTTGCTTGTCAAACAAGTGTTTAATCATAGTATGTACATGAAGTTATCAATTATCATTTAGTTCCGCTAAGAACATAGTCGATTTGTATTTAAGAATTTTATCGTGTACTCCCATCTCTGAAACTATTCCACTGTAGATTAGTGTTTTAGGTCCATAAATATGATTGTGTTTATATATATATTTCTGTCTCTAGATCTCATATTTATCATACTATACATATCCGTTCTTCTGCTTATAGGCAACAATGCAAGGATTGCAAGGTCCTCAGCCGTGGAGGTTGCTGCTTTTACTGAAAGCGCAGTGCATCTTATATCGACGTTATGGACATGTGTTACGGCCATTCAAATATGCTGGCTATCCGATGTTACTTGATGCAGTTACAGTGGACAAGGATGACAACAACTTTCTATCTAATGATAGATCCCCTCTTCTTGTTGCAGCATCTGAGCTTGTTTCGTTAACGTACTTATTTCTCTTGCTAAAACTGTGCAATTCTATGTTTATTTATTTCCATTCCTTCAATGCTATCTATAATATTTTCCTATCTTCTGTGTAGCTGTGCTGCCTCGTCGTTGAATGGTGAAGAATTAGTGAGAGATGGTGGTGTGCAGCTTCTATCGACTCTTCTTTCTCGCTGCATGTGTGTGGTTCAGCCAACAACTTCACAACACGAACCAGCTGCAATCATTGTCACAAATGTAATGCGTACACTTTCTGTAATAAGTCAGTTTGAGAGTGCAAGGGCTGGATTTCTAGAGTTACCCAGTCTGATTGATGACATTGTGCACTGTACGGAACTAGAACTTGTGCCTGCAGCCGTTGATGCTGCTCTCCAGTCTATTGCCAAGGTTTCTGTCTTCCCTGAACTTCAGCATGGTCTGCTAAAGGCTGGTGCCTTATGGTGAGCTATATTCTTGTTCTGTTTGTCGCCGTTAATATGTTTTTGATCAATTACAAGACATAATCTTGGTGGCATCACTGTCAATGCATGTAAAATTCAATGTATAATGTCTATATAATCATTATGAAGGCATAGCGATCTAATAGTCAGCAGCACAGTTTTCCAACTTAACTTTGTATCTTTCTTACACTCATTTGGACCTTTGCTTCTGACAAGTATGATTAACGGCTGTGCTCCTTTCGATTTGTGTGTCTGTTTGATCAGGTATATTCTCCCATTATTACTACAGTATGACTCAACTGTAGAGGAATCTAATTCTGTCGAGTCTCATGGGGTTGGAGTTAGCATTCAAATTGCCAAGAATGAGCATGCCTTACAAGCATCGCAAGCCCTATCAAGGCTTAGTGGACTATGTGCAGATGAGAGTTTGACACCTTACAATGCTGCTGCGGCTGATGTTATCAGAGGATTACTGACTCCAAAACTTGCTAGTTTGTTGAAAGATGAAGTTGCCAAGGATTTGTTATCCAAACTTAACACAAATTTGGAGACACCGGAGGTAAACATTTTCTTTTTACTGAATTGTTTGTCTGAGCAGGATATTGAAATGAATGGTGCATAAACATCTTTAGAATTCACATTTCCATGTATATTTGGTCTTGTGTTTTTGTATCTCTAATAAAAAAGATATGTATGATGCCATCATATTGCAGAATTTCTATTTCTTAAGATATTTCTCTACACGCTCATACGAAATCTTGATGAACACTTCATTGAGTGTTAAAAGCATGTTAAGCTTATGGTGCATAGACTATAATTGTATCAAATTTTTGTTTGACAGATTATCTGGAACTCTGCAACTCGATCAGAGCTTTTAAATTTTGTGGATGAACAACGCACCTGCCAGTGCCCCGATGGTTCATATGATCTGAAAACTGCTCAATCTTTTTCATATGACGCACTGTCAAAAGAGGTCTTTATTGGCAATGTTTACTTGAAGGTCTATAATGATCAGCCCGACTCAGAGATCAGTGAACCAGAAGCATTCTGCAATGCTCTGATCGACTTTATATCATCATTAGTGCATACTGAGTTGCCCTCTGTCTCCGAGGACCAAAATTTGATCGAAGACGGCAGCTCATCTAATGATACTCCGGAACTTCAAAGTAGCGTCGTAGAACCGTCATTGATTGAAGAACATTCCGATCATCAGCCATCATCTGAGGGGAAGAAGGAAGAATGTTTTCTGATTGATCACCTCCAATTAGGATTGACTGCTCTTCAGGTAATCATATGGCGCATGTGAATGTGTAGATATCATAGAATTCAGCATGTCTGACCTTTTTCTTTGCCTCTTTTTTCAGAACTTGCTTACAAAGTATCCAGATCTGGCTTCAGTGTTTTCGTCTAAGGAGAGACTATTACCTCTCTTTGAATGTTTTTCGGTGTCCATTGCATCAAAAACAGATATTCCAAAACTCTGCCTGAACGTCCTCTCTCGTCTAACTGCTTATGCTCCTTGCTTGGAGACGATGGTATCTGATGGATCTAGTCTTCTTCTCCTCTTACAAATGCTTCATTCTGCACCTTCTTTTCGCGAGGGTGCTCTCCATGTTCTTTATGCTTTGGCAAGCACACCAGAACTTGCTTGGGCTGCTGCAAAACATGGTGGAGTAGTATATATTCTGGAACTTTTATTGCCTTTGCAAAGTAATCATTCTGAACTCTTTTCTTTTCCCATTGGCTTTCTGATTACATACAATGGAGTCAATGACACAAAATGGTCTTGTGCAGAAGATATTCCCTTGCAGCAAAGAGCTGCAGCGGCTTCTTTGTTGGGTAAGCTCGTCGCACAACCAATGCATGGGCCTAGAGTTGCTATCACACTCGTGAGATTCCTTCCGGACGGTCTTGTATCTATAATTCGTGATGGACCTGGGGAGGCTGTTGTACATGCGCTTGAGCGGACCACAGAGACTCCAGAACTTGTGTGGACACCAGCAATGGCAGCATCTTTATCCGCACAGATTGCAACCATGGCATCAGATATTTATCGTGAACAACAGAAGGGTTCTGTTATTGAATGGGACGTACCAGAGCAGTCATCTGGTCAACCAGAAATGAGATACGAGCTACAGGTTATTTTTATTTATTTAAACCAATATATAGATCAATAGGGAAAGAGATCCTTTGCGTTGAAGAATAGTTATTGATGAAATTTTTCTCTCTGTCTAGGTTGGTGGAGTCAATGTCAGGCTTTTCTTAAAAGATCCAAAATTTCCTCTGAGAAATCCAAAACGATTCTTGGAAGGACTACTGGATCAGTATTTGTCAGCAATGGCGGCAACACATTATGAACAACATCCTGTTGACCCTGAGCTCCCTCTCCTTCTCTCTGCTGCATTGGTTTCGTTGTTGCGTGTGCATCCTGCACTTGCAGATCACATAGGATATCTCGGGTATGTCCCGAAACTTGTCGCTGCTGTGGCGTATGAGGGGAGGCGGGAAACAATGTCTTCTGGCGAAGTGAAGGCTGAAGAAATTGGATCTGATGGAGTGAATGAGTCTGCTGATCCCTCAAGTCTACCTGGGCAAACCCCTCAAGAACGCGTGCGCCTTAGTTGTTTACGTGTGCTTCATCAACTTGCAGCTAGTACCGCATGTGCTGAAGCAATGGCTGCAACTAGTGCTGGAAATGCCCAGGTTCTTTACTCTATTTCTCTCCTCCTACTAAGCACACGCTGGTAAAAATTGAAACTAGTTGGTGTTACCTATGACATGTGTAATGACTCTTGAGTTGATTAAACACCAGGTGGTTCCACTTCTCATGAAAGCAATAGGATGGCTTGGTGGAAGCATTTTAGCACTTGAGACACTTAAGCGTGTTGTTGTGGCTGGAAATCGGGCCAGAGATGCGCTTGTTGCGCAGGGTCTAAAGTGAGTAATCCTGTTACTAAATGATAATGTCTTTGGTACTCAAGCTGACGGGTACTCACATCTTAATTATCTCTAAATGCAAACTCTGCTAAGACTGCTGAAGTGTTAATCTGACAATACCTAGTTACAGAATAAAATTGTGGAAAATAGTCGTTTAGAAGAAGTGGGTACAAGGCTTGAAATTTGGGTCCATTTTTGAATGGGATATATCTACTTGGCTGATACAAATGATTGAAAATTGGTAGGGTTGGTCTTATTGAGGTCCTTCTTGGGTTGCTTGACTGGAGGACGGGGGGAAGGTACGGGCTCAGTTCTCACTTGAAATGGAATGAATCGGAAGCATCAATCGGGCGGGTGCTTGCAGTTGAGGTTAGTGTTGAATTTGTTAGCGAGATGTTTGTTACACATGTGATTGATGAAATAATTTCTGTGTCTCAGGTATTGCATGGTTTTGCAACAGAAGGAGCACATTGCTCAAAAGTGCGTGAGATACTTGATGCGTCAGAAGTAAGTTGTGATATCTAAACACTACGAATAAAGTCTTGTTCAACAAAGTGTTTTTTATTTTAACCCCCAAATGGATTTCTCACAGGTATGGAGTGCATATAAAGACCAAAAGCACGACTTGTTCCTGCCATCAAATACACAATCAGCGGCAGGAGTGGCTGGCTTTATTGAAAACTCATCCAACAGTCTCACTTACGCTCTTACCGCTCCTCCTCCACCTTCGCATCCTTGACCATTTCTTCCTTTTGTATATCCTTTTGTAAAGTTCAATCATTTCCTTGCTTTTTTATTTTTTTCTATAGAGAAATACTGTCGTCTGTAAATGTTTGATGAGAAAGTAGAAAATATTTGTGGTTTTCTTGGACCAACAGTGAAAATTACGGTCTGATGACAGGATTTGTGGTTGTTACTGTCTACACGGGGTCGTAGACGATATCCAAACAACTGGTCCCTTCTTTATATTTTGTGTTTAAAGTTTAAACTTGTGGCTTATTAAATGCATGTATAAGCCAAATTTCTCCATATCTTTGATCTTCGTTATCTTTTGTTGAATCTAAATAATCTGCTCCTTGAGTGTCGTAACTTCTTCAGCTGAATTACTTATTTGAACAACTCTGTTAGCACGTTGATAAGAACATAATCTTTTCTAACAATGCCAAACAGAAAGAATGACTTTACAGGTAGTTGTATTTCTACACTCAATGTCCTAAAATCTTTTCTCTATTAACAGACTAACGGTATGATCTTATCCACTTCAACAGCTTGAACAGCTTTCTCGTCAGTTGCCAGCTCAGCATGGACCTAATTTAGGATTGTCACATATTTATATACTGTCCAAGAATTTTTGCCAACTTCTAATGTGGGATTCTAATACACCCCCTTCACGCTCGGGATTGGACAAGTGAAGTATGAAGTTTGTGGACTGGACATCCACGGCTAATAGCTTACAATTGAGAAGATTGGAACCTGACTCTGATATCGTATTAGTATGCCTAACTCATACCCAAAAACTAGCTTAGAGGAGGAGGATTGCCAGACGTTTACTTCCAAAATCTGTATTGAAAAGTTTAATATAAAATAATATTTGAATTCTAAAACAACACTTAATACAATACAGAGAGTATATTTTGTTTTTAGAAATTAGTATTAAATTTAAAGTTGTAATTTCGTGCAAATCTCATTGATACTGAGATGAGTAAATGATGCTAATCTGAAATTTACTTAGAAGTTATAACCTTAAAATTTATTTTGTTTTCTACAAGCGGAACACCTAATCGTCTACTTGTAATTTTGAATTTATAAGTGCTCAATGTCAGCTCCATTGACTATTTTGGAACCGTTGATGCTGCAAATGTTTGTTGAAACTCAATTTTAGATATGTTGCGTCGGTTGTTTTCTAGTGAATTCCTTTATCGGAATAAGCATATTAGCAGTGGATTCCTCAATGCGAACACAATAACGTATTAACGTAGTGTACTCTTTTTTTTTTTGTTCATAGATGGATTTCATTAACGAGTTAACGTAGTGTATGAGAAATGAAGGTCTAAAGGGTTGCTTGGAAACTATAAATTTAAACATTAAGTCTAAAGTCCAACATTGGAACTTGAAGTGAAAACTCCTCTTATATATAGTGGAGAAGTTCTAACAAGGTTCAAAACCTTGATACCATTTATGGAAGAAGAAGCAAACTTCTGTGAGCCGCCGAGCCGGGCTCGGGCTTGTTATATTTTTGCAAACACGTTTTGATTTTGTACCCGACCAATACAAAATTTTTTTTTGTATGAATGATCAATACAAAATTAAATTTGGTCAATCTGAAAAATCACAATACTTTTGCGAATATGTATATATGACATCAAATGTTTCATGATTATCTGAGTAATCAAATTAATAACATTATTTTGATGAAAAACTAATAACATTATTTAAACAAAGCCTAGATTTATGGTTTTTAGCGTCTCAGTATTATTGAAATCAGAAAAAAAAAAAAAAAAAATTAGAGTAGTTCAGATACAAACCAAAGCTAAGAAACAAAATCCTGGAAAAAAGAATTCACAAACATTCCGAGTCAAAAAGAACCTTCAACTATTTAAGAAGAACCATCATTCACAAACATCACCACAACGAGAAGCCAAAAAAACAAAATCGATAAACAAAAATAAAATGATGAGAGATGTCCACTATTTAAAAATATATTAGTATCATTCTTTTAAATTAAAAATTTTAGACTTTCTTGAACATATCAATATCATTTCATAATCTTAATATAGGTTTGATAAGAAAACATTTAAACTAAAAAATAAAAATAAGTAAAGAATTCAAAAGTAAACTTTGTGTACAAATATGGTATAACATTTAAAAAAAAAATTATTTGTATGAAAATGTTAAAATAATTTTTATAAAGGAAATGTATAGTCAATATTTAATTTCCAAAATAATTGTCAAACAATACTAATTAACCTAATACACAATAATGAAAATAATATGGTCAATATATCTTTTAGCATTAAATAATGAGAGAACAGTTCATTAACTCATTAATTCAGAATATTGACTGGGATTACAAATTTGGACAGAAATTTAGTTTTGATTCCATGTAGTAATAATACAACCACATAGAGATTCTAACATGTTGGTGGTTTAATCCAGGTTTCAGTTTTGGTATACTAATATAGTTTGGTAGAATTTTAATTTAGCTTTGAATTCAATTCTCAAGCAAGTTATGCTTACTATTTAGAAACAATTTTTTTATTTCATTTTGGTTTGAAATCGGTTAAGTTATTAATGATATTTAAAAATAAATATTTTAACCAAATCAAAGATTTTTGTAGTTTTTGGATATATATTCTCCATTTGGTTTAGATAGAAAAGGTTCGGTTTATCTTAACCACCCCCAAGAAACAGTCAACACTTTTTAAGAAATAGTAATTAATTTTACATCTTTACCAATCATTCACATTGTCTCTTTCTTTTGACTAAAATTAGTGTCCAAAATCTTACCCATTTACTTCAACTCTATATAAATGAATTCCCGCGTTGTTCTTTCATCACATACCCAACAACAATTTTAATTTTAAAAGAGAAAGATTAAAATCAAAAAGTGACGATGACAAGAAAAAATATAAAACTTGCATGGGTAGAGAATGACAATGCAAGAGCAATAAGTTTAAGAACAAGGAGGGTAGGGTTACTGAAAAAAGTGAAGGAACTATCCATATTGTGTGATATAAATGCTTGCATAATCATTTTCAGTCCTAATGAAGCTGAGCCAATGGTGTGGCCATCAGTTGAGACGGCTCGTGGCCTCCTAGACAATTTCTTTGCTTTACCGAGGTACGAGCATATTAAGAAAGAGATGGATGTCGAATTATATCTAAATGAGAAGACAAATAAGGCTAATGAAAAATTGATAAAGAGTTGTCAAAAGAATAAAGAGTATGTCACTAATGAGTTGATGATGCAACTACAATGCGGTCGTACAATCGATGATCTTAACTTAAATGAGATCTATACATTACTATCTTTCTCAAGGGATAATATCATATCTCTTAGGAAGAAGCTAGATTTCATGCAGTTTTCTCCTCTTCGTGATCTACCCGTGCTTCCATTTGAGGCGCAAGTCGAACAGTTTAAGATCACCACAAATGACGCTTTTTTAAGAGGTGATCAAGATGATGAGAGAGCAGGAAACACAGATGAAGCAACAAGAATAATTAACATTGATAGTTTGAGGGAGAATAAAAGTTATTACTTAATAGATCAATGGTTTCCAACACCCGAACCGCCTAAACCTGTAATTGACCAGCAAATTGGGCATGGAAATCCAAACCCTAGAGGCTTCTATCCATACCAAGGAAGCAGTAGCAATGGGAACCCTAATTTGGAGATGATGTCAGTTTGCCCCCAAGTGATGACTTTCCATGATTTGGTTGGATCTGCCACTCAACCATTACAACATGAGAACATGAACAATAATCCAATAATGGCTATGAATCAACCAAGACAATACCCTTTTGATTTCATGAGACAAGAGCTGGGAATACAAGAGGAAGGAGGTAACATTAACAACTTACAATTTTACAGGAGAGACAACACTACAACGACAAATGATCGTCTCTGCCAAGAGCCATCTCCTAATGAAACAACCGCTAGAGAAGGTAATATTAATGCAACATCATTTGATATCAATAGGATTTGGCCCAGTTTTAACAATCATAATTTCTAGGATCCTAGTTGATATTATGTTCTAAGTTTGGTATGAATTTATTTTAAAAATCTGTTGGTTTGTATTATATTTTTCATAAATATCATCTAAACAACAAAAAACTATTTTATAATACTGTACATTCTAAAAAAAAACAATAAACTACAACGATGCTACATAAATTTATGCTTATTATATATTGTTTAGATTTTTATTTCCAAAAAGATTCTAGTGATCATTAAATTCTTAAGAGAGATAAACTAAGAAAAAAAAGGAAAAATTAGATATAAAGGATAAATAATTAAACTATCGTCCATCTATGCATTCTATGAGTAAATGTCACATATTCCTAATTTACCCTTTGTATTTGATTTAATTAGTTTTTTAAATAAAATTTAGAACTATTTGTAGGCAAATGAAGAAGAATCATGAGGATACTTATAACGTCGGAAGTTTGCTGTTTTTGTTGCCGTTGTGGATAAATAAAATATAATCTAAGAAGTTTAGAATACACTTTCGGAATTTAGAATGTGTATTCCATTGCACATGTTCTATAAAATTAAGATAATGTATTCTATGCACTCTATATGTTCTACGAAATTTACAACGCATTTCTGTTCTACGGTATTTAGATAGCTAATTTATACGAAATTTAGAATACATATTCTATACTTTGCTCTTTCTTCGAGAAAAATTGGAATATATTTTCGAATATTTACTCATGTTCTAAAATTGTTAGAAACCACATTCTTATATTTTTCCTATATATCCTACAAAATTAGAAAACAAATTCTATGTAATTTAGTATGTAATGCAAAGTAAATGACAATCGGTAGACGTTTTGGACACTCATTTTCTATGTTTATACAAAAGCAAAAACAATCTTAAAATATGAAAATATCTAAAATCATGAAATCTTCGGAGTATGTAATGCAAAGTTCTCTGTAAATGTCAACAATCAACAAAATAAGTCCAAAAGGCCCAAAATTATGTAATCAAATTAAGTTTTAGTAACAAAGGAAGATAATGAAAGCAAGTCAAGTGATAAAATTGTTAGAATTTGCTTCTTACTTTACCTAGTGCAAAAGAAAAAGTAACAAATTAACGTTTATGTTATAACCAAAAGTGCTTTGTTTTAGAATGACTTGGAAAGAGTCATATGTACGAGACAAAGAGACAAAGTAACATAGGAATAGGACATGAGAGAGCGAGACACACACGAGAGATGAAAACCTAAACTTGTTTTATTAGATTTTTAGAAACAACACAACACTACAAATCAATAATCCAATCTAGAATTTTTACTTGGATACAAAAACTCCGAAGAATTGAAGAAATCTAGAAAACTACCAAAAGAGAAGAAGTTGCCTTCAAAATAAGTGAAGAATCAAAGAAGAAGAAGTTGTCGTCATTATGTATAGTCGCTATACTAATCAAAATACTAATCAAAGAAGAAGAAGTTGTCGTCAAAATAATTGAAGAAAAAGATGCTGTCAAAAAAAGGGAAAAAACAATCAAAGGAGGATATGTAGTTATCTACGGGAAAAAAAAATTGGAAAGTAAATCAATGTTATTTTCCAAATTGTTTTTAGAAAGAAATTTAATTAATTTTGGATTTTTTTTTGGGAAAAATGTCATTAAAATCCCCAACTTATTGAAAACGTTGATTGAAATCCTCAACTCCCAACGAAACGAAATAAATATCAAACTTATGTTGACTTTCCAAATAAATACCAAATTTTCGTTGACCTGGCCATATTAGGCATGATATTAAGTGGGTTAACATACCCTGTTAAAAAAACTAGGGATATAATGGGATTTTAATTATATTAAAGCATATATGACCAATATTAAAGCATATGACCAATAGAATGCATAAATGGACAATAGTTTAATTAAGTTTCCTTTATATCCAATTTTCCCAGAAAAAAATTAACTAATTTAGTTTGATAAAATTTGGGACATAGTTTATATATTTTTTATAACATCAACTCTAGTTAAAAATCTAGCTATTTAGTAATGAAATGTTTTATTAAAAAATTTTATAGGAAACATATACTTGGATATTTTGTAGAGTTTAAATGACTGAAAGAGTAAACTATTTAATTATGCTTGGAAAAGGTTTAGTGGTTAGATAAATAGGGAATATTCAAGATTTCTATCAAAACGATATATAGTCGCTTCTAAAACCAGATGATATTGATTAAAAGCACGTCCTGATACAAATCTGGTTGCTAGAATTGTTTCTAAATTTGAATATTTTGGAAGATCTTGGGGAGTTTGTCTCTAAGAAGGTTAATGGATTATATAAGTCCACAAGCCAAATAACTCACTGATCACAAACCTAGGTTATATTAAAAATCAAGATCCAATACCCTCACAACGAAACTACAAATTTCGGCAGCAAGGCGCCAAAAAAGGGGATGCATGGATCATTTGATAAGCAGGTTGATTATCACGGATATTACACACTGAAGGATAATTTATTCACTCTCACAAATAGAATATTTGATTAAAAATTGGATATCTATCTGCTCCAACGAAGGAGATTACATGAATATAAAAGAAAATAAACCTTGTTAAAGCAAAATTTATTTTATTGAAATCTAAAAGAGATAAATATAGTGAATTAAATGGAAACTTAACTAATTATAGTGTTCTGCATGTCTCCAAATTGACTCTTGAACTTCAATTTGGTTCATCTTTTTAACTACAAAAATGAGACATTACTTTGGGCTTTATTAGGCTTAAAGTGGATTGGACTTGATAGACATCATCTGAGAAAAATATTTTTCAATCCAAACAAACTATGGGATGTATTTTTATACCTCAATAAAGATCCCGATGTTGTTTCCTACCTAAGCGCTTCAAACATTCAAAAAAAAAACTGTCCAAACTCTTTAATTTTTGTCTAAAACATAGTTGACCTAAATATGAGTTAGTTAACTGCTGATTCACCTGACACGGTGGCAATGACATGTCATTATTCTTAATAAAATGACGTTGTTTTGATCGTGTGAGTCTAGAACTCAAACCAACATCGATTTAAGTCGTTTTATAATGAACAGTATTAATAATATTTGTTTCTAATAATAAAAAGAATGTAAAAAAGTCAGAATTCTTTTTTACAGATTTTTGTTATTAATATTTTTAGGTTTAAAATGACTTAAAACATCGCCGATTAATTTGAGTTTCTCGACTCATACGATCAAAACGACGTCAATTTGTTAAGAAAAGTGATGTCAATGTCAGTGTCAGCTGAGTCAGCGGTTGACTAACTAAGTCAACTCTGATTTAGACACAAATTACAGAGTTTGTGTAGTTTTTTGAATATTTTAGACACTGAAGTAAAAAATAATATTAGGTCTTTGTTGTAAAATAAAAACGCACCGCGCAATTTGTTGGGGTTGAAAAACGCCTAATATCATCCCTAATAGATTTTTGAATGCTTTCCTTGTCCAAAACTTCTTGAATCGACTGTTAGGTGGTAATTTGATCCTCTTAGCCTTGGCTATTGTAATTGCGAGAAATCAGACTTATAAGCATGGCATATTAATATAACATTATACAAAATCTAGAGATATATAATGGCTCGCACAGTCTCTGGAAGGCGTTAATGACTAAGATATGAATTGTAATGTTTTAAAAGCACAAGAAAGGAAAATTAGAGTACCACCAAAACTCAAACACTTCATCTAGAAGATAAATTTAGGTTCTATGGTGGTCGCCTCAGGATAAAATCAACGAGAAATAAGGTGTGATAATAATTGTTGATAGCTTCCTAACGAGCCATATTAACAAATTTGAAGTTTTTATTTTAAATATTGTTTTGGTCTGGAGAGAAGGAAGGGTAAAATAGTTTCCCATAGACATCCTATACTATTATTTGGGGAGTACACTTTATAAGATACCCTTAACTAACATTTCCTTTTGTAAGAATTTACTTAAAAATGCCATTAGAGATAAAATTTCAAAGAGTAAATTAATTCATCTCATTAAGGATAAACAAGTCAATTTATACAATTTAGTTAATTTAATTTAATTATAAAAACGAAAAATACATTATTATTATTATTTTTAAATGACCAATCAAAATAAATATATAAGATTTGATATCTTACTTACCCTATTAATTTGTTATTAATCATTATATTTTACCTCTCATCTTTATATGATTCTATTATTGTGAAACAAATAAATCATCATATCATCCATATAATTAAAAAAAATATATTTTTTTCCGCATATCCCATGATTTGAATTTTAAAAACGAATATAAATTATTCAATTTATGAAAACAAATTTAAAGAGTCAAAAATTTAAACTTGGATAATATATTTCTTTTAAACAAAAATAAATTCAACCAAAATTCCGCCTGAATAACGGGTCAGAATTTGAGTAATTATATTCAATTTCATATATATTTTTAAAATATATAATTTTATATACTACGATAAAATTTTAAATATTTTAATTTGGAATATTTAAAAATAGTTTTACTTGATATTTAAAAACAAATATCATCAATACTTAATAAATAAAAAATAAAAATTATACATACACAAATTTGGTTTTCTTAAAACAAATATATTTAAAAAATATTTATAATAGACGGTGGGTTAAATATAATGTATTATATGATGGAATGAGTTAGATCCTTATAACTATTTGAATATTTATATTTAAGTTCATACAATTATTTTTTAAAAATTCTTAATTTTATATTCTACAATCAAAAATAAAAAAATATTTTAATTTGGAAAAATTTAAAAATAGTTTAATATAATATTTTAAAGAATATCATAAATATTTAATAAATCAAAAATAAAAGTTATAAAAACTCTAATTTCATTTTTAAAGCATAAATATTTAAAATATTTATAGCAAGCAGCATGTTAAATGTAATGTATTATATGATAAAAAGAGTTATGATCTTTATAACCGAAACCATGTTAAGATTATATGATGAGATGAGTTAAATAAGGTTTGACACCTCTAAATATTTAAAATTTTGATTCCATAAGTATATATGAAAATAATGAATGATGGATTGTGCACACAATTTTTTCATTGGGATTCTAAAATAAAAATATAGGTACGCACGGGTTGAATTTAATCTTATTATATACCAAAATATGTTTATTATATACGCAATTTTTTTCACTTACTACTAGCATATATCAAATACATACATTTTATTTTTAACCAAAAAAAACGTAAAAAACCGTAAAAATCGAACTGTATCTAAACCGATTTACATACGGTTTCTATATGGTTTCACTTTCTACAAAACAAAAAAAACGATACTAAACTGAAAAAATGTACTCCACTCCTAATATTTTCTCATCAAACAAAATAAAATAAAATAAAAACTTTATATGTCATTGTATTATGTAAGAATTATTAAAATTGTACTATAAAACAAACAATAATCTAACTTTATATAAATATTTAAAAATTAAAATTTCATCCGTGCTGTTTCCAGCACGGGTTATGATCTAGTTGTATTTTATGGAAAGATGGGAACCAAACTACCCCTCCTGGCCCCCATAGTTTGAATCATGCTCGTAGTGATCATTCGACTTGAAAAACAGAGAAATTTGAGAAATAACTCCACCAGATTGGTACTCTCAAACCATAAGGTGTTAAATTGATGGTTTTTAGAAAGCTCTTCTTATCCCACTTTTGTTTGATGAGGGGTTTGTTTACAGTATAGGGTTAGGCCATATTATTAGAGGCAAGTATCATCGAAGAAACTCTTTTTCACTTCACTCTATGTTGGAAACTTTAATTTGGGCGATGAAGACTATCCTAGATAAAAGGATATATTGTCATGCTTTCGAATCAAATTATCCTGAATTTCTTTCTATTGTGAAGTTTCCTAAATTAATAATGATTTGTTCTCTCTAATTTGTTATATGAGATTAACATGTTCTAAATTTGTGTTCTAATTTCTCTCTTTCTCTTATTGTTTATAAGTTCAATTTTAAAGCTCAAATGTGTAGCTCGAACCTACATAACCAAGTTATTTTATGTAAACTTTTTCTAGATGACAAAAAGTTTATTTATTAAAAAATAGTTATTTTCTTCAATGCTTTTCAATAAATCTCTAGATGAGTTTTAATTTGCTTATAAAATTTAACATATCTTTCTTTGGTGTGTTAATATTGAAT
The DNA here is from genome assembly GCA_905216605.1 of Arabidopsis arenosa. Classification (NCBI taxonomy): domain Eukaryota; kingdom Viridiplantae; phylum Streptophyta; class Magnoliopsida; order Brassicales; family Brassicaceae; genus Arabidopsis; species Arabidopsis arenosa. The sequence continues at coordinate 6,330,271 of LR999454.1, read as the reverse complement.
TGCTTGTTTAAAAGTCATTTACATGTACTTGTGCTAATCTTTTATAACCTTCATAATCCAAAGATATGTTTGACATCTTTTTTTATCACTGTCATTTATTCACAAATTTTCACTTGTCAATTTATCATTAGTATTTATATTTTTTTTGTTAAAGGGCTTACAATTATTTATCATTATTATATGCTAACTTTGTATATGGTAATTAATTTTTCTGGATTTTTGAATATATGGAGGTCTAATTTACACAATCTGCTTTAGAATATTCTTTTAACTTTTAATATATAAAAACTGTGAGATTGTCTTTTAAATTTTGTTCCTTCTGAATTGTTTCTTTGGGCAATAAAAATTGTTTAAAATTCGTTTCCATGTACTTGTGTTAATCTTTTTTTTTTTCTTTTAATATATATACATATGCTTGGAGAGAGATATAGAACGTACACACCAAGAAAAATAAGCATTTAAAAAACGAATAATAAAAAAAGAAGAGTAAGACAAAAAGTTATCCACCTATTTATCATCTCCACCATCAACATCTACCATTCCCTCAAAACAAAATGTCTACTAAAACATTTGCTTTGCTTCAACTACTAGCCGTCACAATTTTATACAACCATGTTCATGCAACAAGTCCGATCAAAACCATCGTAGTTGTGGTGATGGAAAATAGATCGTTCGATCACATGCTTGGATGGATGAAGAAACTAAACCCGGAGATCAACGGTGTGGACGGGTCGGAGTCAAACCCGGTCTCAGCGTCGGACCCTTCCTCTAAAAAAATCAAATTCGGGTCGGGTTCGCATTACGTAGATCCGGACCCGGGTCATTCGTTTCAAGCAATAAGGGAGCAAGTATTCGGGTCAAATGATACATCCATGGATCCTCCACCGATGAACGGGTTTGTTCAACAAGCATATTCCGAGGACCCTAGTGGTAACATGTCGGCGAGTGTTATGAATGGTTTCGAACCTGATAAGGTTCCTGTCTACAAGTCTCTTGTCTCCGAGTTCGCTGTTTTCGATAGGTAATAATAATATACTTTCCCTGTCCTTTTGGAATTATTATTACGTCATCTAATCTTATTGTCGTACTCTTTGTCGTTTTATTGGCTCTTCTTAAAAAACTATATTAATATAAACATAGTACGCAAATAAATTTCGTTAACATATATTACTAAAAACTAAAAATTAATAAATCTGATTTTTTTTCCCCACTCTGAAATTAAGTAAAAAACAGATGCATGGTTCCACACTTCCACTTTTAAAATATATTTCTCCTTTACACTTTTTTTTCTCAACATTTCTACTTATTACTATCTTTACATTTTCCTCTCTATATGGAAGAATTGTTAATATCTATTTATTTTTTCAAATGGTTTACAGAAGTATTATTAATATTACGTAATATGATATTTTTTTGTTATTTGTTAAGTACGTAATAATAATAAGTATTATTATTTATTGGCGCTCTCTTTTATTGGCGACCGTTAGCTCATGTTCTTTTTTTTTGTTGGGGTGAACGACAGTTAGCTCATGTTAATTAACAAAATTCATTAGTACTAATATATTGTTTCCACTCTGAAATTAAGAAGAAAACAGATGCATGGTTCCACTTTTAATATAATTCTCCTTTACACTTTTTTTTTCCCGGCGATATTTCTTCTTTTTTAACGATATTATATTTTTTCTCTCTATATGGAAGAATTATTAATATTTATGAGTTTGTTAAATGGTTTATGGAATGATTATTATTACGTGATAAAATATTTTTTAGTTATTTGTTAAGCACGTTAATATAGTCACTGGCGCTCTCATTGTGGTGGTGTTGTTTGACTGTTCGTTCATGTTTTAAACGGCCGTTAGCTCGTGTATTTTTTTTTTTTGGGGGCGAACGACTGTTAGTTGCCAAAAAAAAAAAAATCATAGTACTAATTGTACTAAAATGAAATAAATCTGATTTTTTTTTTTTAAACAGATGGTTCGCATCGGTTCCATCATCGACACAACCAAACCGAATGTTTGTGCACTCAGGGACATCAGCGGGAGCAACCAGCAACAACCCTATCTCACTTGCAAAGGGTTATCCTCAAAGAACCATTTTCGACAATCTTGACGACGAAGAATTCTCTTTCGGTATATACTACCAGAATATTCCGGCGGTATTGTTTTATCAAAGCCTAAGGAAACTCAAATACGTGCTTAAGTTCCATAGCTATGGGAACTCTTTCAAGGATCATGCAAAGAATGGGAAGCTCCCTGCCTACACTGTCATTGAGCAACGTTACATGGACACCCTCTTGGAACCGGCTTCTGATGATCATCCATCCCATGATGTCTACCAAGGACAGGTTTGTTTTTTTATTTTATAGTTACTTTTGAAAAATATATTATTATAAAAACTTGTCATTAAAAACTTGGTATATTATTACACATTTCAGAAGTTTATAAAGGAAGTGTACGAGACCCTAAGAGCGAGCCCACAGTGGAACGAAACTTTATTGATTATCACTTACGACGAGCATGGTGGGTATTTCGACCACGTGCCCACACCGGTTCACAATGTTCCTAGCCCGGACGGTATAGTTGGACCGGATCCATTCCTATTTCAGTTTAACAGGTTAGGTATTCGTGTACCAACAATAGCAGTGTCCCCATGGATAGAGAAAGGAACGGTCGTACATGGACCAAACGGGTCTCCATTTCCATCGTCAGAGTACGAGCACTCTTCAATCCCCGCGACTGTGAAGAAACTGTTCAATCTATCATCGCCTTTCCTCACGAAGAGAGATGAATGGGCTGGGACTTTTGAGAACATCTTACAGATCCGAAAGGAGCCTCGAACTGATTGTCCCGAGACGCTACCGGAACCGGTTAAGATAAGAATGGGAGAGGCGAATGAGAAAGCTCTTTTGACTGAGTTTCAGCAAGAGCTTGTACAACTAGCTGCGGTTCTAAAAGGTGATAATATGCTCACAACATTTCCTAAGGAAATAAGCGAAGGAATGACGGTGATTGAAGGGAAGAGGTACATGGAAGATGCTATGAAACGATTCTTAGAGGCTGGTCGTATGGCTCTTGCCATGGGAGCGAATAAAGAAGAGCTTGTCCATATGAAACCTTCCCTCACCGAAAGAAGACATTAAGCTTGACTTCCCATTCTTCTTTTAACTTCTATCACATCTAGATCTCATACTTATAAGTCAAATCCCCGATATCTTATAAATAAACGGATTGTTAATTTGATTAAAGAAATATAAATAAAATAAATGGATTGTTTTTAAAGTTATGTGGCAAAGTAACACTTCTCTTAAAATTTAATACCAAACTATCAACTTTTGTAAACAGAAAAAGTTGTTGTGGACGATTTATGGGTGAAGATTGGTGATTTAGACGTCGGCTTAGTAATTAAAATTTGCAAATTAGACATTTGGGTTCTATTTCTGTAATAAAGGGGGTTGTGAGATAGGATTGAAAATTTACGTACTTTTTAATGGGCCTATTTTAAAATTAATATTTAGGTTTATTAATCTTTAATAGGCCTACTTTTATTTTATATATATTTTTGGTAAAATTAATTGAGCTAACATATTATAGTTTAAAGTTATGTATTGGCTATATTTGGTTATATATTTAATGGAGGTTCAAAATATTTTGCGAAGAAGGTCAATTTTAAAAACTTAACAAAACCAACATATTTTTAAAAACTCATGGATGTCAATTGAGACCCCTTTTGTCATATTGCCTCCGCCCTTGCATGTACCCGTGATCAAGTGGAAAAATTAGAGACCATTGCTAATGCAAGTGGTGTCAAGGGTTGTACTTGTTGTGGTGGTCTCGAACATCGTATTTGAGACTGCTCAAAACTGGAGTTCTATAAGAGTGTGGCCATATTTAATTCTAGAATAGACTATTTTGTTTTTTTTCATGCCTACAGGGCTACAAAGGAGAAATATAATTGTGTCTTCCAATCTTGTTTTGATCTTTTTGCATGTTATCTCATCTTAGCTATCATAAAATTGTGGTGTTTATGGTCCATCTTGTCTTTCTACATATGTAAACTTGTCTTCTCGCCATTTGATAGGAAACTGTGATATATTTTCCATTGTATTTTGAAATTTATCAATTTGTAACTTGAAGTACCGTATCACTTATGTAAAGAAAAAAACGCTTGGCTTTTAATCTCAAACTAGATTTTAACCCGTAGGATGATTTATTTTTTAAAGTTAGTATATATAAATTTTTGCAAATAGTTTACAATTATTATTAAGTAACAATATACCACGAGTCCACAGATAATTGTTAATAAACTGAGGATTTAACCCGTATTAAAGCGGCATGTTAATGATATTTTAAAATTTTTATAAATATTAATTCAAAGCCGCACGCCATATGTAACGCCCCGACCGTCCCTACCAATGGGCCCCACGTCCTCTCTAGGGCCCATGGGCCCACCCCTGTCCGACGGCCGGTCCGCTACGTCCGGGAGGCTTTAAAGACTTGTTTACCGACCCTACAAATCACCACATGATCTTTCCCTGTGTTTTGTTCTCACTCACACAGTTCCGATAATCACTTCCCGGAAGGTCACCCATCCTGAAACTACTCCAGCCCAAGCACGCTTAACTGTGGAGTTCTCTCAGGACAATTGACCGAAAAGATAAGTGCACTTTGATGGCATAGGTGGCCAAATCAATTCTTTTAAACCTCTCTGCATGCACCACAATATTCCTAAAACCGGGGTGTTACACCATATAAACCCGTTCCGAAATATAACTCGTCCCGTAATTTCTTAACATGTCCCGTGATTTGTTTTCTAAAAGTAGTGATTTTAAAATTTAATAATTATTTATTATATATAAAAGTTTTCAAATTGTATATTCTCTAAGACATTTATATTTTAATAAACTGAGGATTAAATCTGTATTAAAGCGGCATGTTAATGATATTTTAAAATTTTATAAATATTGATTCAAACATGTCTACCATATAATTCCGTTCCGAAATATAACCCGTCCTGTTATTTCTTAACCCGTCCCGTAATTTGTTTTCTAAAAGTAGTAATTTTAAAAATTTAACGATTATTTATTATATATAAAAAATTTCAAATTGTATCATTGTCTAAGACATTTCTATTTTATAGTTTACAATTGTTATTAAGTAACATTATACCACGGGACAATTTTTGGTTTTATACAATCTTTTCTAAATGAGACTGATTTGATATGTCTAATATTGGTGGTATTAGAAAAATTAAAGATTTAATCCGTATTGAAGCGGCGGATTAATGATATTTTAATTTTTTATTATTGTTGATTCAAAAACCCGTCCCGCCAAAAACTCATTTATTTTATAAATGTAGATCTTATTTATGATATGAATCTAAATCATTGTATTCGATGTGGAACGTTGAACACATATTTTTTCTTCAATTGGATAATATATGTCCGTTTTTTAAATTTCAAATCACAGTATTATGCAGAAAAAATTGATTTTTTTTTTTAATTTATGTATTATATGATGATTCAACAGTTAAAAACAAATCAAACAAAGATGGTAGGAGAATCATAATTCTAAACCTTAATCAAATCTTCTAAATATCTAAATTATTAAATATTAAATATCCAGTGTATGAGTTGAGTTAAATTTAACCCGATCCAACAAACTTTTTATGACCAAAATTTCTAAACGGGTCGGATGCCCATTGTATCCAAATGCAATTTGCCCCATCCGCTAAAAATGTACTTCAAAATACTAGTATAGATGATTATTCTACTCCTTACCAAAAAAAAAGATGATTATTCTACTAATTATTAATTTTTATATAGTTATAGAGTGCAATTTCTCTTCTTTTTTAATGCAGTCAACTAAGAAACTCGTAATATTTCATTACTATGCTCGAATTAGTAAAAAATATTAGAATATAAAAATAGTTCTATTTTGAGAATTCAAACATCAAAATCTAAAAATATTTGAACAATAATTATGACATATATCAAAAACAAATACCTTACAAGTTGAGACCAAACATGGAAAAAAATAAAACTTTGACTAATATTAATTGAAAAACAGTGTAGTCATCATGGTTTCAAAAGTATAAATACAGACGTTTTCATAAGAGTTCATTCATCAACATAAAGAAAAAAATAATTAAAGTTGAAAAATGGGGAAAGTAATTAGCATGGCGTTGATAATGATGATACTAGCGGTCATTGTGATAGAAGGCGAAGCAAAAACGGAGATAGAATGCAGTAAGATTTGTCGAGAGCATTGTAAACGCTCATCACCAGCATCAGAATGTGCGGCTTGTCATAAAAAATGTTACGAATCTCCACCGATTGCAATGAGAGCTAGGAACCCTATCATAGACTCGGAAGATCAAAACCATCAATAAAATTTTATTTGCTTTGATTAAATATAAAATATATAGTTCTTTTATAGATGAAAAATCGTTAAGATATTGTAATTTTCTATGCAACTGTTTGAATAATAAGATGATAAATTATATGTGTATCTTCTTCCATGCTCAAATTGGTGATTTTTTAAAAGTACAAACACATAATATATGAGTAGTCGTGTGAATGAAAGTGGTTGAATCTTGGTATTATTATTAATTTTACTTCGATTGGTAACCCGTATACTGACGGAATGATATTTTTAATGCAATTATGAAAATTTATCAATTAAAAAAGCTGCATAGTGCTACAAAAATGCAAAAGCGTAGAATTTATGTTTTAGCTTTAAAAATACACTAGGATATGACCCGCGGTACACCGCGGGTTAATTATTTGATTTTTTTTTTTTATCTTTTTATAAACTGATGAATTTGTTGTATATAATATTTTTTGTTATACACCGCGGGTCACATGCGTTGTATATAAAAAATAAAAATTTTAAGTTGTATTTGTTTTGTTTACTGTTTAAAATTATATAATTAAATTTTAATTAATTAATTCTAGGATTTCACCCGTGGTATATTGTCCCGTATTAATATCGACCAAACCCGTCTTACCATATACTCCTGTCCTGTGGAATTAAACATCATTTTGTTATTTTTGTTAATAATACTTTTATTTAAAAGACATATAATTTGAGTCAATTTAAAAGTTTATTTTGAAATGGTTTCAATAATATATATATTTTTAAATTAGTATGTGTTTTTGGATCAACCCATAAAAAAATAATTGTATCTTAAAATACTAAATAATTGTATTTTGATTTGTTAATTTTAGGATCTCACCCCTGGTATACTGTCCCGTTTTAGATAATTGTAGAAATTAAGAAAAGATCTGAATGACTCAATTTCGGGTCAGAATAAAAAAAAACGACATGATTAAATGTGCAATTTGTTCTTAAAAAATGTTAATATAGATTACACACATACTTTTTTTCTTTATCGACTGATTAATATATGTCTGTTTTATAAAATTTGAATCATAACATATGTAGAAAAAAAACTAAAATTTAGTAACTATATATATTTTATAATAATTCAAAATAATATAAACTAGATCATGACCCGCACATACGTGCGGGGTTTCATATTTTAAAAAATTTCTAACAAATTTTAATTCAGTATAGATTATTTTGTTGTTTTTAACTTTTTATGATATATATATTTTAGTGTATTAGATCTGGATCCACATACGTGTAGAGATTTTAAAAATATAAAATATTTGTTGTGTTAGTGAACTTCGTAATAGTATAAATATTATAAAGTTAGAGTAATGAACAAAATTCAGTTGCGTTAATACATAATTATATTTTAAGATCCGGACTAATTTAGTTGCACAAGTTAAGTGGTGTTACATTTTTATTTTCTTAACTAATTAAAATAGTTCTAACAGTTTGATTACATATGTTAAATAGGATATGAATTCGGTTTTAGTTTGGGTTATTTCATGTATATTAGCTAGGAGTAACTATTTTGGAACATGAAAATATCCCGTCCGGTATCTGTCATAAATTCTTTGTCCCATAATCTGTCACGTATACGTAAAATAAAAATATTATGGTCCCATATTTGTCATAAATATAGTATGTGTAACTGAAAACGTATGTACAGTGTTACGTGTGTAAACAAATTTATTTTATATAGTGCTCATAACCCGAACTCATGCCAGTTGGGTATTTAGTTTGATTTTTAATATATGTTCCCCTCCCATCTCGTCTCGTAATTTCTATTTTCATTTTATTCCATTAAAATCATATTCCAAATTCTTGTTTGCTTACTTTTAAATACCATACAATATTACAATATATATTGTGAGTTTTGCGGATTAATATGTATACTGTTAAAGTTATAAATATATTTAAACAAATTTATTAATGTTTCTAGCTAAATTTTGCATATTTTTCTTTTCATTGTTTAATCATAATTAATTCGATTTTTGGGACTAAAATTAAAATTTGAGATACATGTATAAAAGGGATATGCTATTGCTGCATAATTTGTTTTGAATGCAAAATATATATAATTAGTTCACATTATTTCAAAAACTGTGTGCAATATATTATGGATTTGTTTAAAGAAGATCTGGTTGAGAAAAAAAAAAACACAATATATTTCGAAATTAATATGTACAATCTTTTGTTTAGATATTTCCGAAACTTTCTCTAAACGAAGGCCATAACGATAATTACATATCATTATTTGAGTTTATTTCATAGTAAATATAAATATTTGTTAATATCTAATATCGTTTTTTTAGAAATTGTGAAATAAAATTTTGTTTTATATTTCAAAATTTGTGAAAATATTATAACAAAACTGAGTCATAAATATTTGTATTTAATTCTTTTATAAAATTTCAAATTCAATATTAAAATCCTCAATTGATAAAACTTTTTAAACGATAGTGTTTTTTATTTTGAATTACAATGGTATTATTTTTCTTTTTATTTTTGATATAGAATAGTTTATTAGGATTGGTTTAGATAAAATTTTAGTTGGATATCAAATCTTATTTTTTCAATTCTCATTGGTTAACAAATTTTTAGAAAATATTTTTTAATTTTCGTCCATAATTAATATGAGAGAGAAAGTGAGTTTAATTTTTTGGAAACTAATAATTACTTTAAAGAATTTTACTATTTTTTATTTAAATATATTATTTAAAAACAAAAAACAATGGCATTTTTGTAATACTTTACACTTTATAAGGTTATTTATGTTTGAGTGCTTCCCAATTAATAGTATAGATATAAGATTAAATAAAAGTGAAATGAGAATCATATATTTATGTTTAAATTAGGTAGAGAAGTTTAAGGAAATTAGCTCAAATTTGTTATATTAGCATTAAATTATCATATTTAATTTCCTAATCTATACAAATTGTAAAGAATATACCATAAATAAAGAGTTTAGATATAGTAATTAGTTGAGAAAATATATATAATTTAGATTTTATTAGGTATTTTCGTTTTTAAATTTTGCCATAATTTAAGGAAAGATCCGATTGAAGATTTCCGGGTCAAAATCAGAAAAAACCCGACCCGATTAGAGAAGCAAATTTGTACTTCAAAAATGTTAAGTAGATATGCACTTTGGTAATGAATGAGAAGCACGTATTTGTTGCCTTTGTTCTCTAGCGAGCATTAGGCCATTTGGCTGCCTACGGCTTTGCTTGCTTTTCTGAAGATCTATGTAGCTTTTGTATCAAAGGTAATCTTATTTACCAATCACACATATATGCCTAGTGCGGTTAAAAAGGTGAATACAAGTATGTATGAATCAGAACAATTTTGATGTAGTTAGATGCGTTTCTTTAATTTATATTTTTTAATTGAAAATCTTCTAATACAATATATACAAATTAATTTACACATTTTCATTCAATAAAAATTGGTTTGGTCATTCTAAATTTTTTTAGAAACTAGTTAATATTTGATAATCATTATACCCGTTCTGTATTTATGATAATTACTATTCAAATATTGTGTAGTACCGTTTGTTACACACTAATCATACTTGTTCGGTGTAGTATGTTTTACTATTCAAATTTTTACTTTTTTATTAATTATGTTTTGTTATTTGTTAATTATTTTTAATATTAACTAATTAATATATGATATGATATAAATATTATTTTGATATAAAATATTTCATCAAATTTTCAAAATCAATCTCTCCATACGGCCACGTCAGCTATCTAATAAAAAAAAAACCCAATAAGACAAAGTCATAAGAAAATCCATTCCATTAATTAAGATTATGTCGATCGTTACAAGCCTCAAATATAACGTTTGTGTTTTCAGTTTTCTTATCTAAACGACGCCTCACCTTCGTACTTTTCTTCTTAAAATTCACAAAGAGTCCTTTACATATGTCAAATTTATTAAAAACCGTTAGATCTATGGCAATCTTTAAATCACAAATAACATATTTAATTATATATATTTAACTCATACTTTAATATAAAATTGAAATCATTTAAATTATGCATTTACTATATTTCTCCACTTAATTCTATTCAACACATAAAAAATTAAAATTGTATTTTCCATAATTTATTTTTTAAATTGTAACTTTCATCACTTTTCATCTTATAAATACTCATTCTCTCATTTTCTCATTCTCTCATCCTCTTCCACTATATCTCAAATTTTAACTTTTCGTTGTTGTTGCATGGGTTAAAAGATATCAATTTAAATATCATTGTAAAAGCTTAATTCTAAATTTTAATTTTAGAGACTATATGATATAAATCTTACAGTATTTTATTTCTTTATTTTTTAAGATTTATATCCATTTTCTATTTTAGATTATCATCTTATAAGTAATCATTCTCTCATATTCTTCCACTATATTCATGTAACCATTTTTTATGTTTTTATATGAGTTTAAAATCAAAGGAAACATCATTGTAAGGATTTGATTCTAAATTTTAGAAAGTATGATATATGTCTAACATTATTTTCAAGATTTAGTTTATTTCTGACGCCATTATACTTATTTCTTCTTTAGTTTTAATACTTTTAAATTAAATTCACATATGTAAAATAAAAGTTTTGATGGCTATAACAAAACTTTCAGGTTTATTGGTGATGGATAGTTAAATGAATTCAATTCCAATCATCCCACAAGAAAAAAAATAAAGTTGAAAAGATCCATCTCCATTTTCTACTTCTGATGTTTGATTATTTTGTATCATATTCATATATATATATATATATATATATTTTAACTATGTAATATTTAATAAAATAAATTATTGTAGTACATTTATCAAATAAATTTCCCTTACCTCTTTCTTATCTCAAATAAATTTTGGTAATCCACTTTTAATATATGTATCATTATATTTAGTTTTTTTTTTGTGATCCAATAGATAATTATATATAGACTGTTATAATATTAGTTTTATTTAAAAATTTGAGGTTAAAGTTTTTTTTCGAAAATAAAAAGAGCTTCACTAAAAAACTTTGGTCCTTAAGATTTTTAAAAAATAAAAAATATGTTTCATAAAAATTAACTTTAGTTAGAATAAAAAATAGAATAAAATCATTAGAATGAAACCTAACAATCATACTTAAATGAAGTGAAATATAAAAAAAATCTATGAATGAACAAAAATCATTTTATTAAATCTTATAAAGATGAACCATTAGTATTAAATTTAGCACTAGAATTTACATTGATAGTGAAATTAAAAAAAAATAGAAGCTATTCTTGGGGGTTTTTTGTTTTTGAATCTTAAGATTGAAATTCATATGATTTTATAAGAAAACAAATTTTAGTTTGTCACTATGTGTGAATTTATATCAACAAACAAATAAATTATATATGAGTTTATATCAATAGTTTATTTTATAAAAGTAATATATAATATAGAAAATATCAAATCTTAAGAGTGTAATAAATTTTTTTGAATCATATTTATATTAAAATAAAATTATTTTATAAAAATATATCCCGCAGGGTTTTACGCAGAAAAACAAAACGTTAAGTTGTTAAAAAAAAAAAAAAAACTGTTATTGGGCTCGGAAAATCTATCAAAGGCCTAATAATGGGCTACATCAAATACACTCAAATACAATCAGCACAATGTTAGAGCTCAGTGACAACACTTCTCTAGTAACCTCCTGAGCGAAAATCCAGCCTCCACTGAAAGGAAGAAACTTCACAGGTATTTTTTTCTAGGTTTTTTTCAGCTTTCAACATTCCAGCTTTTTTTCTAGGGTTCTTTGACTCGTTCCTCTGTTTAAGTTTGTTTTAATTTCAGACAAATCCTTTTCAGTTCTACTGCGTTTACTTGTTTGTTGTTTTTTTTTTTTTAGGGTCTGAAAAACTAAATGATAAACTTGAAGTTCAGTTTATTGGTGGTGGTGTAGCCGTTTTACAACAATTTTTTTTTTGTTTAAGAAATGGACAGAATCAGTGGGTTATCTGATGAATTGCTGGTTAAGGTATTACGCTTTCTTCCGACAAAAGAAGTTGTATCGACTAGCATTTTGTCTAAACGATGGGAGTTTCTTTGGTTGTGGGTGCCTAAACTCAATTTTGTGATGAATCATTACGAATCAGATCTTCCTATTCAGGATTTTATCACCAAGAATCTGCTACTACTTAAAGCTCAGGTTATAGAGAGCTTTCATCTTCAATGTTTTAATTCATCATTTAAACCTGAGGATATTAAGCATTGGGTTGAAACTACGATTTCTCGCCGCGTTCGTGAGCTGATTATCAACTATTGTAACTTGTTTTGGCTTGACAAACCTGTTGTGTTATTAAAATTACCAAGCAGCCTGTATACTTGCACGTCGCTCGTGACTTTGAAACTTATAGGCGATACCATTATTGTTGATGTTCCTCGAACGGTTTGTCTCCCTTCTTTGAAAACTCTGAAGCTTGATTCTGTGGCATACTCAAGCGAAGATTCTCTTCGACTGCTTCTATCGTATTGTCCTGTTCTTGAAGATTTGACTATTAATCGAGATAGGCATGACAATGTGAAAACTTTGGTTATTATTGTTCCGTCTTTGCTGAGACTAAATTTACCGATAGATGGGGCTTATTCTTGTGATGGCTATGTGATAGTTACTCCTTCTTTGAAGTATTTCAAAGTTCCTGGCCTTTATGAAGAAGATTTCTCCTATTTGATTATGCATATGCCTAAGGTGGAAGAAGCAGATCTCAGTGTTGAGCAAGACGTTGAGAGGCTTTTCGAATCAATCACATCTGTCAAACGCCTTTCCTTATCCGTACTACTCGACATTGAAGACGAGGTATTTCCTATTAGTCTATTACAATCACTTAAAACGTTAAATTGTTTCTTTTTTGTTGAGACTGAATCCTTTTTTGTTTTTTGTGTGCAGTCTATGTATCATAATGGTATTTACTTCAATCAGCTTGAACATCTGAAGCTACATATATACCGCGATAACTGGTCGAAATTACTTGTTCGGTTGCTCGAAGATTCTCCTAAACTACGAGTCCTCAAGCTTGTTGTCGATGTAAGGTTTTTCATTGACAATCTAAAAAGCATTCTATAGTGTAGTCTTATTAATTATCTCTTTTTTTTTAAAAAAAATAATCTCAGGATGATCCATCCTTTGATGAGGAGTATGAACATGCTAGCTGGAAATATAATGATGAGAGCTCTGTTCCTAAATGTTTGTTGGACAGTCTTGAAATTTTCGAGTTTGCTGGGTACACGAGAAGACCAGAAGAGAGAGATTTCGTGAGTTATATCTTGAAGCATGCTTGTCATTTGAAGTCCTCATCAATATCACACTTATCATGTTATGTTCGAGAGTAGAAACTTCGAAAATGATCAAGGAGTTGTTGTATCGATCTCTGGATTTTAGGCTTGTTTTTGTTGTCCAAGAACGAACTAGGTATCTATTTGACTGTAATGTGGAACTTGCTTTCTAATGAAATATGTACCTGATAATCTTCTCTCTTTGATGACTCCATCTTTCCTTAATCAACCTTGAAGTATGTATATGTTTGGTGTTTGAAGTTTTAGATCAGTTGCTATTTGAAGAGTCCAATAGAGGTCAAGCTGCTTTATATGAATCTTAAAAGAGAAAGGAGAATGGTTTAGCAAGTAAGAGATAAATATTGAAGAATAGAAGTAGAATTGTTTTTTTGATATTATTGACAAAAAAGGTAATTAAGTAATAACCTCTCATCTTAATCATCCTAATGAAAGTATTTGCTATTTTTCGTGAGAGATTAGAAAAATAGATAATTTTGACTAAATTAAGGAGGTTTATAAGAAAGGACCAGTTAATTGTTAGCATATTTTTTGTTTTGTTTCAGAATTGAGACTTTGGGAGGAAGAAGAAAGAAATCTGTTTTCTGAAGGTGGAGGTGCCAAGGGAATCTCAATTCTTGTTCCTCCTCCTCCTCCTCTTCTTCTTCTTCCTCATTAGTTGTTTATGTTTTTATATATAATCTAGGTTTTGTGAGTCCAACTCTATCTTTCTCTCTCTTGATTTCAACAACTTGGTTTCAAGTTCATAAACAAGAGAGAGAAAGTATTGTTTATTGTCTTCAAGAGTTGGTTATGTTATCCCTTAATTCCAACAAAAATAGTACTTTCTAAATGCTTCTATACTTACTCATCACTTGTCTCTCTTTCTTCTTCTTTGCCAAATCTTTATCCCTTCCTCCATGGACATCTAAAACCAAAACTTTGCTCTCCTTCTACTTCTCCAAGAATTTATTTACGAACATTCTACACCCGACCAAACCCAATCTAGCCTCTCCGGTTCTCGGCCAAATGTCGATCCTTGACCTCCCTGACCTTCCTCTCGACTGCATTCTCGACAATCTTTCACCCTCTGGACTATGTAGCATGGCTAGGGTCTGTAGCTCGTTAAGAGAGAGATGTGTAAGTGATCATTTATGGGAGAAACACTTGAAGACCAAATGGGGAAAAATCCTTGGACCTTCTGCTCACAAAGAGTGGCAATGCTATCTCTCTTCTCCATATCATCTTGATTCCCCTCATCACCAAACTAGTCATCATGGATTAACCAAAATCATATCTCTTATTCGATCTCTTTCATCGATTTTAGGAGATGATAATCATAGAAGGAGATATCCATCTTCTATTCCTCTTGATTCTACCATGAGCTTCTACCTCTCCCTTGAAACAGGTCGCTTTTGGTTTCCAGCTCAAGTTTACAACCGTGAGGTAATCATCAATTTCATAAACATAGTTACTCTATTTTATGTTTTATGGGTTTGACTAATGTAATGAGGGATTTTTGGTGTAAGAGCAGAATGGACATATAGGGTTCATGTTGTCATGCTATGATGCTGAGCTCAGCTATGACACTCACACTAATACTTTTCAAGCTAGGTATAAAATATTTCATTTCCACATTCAACACAATCTTTTGCTTATTTTTCATCGAAAGTTATAAACTAGACTCTATTGAGGAATTTAGGTATCCACCACATGGTAGAAGAGCAATTGCCATTGAAAAGGATGTGACATGGGAGAGGATAAGAGCAGCTCCTGTTGATGCATCACCTCATCATCTCTATGTGTCAGATTCTCTAAACGAATTAAAACCTGGAGATCACATAGAGATCCAGTGGAGAAGGAACAAAGAGTTTCCTTATGGTAATTATAATCTATAATGCTTGTGGTTTGGACTGGACATAATATGATTCTAAAACAAGCTTGTGTGCTGTTGTTGTGTAGGATGGTGGTATAGTGTTGTTGGCCACTTGGAATCTTGTGATGGCAATCTTAACCATTGTCAATGCCATATTAGCGGTCAGTCCTCATCTTTATATTCCTTTGGTTTAGAAATGGAGTCTTGGTTGGCTGTTTTAAAATTGGATGTTACATTCCAATAAAGTTAGTTGAATAGGGTGAAGAGACAATGATTCTTTATCTCCTAAAAATCTTTTTTTCCTCATTTTGTTGCCTTGGGAGTCACCACAAAATGTAGAAATCAATTAAAAAATGTAAGGGTTTGGAATTTCTTCTTCACACTTGCATCAGGATTCAACTTAACCCCCTAATCATATGGCATTAACTTTTCTCTGTTAATGTTGTGTCCAAAGGATTTATGCATTCACATATTGTACTAAATGGTAAGTGTTGATGAATGGTGAAAACAGAGATGATGGTGTTGGAATTTAACCAGTACACAGTCGGATCAAGGTGGAGAAAAACGATGATTAACAGGAGAGATCATAGAGAGAAAGGTAACGAGGAAGACGGGTTCTATGGAGGAATTCGAAAGCTAAATTGTAAAGAAGATATTGAGATGTGGAAGCGTCTTTGGCCATCCTCCATCTTGGAGTAGGATGTTAATTTTAGAAGTGTTTTCTCTTGATCCAATGTATAATTGATCGTTAAATATTTATTGATAAAATAGTAAAAATATACATGAAATTATTGCGTCACTTGAAAATGAGGTTGCTCGATTTGAGAAGAAATATGGTGTTGTATAGGAAAAAATTAATACAATTGATTAGAGATATTCAGGTTTTAATATTGTTAAACACGTTCTATAATATTTAAAATACGCTCTTGTGTGAGTGTGTGTGTGGGTTCATCTAAAAAGAAGAGGGAACCCTCGAGAAGAGAGGACAATAGAACTTTGTTATTCAAGAACATGTTTTTCAACATTAGATCCATTTCGCACACTATCATGCTTACTAAAATAACTAGTGTCATCATCAAAATGATCAGATTGAACCATACTCTCAAATTTAGGATTTTCATTAACATTTACTCTTTGTCACAAATTTATCTAAAGCACAATTAGTGATTAAATAATCATTTTTTTTTTCTTTTCTTTTATTTCTATCATAACATTGAGCCGAATGATATGTAAATATAACTAAATGTCAAGTTAAAGATGATTATTTGAACCTATAAAAGAGCAAAGTAAATCAAAAGGAGATTATTAGATAAAATTAGAGTTGTTTTTTTGTTTAGTTGTTTAAATAAAAGTTGTATTTATGGTTATGGAAATACCATGGAATAGCACTAAAACAAGTTTTCTGCATAATATAAATACACACTCCACAAATTTTCAAAATTACCATTAGTGAGTTTACACAATAACTATTTTATTTTTATCTAATTATTTAAAATAATAAAATTAATTATAATTGAAAATCACGATTATAATATGATCGCGTAAAACGTCAATCAAATGCTTATATTAGTCTTATTAATATTAGATTTGTGCTATTTTTTGGAACCTTAGAAATCATGTGCTAAATTTGATAACAAAACTTGTTTTTTATTTTATTTATTTTAACAACAATTTTATTAGATTAGCTTATAAAAACTAATTCAGGGAATATTGTATAACAAAACTCGCTTAATTTGTGAGAATTGTATCAACACAATTTTTTCCAGCAAAATAATTTATCTAGATAAAATATTAATAAAACAATATACAATACAAAATAAAATACAAAACTGAAATTGAGAGTTAGTTTTGCTCTAATTCGGGGCTTCTTCTTGTAATGGCAACAACGGCGTACGGCCAACCGTCGCTGCCACAGATGCATAGTCTCTTCTCAAAGCTCAGACCTTTCCTTTCTCTCTCCTCGCCGTCTTTTACAGCCCCGTTCCGGCGGCGAAGGAGTTTCTCGTTTAGTGCTCTTCCAACGACGAAAGCTATTGAGGCGGCGTTGATGAAGGAGAAATGGTTGGATTCTCTCTCTCTCACCTCACTAGACGAAGATACGACTTCGGAGAATGCTGAGTCAAGCTGCATCATTGGGGTTGACCCTGATTTGTCTGGTGCGTTGGCTGTTTTGAAATTTGACCACTTGGGTTCTTCTTCTTCTGCTCAGGTCAGTCACTAGAATGGTGAAAGTTTGGGTTTTTAGGGTTTTTGTCCAAAGTATCTTTCTTTACAAGGTTATGTGAATCATTTTGAATAGAATCAGAGTTATTACCAAAGTTGATGATGTTTTGAACATTTGTTCTTATGCTCAGGTCAGTTAGGGTTTCAGGGTTTTGTCAGTTGATTTGTTGATGGAATTTATCTATCATTACAATGTTCGTTTGTAATTTGTGAGAAGAATCGAGAATGTGAAGGAATCTGTGAATCGTTTCTGTTGCTTTGTTTGGTTCAATTTGAAGTAGTTTTATGATATGCAAGAACTCATGTGAATCATTTTGAACAGAATCTGAGTTATTACGGAAGTTGATTGTGTTCTTTGTTGTTTGGTTCAATCTGGAGTAGGTTTATGATACACCTCACATCCCAGTTTTAGTTGGGAAAAGAGTAAGAAAACGTTTGGATGCAAAGTCAATTGTTCAATTGATTCAGAGTTTAGATGTTCCTTCTGGTAAGAATATATGTTTTTACATTGTCTCTTTGTTGTTGTGAATTCTTTGGGTGAGATTTAGAAGCAATTTTACATCTTTTGTGTTCGATAATGTAGGAAGCAGAGTATATATAGAACAATCGAATCCGTTTCCAAAAGATGGAAAACAGGTTTATGCTACAACAACACACATCATTTTTCTTCAGTTATGGTTTGTTCGTTAAAACTGAAATGTTTGTGTTTGTGTTTGTTTTTTAGGGTTGGTATAGTGGAGGATTTGGATATGGATTATGGATAGGAACACTTGTTGCTTCAGGCTTTTGTGTTATTCCAGTCTCTGCATCTTTATGGAAGAGGCATTTTCAACTTGCTAGTGGGAGTTGCACGAAGGTGATTTGTTTGATCTTTTACTGTCAAACTTCTGTGAGTTAAAAACAAATCTCTCAAATGCTGACAAAGTTTTTATTTTTCGTTACAGGACGATAGTAGACGAGTTGCAGCGGAGTTGTTTCCATCGCTTAGTTCGCAACTTAAGAGGAAAAAGGATCATGGTCGAGCTGAAGCACTGCTCATTGCGGCGTATGGTGAAGCCATTAAAACAGAGAAGTTGTTGATCCAGCCAACGGAATTGGTTTCTCAGGTTAACTACTTAGAAAACCAGTTAGTGGAGATTAAATAGTGTATTAGTTTTCTTGGCTCAACTCATTAATTAAACAATTACAATTCTGAGTCTACTCCTAACTCTACTAATTGTATTTTTCCTAAACCAGTTAGATAAAGTTTCTTTAACTTGCTCTTCTTTTGCTTGTTAAGACCTCCATTTCCTTCATGCTTCCTTTTCTGAAAGATGTTGAAATGAACTAAAACCTTAGACCAAAGAGAGTGTACAACATCCACAAACGTGATCTATAGATAATCAATATTGCCAAGATTCATTGGACATACTTTAAAAAGTAACGAGGGAGTCTCCTCACTCTGTTGATTAGAAGCTGCCTTAAAGCATATAAGAAAAATGTACGGATTGGTCGGTAGGGTTAAGACAGGCATGCCTGTTCTTCATTTCCTTCTCTTTATCTTTGCTTCGATGTCTATGGGAATGCTTCTCTTTCTTATCTTCCTTATCTCTTCGTTTCTATATCTCTTTGTGCGTTTTTGTGCTTTTTTGTGCCTTTTCTATAGGAACTCCCTTCATTAGTTGGGATTAAATATGAATATGAGGGAGTATAAAATTTATATTTCATTAATGAAAAGGTAGTTGAAAATAAAATGTGATCAGTTTTGCGGATTTTAAAACTCATTAAATTCGTTTTTGTTATAATATTTGTGAATTTATTTGGTGTGAAATACTGTAGTAATTATTTTTGAATTTTGTAATATTTTATATCACAACACGTTTTTGTTTTCAGTTTTCACAATTAATTATATATTCAAGGATAATTTTGTCTATTTTGTTTAATAGACAAAAGACACCCGTTTTGTCATTGAAAAATATAGGAAAATCTCCTTCGCTTTCTGAGTTTAACAGCTAAAATGAAATGTTATTTGGACCCATAACATCGTCATCATGTCTGCCGACCATAATGGTCTATGCCACAACATATTAACTCTAGTTTGAGAGTAATGCAAGACTCTACCAAGGAAGTTTCTCTACTGCCAACGTCCGCTTCATGAAACTCGACAAAGAAATCTGAAATATAATCAACCCCAATTCAAATATCCCCACTCTTTGCTATTCTAATATGTTATCAGTAATAAGGTTTTTTTTTTTTGTTTTTTGAAAATTTCTGCGGAAAACACTGTCATTCCTTTTATAGATCTTAACTAGATTTTAACCCGCGGTACACCGCGGGATGATTTAATTTTAAAATTAGTATTAAAAATACTAGGACTCAGGACCCCCGCGATGTCGCGGAGGAATATATTTCAAAAATCATTTAAAAAAATATCAAACAAAAAAATCATAATGAATTGTAATAATTTTGAATTTTTTTAATAACAAATCAATATATATTCTACAAAAATTATGATAAAGAAAACCCTCACAAGCATTTATTAAGTATATTAATATTAGAAAAACAATAATTTGTAACTAAAAAACTATTCCCAAGTGCAAAAAGCATAAACTAGTAAACCAAATATTACAATGGTTTGATAAATAAGCCTAAACGTTCAACGTAAAATAAACCAAATGCTATTGTGTTAAATTAAACGGTAACAACAATTCATTTAAATATATTTTAGTATTTAAATATTTTTTTAAAAATATGACGAACTTATCCGAGAAACGAAACCGTAGATATCAAATATTCCAAAAACTGCAACGGTTCGTCAATTATACCAAATGTTGCAATAGTTCATCAAATATACTAAAGATAACAATGGTTCGTAACACAAAACCAAAAGTTGCAATAATTCGTCAAATAATCCAAATGTTGAAACAGTTCAATTAAATAGTTACAATCTCATTTAAATACATTTTAGTAATTAAAAATTAAGAATTAAAATAATAATTTATGAAAGTTACACCGAGAGACGCGGCGGTAGATAATTAAATGTTATAGCTATTTATAAAATAAACCAAAAATTGTAATTGTTCGTGAAATAAACTAAATATATAAACCAAAGGTTGCAATTGTTCGTAAAATAAACTAAATATTGCAATGATTCGAATAAGCGGTTTCAACTGTTTATGAAGAGTTACAATAAAAAAACGCAACCGTAGAAAACATTTAGAATGCAATTTATAAAAAAAAAACATAACCGTAAAATATATATTTAAATTAATAAAAACATTAACGAAAAGTTGCGATAAAAAGACGCAACCGTTCAGATGTGCAAATGGTATTTATTAGATTGCTATTATATATAGATTTTGTAAATTGTATCTCCTTATAATATATTTATTTATATTATAGTTTACAATTGTTATTAAGTAACGGTATACCACGAGTCCACGAGACAATTATTAATAAACTGAGGATTTAACCCGTATTAAAGCGGTATATAAATATTGATTCAAATTCGTCCGCCATATAAATTCTTTCCGAAATATAACCCGTTCCGTAATTTCTTAACCCGTCATGTGATTTGTTTTTTATTTTAAAATTTAATGATTATTTATTATATATAAAAGTTTACAAATCATATCATTCTCTAAGACATTTATATTTTAATAAACTAAAGATTTAATATGTATTAAAGCGGCATGTTAATGATATTTTATAATTTTATAAATATTGTTATTAAGTAATATTATACCACGGGACAATTTTTGGTTTTATACAATCTTTTCTAAATGAGACTGATTTAATATGTCTAATATTTGTGGTATTACAAAAAAAAAAAAGGGATTTAATCTGTATTGAAGCGGCGGATTAATGATATTTTAATCTTTTTATTATTGTTGATTCAAAAACTCGTCCCGCCAAACCCGTCCGGCCAAAAAACTCATTTATTTTATTAATGTTCTTATTTATGATATGATTCTGAATCATTGTCTAAATATTTTAATCGATGTAGAACGTTGAACACACATTTTCGTCAATTGGATAATATATGTCCATTTTTAAAATTTCGAATCATAGTATATGCAGAAAAAAAAAATTGATTTTTTTTTACTTTATGTACTATATGATGATTCAAAATAGTTAAAAACAAATCAAACAAAGATGATAGGAGAATCATAATTATAAATCTTAATCAAATCTACTAATATCTAAATTATTAAATATGGAATATCCGGTGTATGAGTTGGGTTAAATATAACCCGACCCAACAAATTTTTTT
This sequence comes from Arabidopsis arenosa, assembly GCA_905216605.1. NCBI lineage: Eukaryota > Viridiplantae > Streptophyta > Magnoliopsida > Brassicales > Brassicaceae > Arabidopsis > Arabidopsis arenosa. The sequence goes on along the minus strand of LR999454.1, from coordinate 6,308,227 downwards.
GTGAAGAATTTTTTGAAACGGGTCGGATATCCGATTAACCCAGAAACATTTTTACCCACCCGTCACCAAAGTGTTGCGAAAATACTAGTATAGATAAATCTTGCGTTTAATAAAACTAACATTTTTTACCAAAAAAAAAAATCACAGTCACACTCCCATGTGGTGGCATAGTTATAGGACCTTGAGTTTTCCACTAATTACAGGTTTGAAAATAAAACTAAAACTAGGATATGACCCGCGGGTTAATTATTTGATTTTTTTATCTTTTATAAGCTGATAAATTTGTTGTGTATAATATTTTTTGTTGTACACCGCGGTCACATGCGTTGTATCTAAAAAATAAAAATTTGTATTTGTATTTGTTTTGTTTATTATTTAAGATTGAATAATTGTATTTTGATTTGTTAATTCTAAGATTTCACCCATAGTATATTGTCCCGTATTAATATCGACCCAAAACCGTCGCACCATATAATCCCGTCCTGTGAAATTAAACATCATTTTGTTATTTTTTAATAACACCTTTATTTTAAAGACATATAATTCGAGTCAATTTAAAAGTTAGCTTTCAAATCGTTTCTATAATATATATATTTTTAAATTAGTGTGTGTTTTTTTACCAACCCGTAAAAATAATTTATAATTATATCTTAGAATACTAAATAATTTTATTTTGATTTGTTAATTTTAGGATTTCACATGTGGTATACTGTCCCGTTTTAGATAATTGTATAAATTACGGAAATATCCGAATGACTCAATTTCGGATCAAAATAAAAAAAAAAGACCTGATTAAATGCGCAATTTATTCTTCAAAAATGTTAATATAGATTACACACATACTTTTTTTCTTCATTGATTGAGTAATATATGTCCATTTTAAAAAAATTGAATCATAACATATGCAGAAAAAAAACTAAAATTTATTAACTATATATATTTTATAATAATTCAAAATAATATAAATATAAGATCAAATAAAAATGAAATGAGAATCATATATTTATGTTTAAATTAGGTAGAGAGGTTTTAGGAAATTAGCTCAAATTTGTTATATTAGCATTAAATCATCATATTTGATAAAATATATATATATATATATATATATATATATATTAGATTTCATTAATTAATTTCGTTTTAAAATTTTGCTAAAACTTAAGGAAAGATCCGATTGAAGATTTTCGGGTCAAAATCAGAAAAAACCCCGACCCGATTAAAGGAGCAAAAATATACTTCAAAAATGTTAAGTAGATATATGAATCATATATATAAAAGTAAAGTTTCATTCTCTCTCTTTATTGGACCAATATAAAATTATATTAAAGACCATTACATATTTTATTTAAGGTTTGTTGTTTAAATTTTTTTCCTAAAATTATTTCTTTCTTATCTCAAACAATTTTTTGTAATATTTATCATTACATTTAGTGTTTTTTGATGATCCAATGGATAATTATATAAAAATTATTATAATATTTTTATTCAAAGTTTTTGTGTAACACTCCGGTTTGAGAAATATGGTGGTGCATGCGGAGAGGTTTAAAAGGATTGATTTGGCCACCTATGTCACCAAAATGCACTTATCTTTTCGGTCAACTATCCTGAGAGAACTCCACAGCTAAGAGTGCTTGAGCTGGAGCAATTTCAAGATAGTGACATTCCGGGAAGTGATTATCGGAACTGTGTGAGTGAGGACAAAACATAGGGAAAGATCATGTAGTGATTTTTAGGGTCGATAAACAAGTATTTAAAGCCTCCCGATCTTAGCGGACCGACCGTCGGACAGGCGTAGAGCCCACGGGCCCGAGAGAAGACGTGGGTGATCACTGGTAGGGGCGGTCAAAACGTTACAGTTTGATTTAAAGATTTTTTTCTAAAACAAAATCAATTTACTTAAAATAATTTGATAATCCAACATAGCAATGTAAATCCTACAAAGATGAAATCATTATAGTCAAAACTAGCACTGTAATTTAAATTAAGTGGAATAAAAAAAATAGAAGTATTCTTGGGAATTATTTTTAACGGTTTAGATTGTAGTTCATAAGATATTATAAGAAAACAAATTTAGTTTGTCAGTTACAAAATAATTTAAATTTTAACTATTAAATACCTTATGTGTGAAGTTATATGAATAAACAAAATTAAATAATTGAATATCATAGTAATAAATTTATGTGAGAATTAGGTTTTATCCAAAACAATTTAAAATTTCATTGTTATCATTTATACATAATCTAATTACAATCATGAATGTTTGAATACATTCAAAAATAGTTACGTATAATAATATTTAAAATAACTTATATTTATCTTCATATTGTATAATTTGGATAAATGAAAAATTAAAAATATGTTTTGTGTACCTAGAATATATAATATTTTTTTAGTTTCGTTTCTTCTTCTTAATTTTTTTTTAATATTACTATACTATAATACTTATCTATAATTAAATTACATTTTTAAGTTCATGTGTAGCTCCTACTAAATATAATTTTGCTAAATAATTAAAACAACATCACTCAACCCCATTCAAATACATTTTCTACATGATTAAAATTATACTGATCATAATTTATAATTTGAATGGTATTCCTACTAATTCTACAAAAAATGTGCTCTCTAAATGCATTTATCTTCTAAATATAGCTTCCACCTCTTCAGATCTTGTAAATAATCATTTTTTTTTCTTCCACCATATCTCAAAATTTTAGTATATACATAATTATCTAACATGTAAAAGAAAAGTTATGCAACAAACCACATATTGTGTGGCTACATAAACATAGTATAAGAATACGATTTTGTATCAAAACTAATAAATTGGTACGAGGTGCATAGTCTTCCTCAATTTTGTTTTGACGCTCCCTAAACCGGTTGACAATATACCTCTCTTCAATTTAAGACTGCTTTTTGTAAGCTTCAATATCAAATGGAAATTCTTATGGATCCGTTGATATTTTTTAGTAAGATGAGATTTATGGTATTGGTAGATCAATAGAAGAATGAGTCCCTATTTATAAGAAATATTGTGGCTGAAATCAGTAAACTCAAATAGATAATAAAATGTAATAAATTAATAGATAAGGATTAGATTCTCTTTAAAAGTCGAAAGTTACAGATTACATTGAAGAACAATTTCACAGATGCATAAAGCGACATGACTAACATTATTAAAACATAAAGCGACAAAATGCATACAAACACATGACTAACATTATTAAATCATAAAGCGACAGAATGCATACATGCACATGACTAATATTATTAAAGCATAAACGATAAAAATATAACAACTTGAGAAAAATTAATTTGAAAATAGATCATGGTTCAACTCCTCCAACAATTGTTTACTCTGGTCATCGAGATGCTCTTTTGCAGTAAGCTCCATAAACATTTTCATGTATCTTCTTATCTCGAGTCATCTCTTTTATTAATTGGTCTGACTACTCCTTCTGTGTGGCTATTCTTTGCAATCGTTCCAACTTTCATTCTTTAAACGTTTTATAGTCATTCTAATTTTCATTGATGACTTCAAAGGATGTACCTTTTCCTTTCTTTTTACTTTTGTTTTAGCTGCATCTCTCCCCATTGGGCGAGCAATAGATCCACCGAGTTGGAGTAACTTGCTTTACTCTCGTGGGATCTCTAAGATTTGTTATTTCTAGATCTAGTATTTCCTCCTACCTGACAACCATGACGTGATTAATCAAAATATCCATTCCAACCGCTTGTAAATAGTACATGTGTTTTTGTCAAAACATCATTCTCCGACCACCCGTTTTGTTGCATACGCTTAGCGTTGTCATAAGTGCTAGTCCATTTGCCCAACATTTTTTTGAAGTAGTTATAATGATTTCTGCACCAAACTCCATCACGCGGAAGATCGAATGAGTAATGCTCATTACAATACTCATAAATTTCCCAATATGCTTTTTTTTATGGATCAAATGGGCGATGCTTATTACAACGTTGTATGTTCCATATTTAATCTGCCCACTAAGTAGCACCAATTTTAAGCAGTGGTCCATTTAGGGCTTCTCCGGCAAACATGAGTTGAATCATTTACATTGAGATGGCTTCATTAACACCGCCCATACTGCCAAGAGCCAGTTGTGTAGCAAAATCGAGGAATTCAGCTGCTTCAACATTTAAAACATTTTCAGTACCTATTGGAGTAGAAGAATAAATGAGTGCTTGAGATGAATATGACATAAGTACATAACCGATCCATAATATGGTCGATAGTATGGAACATGTGACAGCATGAAAAAATTTGTGCAAAACAATAATCTGGCATATTTTTTGGATAAGATGGAAGACAGATTTTGGAGTTCATAAGGGTTTGGATTTGGGTAGTTATAAGGGTAATTAGAAAATTTTTGGGTGTAAAAAAGATCGTTGTTGGAATCTATTTCAATAAAAAGAGGTTTAAAGCTCTACACAAGAGTTTAGCAAAGGCTAATTAGAAAATGATATTAAAAGACGGGTTTGTTTTGGTGTCCAAATCAAATGAATCAATATTCTATTTATAGAAGAAAAAAAATATGAATTTTGGTATAAAAAATACAAAATTAATTTAATTTAAATTATTAAGATCAGATAAATATCTCTGATATCTCATCAACCAATCAGAAGCCAACACCCTTTCCCAATCCACAATTCAGCCCGTGATTTTCTTTTCTTTTTATTTATTTTTAATTTTCTACCAATTCAAACTCTACACGTGGCGTTTAGAGACCTATTTTCTGCCATACAACATGTTGGAAATTTCAACTCATTTCTTGCTAACATGGAAAGTGTGGTATGAAGAGAAATTTTCCAGGAAAACGCACTTCATGAACCGTGATGCAGAGTTTACCGTGATCTACAACCATATTATAACCAATAACCATGCAAGGACATGTATACATAAGTGAAAAGATGACATTGGTCACAATATTTTTGACAATCATCATATCCGAGTTGCCGTAGATGATGATAGTTTTATTTTTAATGTACAGTTCTTGGCAAGATGATGATAGTTTATTTTTGATGTACAGTTCTTGCTCTGTTACCATTTTTGTTGATTTTTTTTAAAATTGAGACTTATGTGTCTTCGATTCTAATTGTTAAAAAATGTTCAGACTTGTACATTAAAAAATATTTAGTTATGCCCAAACATCAACTTATATTTAACTAAAGTGCATCTACTGTTAATTATAATTTAAATAATAATATAAAAGCTTGTGAATTAACTACCATTTTAGTCTTAATTTTAATTTTTTAAGAGGTGAAAATTTTAGATGAATAAGAAATTCGGATCAAACAAAAAAAAATATAAAAATGACTAGTTCTTAATAACTTAACTGAAAATGTTCAAAAAAAAAGTGGTTTGAAAAATTCTTTTGTTATTTACTCATGTCAGTGTAAACTATACAAAAGTAACATGCGCGATTATTAGATTAGTTTGATTCATGTAATTTTGGCTAGCTACCTAGAATTCTATGTATATCTCTAAACTCTAGGAAGTAGCTAACTAATCTTATAATTACTATATATTATTTCTCATGTCGGAGATATAATTAAGGAACTTATATCTTGGATGATAATGTCTAAAACTATGGAAAACATAGATGTTTTTATCACTTACCTAATGTATGTTTTATATTTATTTTATGAGAATCATATGATCTATTTTTTAGTATCATAGGTAAGTTTAAAATTTTATATTATTAATACGTAAATCATAAAAATGGCTTAAAATTTTTGGATTCCACTCCCACTTTACTTCATTCCTCATTTAATCAAAGAATATTACTATTTTCATATTGAACAATACCAATTTGAGTATTTTTCGGTGTTCACGTATGTTTTCAAAATACGTGATCATTAGTCTCATGAAGGGGGTTGCTGATGTATTTTCTGGAGACAAACACCTTTCTTTATTTAAAAGGAAGACTATGCGTCAATTACATTAAAGTTTACATAGGTCCGGTGGCTTGTACCCATCCCCATTTTAAAATTTTCGATAACCCTAGAAAAATGCAAAATATGGACCCATTATATATCATGTTAATTTAAAAAATTCTCATATATTATTGATAGTAATAAAATGAACAAAATCATGAACTATGTGAGATGAAATAAGTTGTTGATTTGTTGATCAAAAAAAAAAAAAGTATGTATAGAGCATCACACTTCTATTCGGCTATAGTGTTGTAAGAAGCATAAAAAACTTGCATGCTCTAATCTGAAAGAACAACAAAAGTATCAAATATTATGGAAAGAGAACAATAATCAATCAATACGTTTTTTCTAGTTTACTCTCCAAAACTTATTTTTCAATGAATAAAATTGTTAAACCGTTCAACCTTTCTTTAGGCATTGATGATCTCAAATAATTTTTCAACAATTTCAACTTGTAGAAACTCCTTTGTAGTTGATGCCACTATAACGAAAGTGGTTAATAAGATTCGATAAGCAATATCAACATTTCGATAACAACCCACTTCTTTTACAAATTCAAGAACTTCACAAGGTGTCATTGGTTCATTAGATAAAATTGCCTGCAATACTCTCAATTCAGAGAAAAGTTCATCCAAATCAATATCTGAGAAACTATCTTGGGAAAATGTGTTATGAAAATTAGCACAACTTTCTCTTAATTGTATAGCATCAAGTGACTTCAACCTAACCAAATTAAAAAGGAATCCAAAACCAGTTTCAAAAGTTCTCACCTGCTCAAATCTATCTTTCAAAGAAGCATTTGCCCTATCGACGGTTAAATAATCAATTTTAAAAGCATACTAAGATGTTTGTATTATTTCATCATGAACATTTTCATTTAATTGTTTCTTTCTAAACATCATACACTTAGTTGGGAATATAGCATCAACATCCATATCATGAGCAAGATTTTAAGCTATATCTATACTAGAACTAAATTCATCATTCATCATTTCTATAATTTTCAAAAAAAGATATCACACCTTCCACTTGCTTCAAAGCGGTATCAATACGCATATATTTAGCTTGTAAGTTCTTACTTATCATGTGAATAACATATAAAATATCATGTCAAATAATCATCCCAATCATAAATTCATAATTCTCAAGCGCATCTACAAAACTTTCAGTTTCACTCTTTGATATAACATCATCACACAAACTATATAAGTCTAGTAATGCTGATCTTATTTCAAGAGCTTGATACCTTATAGCTTTAATACTCTTAATTCGACTCTCCCGTCTAGTATTAGAAAGATTTTTCACCGTAAAACATGAAATATGCCTAAGCAAAACGTTCCACATTTTGGTAGAGTTCAAAAATAATGTGTTTATGCATCGCATAATTCAAAAGAAAATATATAGCTTTCACGCAAGAATGTGCCATGTCACTAACAACAAGATTCAAACTATGACAAACCCATGGCATAAACAATTCTTTTGAATTAATTTAAGCAATCTTTTTTGAACTTCTTGGTGTTTTTTCTTCATATTAGAACTGTTATCATAACCTTGTCCCCTCAAATTTCTACTATCAAGATCAAGAGACTTCAAAGAATTTTGTAATTCATTAAAAAGGCCTAGTCCCGACGTATCATCTACCTTCAAAAACTCTACGAAATACTCTTCGATTTTTTTTTCTTATCTTTTTATTTGACATATTCACACATCGTACTATTATACTTATTTGTTCTTGATAACTCACATCCGCTGTACAATCAAGAATAATTGAAAAATATAGTGCCTCTCTAATAACACTTGTTATAGGAAGTCTAACTTTAAAAGCGAGAAGAGAAATCAACTCGTTTTGAATGTTAGACCAAGATAATGGTGATGTATCTCCTGAGTTTGGATGTGTCTAATATGATCTTGCATAACGAAATCAAATTCTGCAATCATCTCAATCATTCCTAAGAAATTAAATTACCATTACTATATTGGTAAGTTTCTCATTAGATCCTCGAAATGCTTAATTTCTTTTCGAAAGACATTTCACAAAGTCAATTATTCGATATAAAACTTGCCTCTAACGTACTTTTTGTTTTGCAATTTCTTTTTGGAAATCTTTATCAATAGTTAGATTAGTTTAAAGTCTAACTTTTAGCTCATTCCAAGTCCTCATGTTAGAAATATGCTCCTCACTTTTCTCATGAATTTTGAGTCTATCACTAATATGTTCCAATCTCTTAATCTTTCGTTTGCTAATAAACTTGAGTTATCATTAAATGTAAACAACTTACAACAAAAACAATACATCTTATCAAATGCTTTGAGAAAACCAACAATTTTCTATCATCAATCTCTCCATTACTCAATTTTCTAAAATAATGCTTATATGCAAAATGCCTAATTTCACCAATAGGATACTCAAGATCTATCTCTCTTTTTGTCTTTTTTCAATCATGATTATTATCAAGATTATTCCAATTACTAAGATCATAGATATCAAAAGGTTGAACTAATTGCTCACCAATATTCAAAGTTCAAACTACCAATATTACACGAACATTTCCTCATGAGGCTCATTCACTATATTATCATCTAATCTTTCATTTGAGTAACTACTGGGATCCACGCTAGGATTCACACTAGTTGTATTTCTTCTTTGATCAAACTTATCCAAAGCTACTCTTTGTGTTTTAACAAATTCTTCATCTTTTTTCTTTTATTTTTCACATCTAGACATCATGTTATAAAAAAAATTTCAACTGAAATTTGTATAGCACGGGAATGATAAAAGACTTGAAAGCTACACCAAATCTCCAATACGTGCTAGAAAAGTCATTACACCCACATAGAAACAAATAGGCCTGGGAATAAAGACCGAACCGGTTTGACCGAACCGAACCTAAGATTAGGGCGTTCGGTATTTGATCGGTTATCCAGAACAAACCGATCGACAGAGATTATTATTTAGTTCGGTTATTGCTTCGGTTCGGTTCGGAGTAAGATAACCGATCGGTCAACCGATATTTTAAGCTAAAATTACCCTAATCTCTCAACAAACCTCACATCTCACTCTCCCACCCGACGATAGCCACTCTGTCTCACCATGGCAATTTGTTCTTCTTATACAACATATATGACTCTTCTTCAGCTTCTTCTTCTACATCTTCTCTCGTTTTCTTCTTCTCTCTTCTCCTGTTTCTTTTTCTTTGATCTTCTCTACTCTTCTTCCTTGTTCTTCTGTTTTCTTCTTCCTTCTTCTTCCATCTTCTTCAGATCTTGGAGGAAAGAATGAGACATGAAGGAATCTAGATGAAATACGAAGTGTGATGGTATATTCTTTTTTCGTCGTTGCTCAAATTCGCCATAGCCGTCGTTCCTCGTCAGCCGCTCAAATTAGGGTTATAACTGAAAACCCTAATCGATTTTGGGTGTTGGGCTTGGGTTTGGGCTTAAGAATTTTTATTTATTTATTTGTGGGCTTGTAAACCAAAAAAAAAGGGCCAGCAAAATCTAAAAATATATATATACACTATTAAAGAAAATATTCATTTAAACAATTAATAAGTTTATTATCTACATTTATAGAAAAATATCAAATTGCAGATTAAAAATCCAAAAAAGATAAAAATGGACATGAAACAATGATGAAGACGTCATTCAGAAAAACAAACATTGTGCTAAGGAGTTTTAATACTAATCCAATCCAGCCTAGCTCTGACCTCACATCAATCAGCCAAAAAATGAGATGTATATTGTTATTATTTTTAGTTTATCCTAAACAATATGATAACATTCTACATGACTATGTGAAAATCTAACATGTGCAGAATCGTGGATACATTAACATTAATAATAATGTAAATTCACCTAATACTTTACAAAAACTAAAAAGTTAATTAATTTTTATGGGTTTATCAACAATAATCTAAGTCTAAATATTTTTTTGAACTAGTAAACTAAATCTTTATCCTAATTGATTTTATTAATTTTGATACCATAAAACAAATGGTAAAATCTTAGCACAAATAATAAACTATAAATATTTATAAATTATTATTACGTAAAGCATAAAGCAAATACTATTGCAAATTTGTTGTAATTATTTTGAAATATATACTTGTTGCAAATATTTGGTCAAGAAGGTTAAAAAATTTCACAGATTTGGGCGCTTTCACAGATTCCTACGGCTATAGGGAATTTTCCTACAGAATCTATTTTTGCGAATTTGGATCATTTATTTTGGAGAATACCTTCGGGATTTGATTCATCAGCTTTCCCATGGATTATTTGGTTTATTTGGAAAGCAAGGAACGAAAAGATCTTTGAAAATATAGATAAAGACCCAATAGAGGTATTACAATTAGCGGAAAAAGAGGCACAATTGTGGCAGTCAGCTCAAATTGAGCTCCATAACGAAAATCATGGTTCTATGGACTTGGTGAATCGAAATCGAGTGAGGGATGCTTTACTTGAGTCGAATTATTCTGGATACCGTTGTTTTGTGGATGGATCATGGAAAGAAAGTGATAAGTTCTCCGGTACAGGGTGGTACTGTACATCGTCAAATGGAGAGCCGCCAACCATGGGAGCTGCGAACCTCCGTAGAAGTCTATCTCCACTACATGCCGAAGTCGAGGCCCTTCTCTGGGCGATGAAGTGTATGATTGGTGCAGATCATCAAGAGGTAGCGTTCTTTACAGACTGTTCAGACCTGGTGAAGATGGTGTCTTCTCCAACCGAATGGCCGGCGTTTTCAGTGTATTTGGAAGAATTTCAGAGCGACAAGGAGGAGTTTTCATCTTTTTCTTTATCTTTAATTTCTCGTAGGGCTAATGTTAAAGCTGATAATCTGGTACGAAAAGTTCGTACAGAACCGCTTCATATCACATATGTAAACAACATTTCTCAGGAATGGCTCTTTTGAGCTTTAATTAATTTCGGATGACAAAAAAAAAAAAAAAAGGTTAAAAATTTATTTTAAAAATAGCTAACATTTTTTTGTATGTGTCGTATTTGTTTTCTTTTATCTCTTGTTCTTTCATCTATAATACATGAGAATAGTGATACTACGACAAATAAAAATTGTTGGAATGTGTGAGTATATCGTTAAAAATAAACACTTAAACAATATCGTTGTTGTTTTAACGTTACAAATGTGTATTTGTAAGCATGTATGTCGCAAATTTTGTAATAGATTAATTTGTTAGTATATGTGTTTGTCGTATTAAACAACATTGTTACAGCAAACACTTATTGTATATTTACGATGTATGTTTTCAACTCTAAATTATTGCAAAAGTTCGTATATAAAATGTATAGTAAATATCGTTTCAAATTTTCAAAGAATTAATGTCTTGTTCTATGTGTCGTATTAATGAAACAATACCTATACAATAAATTTGTATTATTAGTGCATTATTTGTTTGTAACTATAAATTATCGTAAACAAAGTCGCATAAAATAATTTGTAAATCTTATTGCAAATTTCGTTAACAATAGTTTCTATACATTTAAATAGCACTGATGTATAATAGTTTGTGTTTACAAACAAATATTGTAGTTATACTACAAATTTGTAACAGAAATATTGTTGCATTGATACGACACATATAGCAAGATATTAATATATAATATTAATCTAATTATATAGATCTTCCACGGCTTCTTGATGGAGATATAGGTCTTGATAAAAATCTTGACCTAACATTGGATTTATATCAAAACTTGGACGTAATTCATTTTTCTCAGGGTGAAAGAGATCGTGAATCTCTGATGCATAAATCAAGAAAAAAGATTATACGTACTATTGCTGAAACTTCTTACTTCAAAACTTAATCTAATTTAACTTTTGACCAGTCCTATAAGGTAGAAGTTCCAGCTATATATTATTTGCTACAAATCAAAATCAACTAAACTACAATTAAATAGAAAAAAATCAAATTATGATTTGTAAGACATTAAACTACGTCAATCTATCAATCAGATTCACAACTGTTATGCAATTTAGGAATTTTAGAAAGGAATTAAAAAAATGATTTAAAGTGAATGAGAGGAAAATATGTCAATTGGAAAAGACTGAAACATTAGAAGTCATAGCTATGAAAAAATGCAAACACACAAACTTTCTTCCACCAGTTTTCCTTAAGTAAAGTTTGACTGGATCTCTGTTTTCTTACTTAGAAAGGATCTAAAACTATCTCAGTAAACTAGTTTTTCTACATATTGCACAACTGATTTTTTCTTCAAAGTAACCTCAATTTCATACTCATTGTTTTGTTGGTCTTTTTCACCGTCTTTTCTGGTCATCCTAATAAAATATCTGCAACGAATTTATATTATAAAAATATTTACAACAGTATTGGCTATATGTTATACATTGCATTGATTTATGCAATTTATAGTTACAATTTTTTTTTGTAATTATGGACTGAGATTTATAATTTATTTGATAGAGTTAGAATAAACAAAAAGGGTTGAGATAAAATTTAGTTTATGCGTTCAACAAAACTTTGGAATGAGGTAATTGTTCAAAAACTCCTAAAATTATTTAAAAGTCAAATTTGACGGTATCAAGTGAGTCCACCTTATTCTTAGTTCGCTACTATGCACATATGAGGCTTCTACATTGCCATGAATCTCATATTAAAAATAACATCATGTTTTTTGAAAAAAAAACAGTAAGATGCAAAAATATCAATTTTTCTTAACCAAGAATTATAATAAATAAAAAATCTAAAATGAGATATGGATTCCTGATCTCTCATTTATAATTTAAATGATATTGTATTAAACAATGACAGTCATAAGTTATATTGAACCGTTCGTGTTTTTATTATACATGAAATCATACATATAAAAGTAGGGTTTCACTCTCCCATGATTGGTCCACTTGGCAATTATTTTAAAAACTAAAATTAAAATTAATAATATTTATCTCTAATTAAAGTATAAATACAACATATTTAATCATACACATACACATTAATCTACTTTTAAGTACTAAATTGTAACTGAAATTATAATTGTAACTGAAATTATATAAATTATGTATTAAATATTTGTCTCCACTCAATGTCATTCAACAACACTATTAATTTTAATTGTAACCCCCTAATTTAATTATTTTCTAATTGTAACTTACATCATCTCATCTTATAAATAATCATTCTCTCATCTTCATCTACCATATCTCAAATCATAAATATTTTTCTATTTTCTTTCTTTCAATCTTATGTTGTTGCATTGGTTGAAAAATCAATTGAGACATCATTATAAGATTTTGCTTCTAAATTTTATGTCTAGATATAGTATGTATTTTATTTTTTTTCAAATTTTATTTTAGTTCTAATGTGTTACTAGAATATTCTTTAATTTTCATATTTTTAATTCAAAATTATTATGTATAATAATTGTTTTGATGGTTATAACAAAAAATTCATATTTATCGATGGAGATTCAAAAAGAGCAATTCAATCAATAGCACAACAAGGTGATCAAGTTGAAAAGATCCATCTCCAATATCTACGTTAGACATTTAGTTATTTTTTTACATATTCATGTATCTTTAAACTGAAATAATTATTGTAATATATTTATCAAATAAATTGTACCTATTTTTTGTCTTTTCTCTCAATAATTGTTTTTTAATATTTTTAATATACTCATACCATTATATTTAGTTTGTTAATCTAATAGACAATTATATAAAATATTAATGTTATATTTATTTTATTCAATTTTTGTACTTTTTGATCTAATAGATATATAATGATCATTATAATTTTTATTTTATTCAAGATTTGTGGTTTTTCTCCTTCTACAACTACTTCTTTCTTATCTCAAATATATTTTTGTAATATCTTAAATATACTCATCATTACATATAGTTTTTATATAATTGATCATTAGATAATTTGGCACAGAAAATTCGTACCCAACCGCATATTATTACCTATGTAAAAAATATTTCTCAGTATTGGCTTATATAAAACCAATATTAATAATTCATACTAAATAAATATAACACATCACCCAACACTACTAAAATACATTTACTACGTGATTAAACTCACGTTGACCATAATTATAATTTGAATAGTTTTCCTACTAATTTTACAAACTTTATAACTTTTTAAATGCATTTATTCTGTAAATGTAACTTCCACCATTCATCATTGTATAAATATCCATTTTCTTATTTTCGTCCACCATATCTAAAAATGTTAATATATGCATAATAATTTTACATGTTGAAGAATGAAAAAATGCAACAAGCCACACATAAGCAAAACAAAACAAAATTCTAATATTTATTTCTAAATTCTAATTAACTCATATTCAAAGTCATGTATAAACTCCACATTTAATCCAAATGTAACTCCTACCCAATAATTATAAAAAGAAAAACTTCATTGCACTATATAACTCCACATTTGATCCAAGTGACTCCTACCCAATAGTTACAAAAACTTCATTCTCCCTTTTAATTTCCTATTGTTAGTTAAGTCTTGGTTACGTATATCTTCTTTTGTTTTTTGTTTTTTGTTTCCTTTAAGATCTTCTTTGATTTTTGCTTTGTTCTATATGTAATTGATGAATTTTTTGCATCTTCTCCGAACCATATTCTTCACAATATGGTAGAACTAAAAACTAAAGAGAAGGATATGAAAGCATCAAATGCATTTTAAACCATTAAATGTATATGAAGGAATGAGTGGATTATGGAAAATAAAGTCAATTATAAAAGCAAGCAAGGATCCATGAGAAAGAGAGGATATGTATGATAGGGAAACAAAGTTTTGAAAGAGGATCGGTCATGAAGGTTCATGAAATCACAACTTCACAAGCAGATGTAGAGCACAAGGTTTATAAAGTTCAAATGGTGGCTAACTTGAGGCAAGTGTTCAGATAATCTCGGAAAAATGGTAAAAATATGATGACAGATATGATAATATTAGGTTAACGTCGTAATTTACTTGTCTTTCCAAATGAAATATTTTCAGTTAAATTTTAATAAAAAAATTCCTATTTTTGTTTATTAAATTTATAAATATACATATAGCCTCATGAGTGTTAATTAAATAAAATATGATCAACATAGGTGTTCACTAAATTAAGAAAAATGTATAGATTTTTATAATAATATATCCTATAAATTTTGTAATACTTTTGTTTGTTTTATTTTAAATTTGGTATGCTAAATAATCATACTAAATAAATTTGACAAAAATGCAAGGTTTCACTTTTTTTTTTTATTTGACCATTTAACTTCAACATCGTTGCCATATAGAAATCAATATAATAAAAAAACAATAAAATTTGTTTTGACTATGTTAGTTGAAAAACAATGTTATTTGTTTATTATGTTTTAGAAATATAATAGAAGCCATTATATAATAATCCACGCGTCGCGTGGACTAACACCTAGTAATAATTAACTTTGACTTAGTTTCAAAGTGGCAGAAGTATCACATTACATGTTAAAAATATAAACTATATATACAAAAAGCATATACAGTATTATTAAATTTTAAGTTTAGAAAAACCTGACAGTATTATCACATTTCATATAAATTGTTTTTATGCAATGTGATTTTAGAATATATAGGACTAATCAGTTCTCTAACAATTTTTTTTTTCAATGTGATATTAGTCTTATATGTTATAATAGATAAAAAAAAATACTGAATTTAATGATGTGTCTATAATTTGCATGTTTTCTGCATTCATTCATCATCGTTTTAAGTCTAGTTTCATAACATTTATCACTGTTTCATATCATTCTTCATCATTCTTGCATACTTTGCATGATTAGGATAGGTTTGCATACATTCTGCATTTCTGAGTTGCTTTCAGGTGATTTGGAGCTATTGGCGATCAAATTGGAAGAAGCGAACCGGAGTCAACCAGACTATACTCGACCACAAGGTCAAGTGCTTCCAGCCACACTTACTCGACCTTGTGGTCGAGTGACACCAGCACCAGTCTGCCTTGACCACTCGATCACACCACTCGATCACACCACTCGATCCCGAGGTCGAGTATTCTCAGCCTTGTCACTTCCCTGCCACTCGATGACAGTACTCGATCATAACACTCGACCGCGAGGTCGTGTGTCCACAGCCATCACTTTGAGAATCACTCGACCACACCACTCGGCCATTCACTCGATCGCAGCTTCAGAGTCTTCTCAAATCCACACTCAACCAGACAAGCTGAGCATAAGGAAGAGAAGAGGAGAAGAAGAAGTGTTTGGAAGCGGTCTGGAGTTTCACTCGATCACAAGGCCCAGCTTGGCCCATTATCAATTTACGGGCCGATTGAGTGGATTCACGACCCATCTCTTATCGTTTTTATCTTGTTTTGTATAAATAAGTCTTCGAGGGTTTTGTCCCGAGACATCTAGTTTTTGCTTCGAGTTTTCATTTCTGTTTTTACCTAGTTACTCTCTCACTTCGCCGCTTTGTTCCTGCAACTTTGTATTCACTTTCAAGTATTTGATATTTTAGTTTTCGTTTCATTCTTTATCATTTCTGTTATCATGTTTTCAATCGTTTCATTGCTATTGTCTTTGATTATGTCTGAGTAGTGACATAGAGTTCTTAAGGATGGGATAGAATGGTTGTGGAATCCGTAGTCTTTTAGATGGTTAAGTTTTAGAATTGATTGAATCCCTTCTGGACTAGTTGAGTTTATTGCTTTTTCTGTCTGATCAACTGGAACTCGATCCAAAGCATTCCCGCACCCAAAAGGTGTTCGATGGAATGCTTGATCCACTAGTTCTAGAGATATGCGTCTCTATCCCAAGGGATTGGCCGTTTAGAGCGTTTATTGACTGTAATAGGTTGAATCGTATTGCCTGCATAGTTAGATTCCGTTAATGGGAATTAGTCTGGGCTAGCTTTGCTTGAGTTCTATCACGATAGTGAATTGATCTGTTGTTGAACCTGTTGTTTAGGGATAGCTTGATTGCGCTTTGTTAACCATCTGAATATGCTAAGGAGACCACTCCATTCGATTACCTCATCCTTAGAAATTTCTCGTCTATTTGATTTCTCTGTTTTCATTGCTATTGATTAATCATTCTCATTGCCTGTTTTTGCATTTCTCACCTGTTGTTACCAACATACTCGACCACACCTAGTGTCTGGCAACAGACTGTGCAGTCGAGTATAGCTGTTACATTTTCTGCCTGTTACTCGACCTGTTACTCGACCACATCCTGCTCCTGGCATCAGCCAGTTGTGGTCGAGTGATTTCTGTAATTCTGTAGAATTTCTGTTTTCTTCATGACCACTTAGAACTGTTACAAAACCAAACCTTGTTTATGCTTGGCTTGACTTAGTGACTTCTGATCACATCTCATCTGTTTGCATCACACCTAAAGTGGATTGACACCTATAGTACTACAACAACATGATAGTGCTTTAGGATTAATTGATCTTAAAAACCTATTATCATTTAATATATCCAAAATCATGACTAAATCTCTTGACAAGATAACAAGATCTCACATCGACCTTTGGAGGTAGCAACAACAATAATCATCTCATATAAGTAACCTTGTCCGCTGATGCGTGTGTTAATTCGCTTCAGTCTTTTACCTCAAAAGACCACACGAGTACTACAAGTGCACCATGAATCGGTTGTAGTATTTAATGATCGAATCCCATAGACAGAGAAGTAGTTCGGACGAATATATTAGAACAAGTAAAGCTAGGACAAAACAATAAAAGGGATTGTTGTTAGTGTCACGGTTGCAATAAGTAAATAAGAAAGCAGTAAGAAAACTGTTATAACGGATGTGAGCAAGATAACAAAACGTAAAGAACACGATACAAATTTAATGTGGTTCACCAACACTTTCTGTTGGCTAAATCCACGGGCAAAGAGATAGATTTTATTGCTGGAGAACACAGATTTCAGAATACAGGGAGGCTAGGTTAAGAAAAGTATTTATAGGGAAGACACCCTAATTAACCCTAGACTGATTGGGCCTAAAGTTACGGGCCCAATCAAATTCAAGTCATATCTAACAAAAGCAATTAAAATAAAAAGCAAGTAAATAAAACGAGTAAATAGCAAGTAATCAATAAGAGACAAATGTTGGGCATTCAAGGGATCGCAGGGGGTTCAATGATCGTTCTACTAAGAAATACTAGAATTAGGTTTGTTTACTTCCAAGTCTCGGACATAAGAAACACTAAAGATCGGCTAACCCTAGGTTATAGAATTAGTTGGCTAAAATCCTTATACTCCGTTACTCAACCTACGCAGGCAACGACTCATATATCAAAGCAATAAGATCAAGTTTGATTCTGGTCCATAAAGCCCTATAACTAAGTGGTGTGTGCTTGTTATAACACGATATACACTCGTAAGCTAGGTTCGAGCGTATTAATTAACCTTGTGAGAGACTTAAACACTTGGAATCACGAGTTAGGTCATGAATCTAACTACATGCATTAAGAGAAAAATTACTTAGAAAGAATAAATTGTAAACGATCAAACAGAACCCTAAGTATCGCCACCTAGACGATCGATCATGTCCCTCCTTTGATTAACCCTTTAAACCCAACTAGAAAACTACTCTAGCATGGTTAAAGAGATCAGCAAAGTAAGGTTTGATAAAATCATAAGAAATTAGATGAATAAGAACTGAATAGGGTTTAGAGATTACTTCTTTGAATGTAGAATACAAGAGGTAAGACTTCACCTTAATAGATCTAAGAGTAAATAAGAGAAAAGAGAGAGATTTGGTGGACTTCAAAACTTCAGACAAGGTAGAGGACGACGGCTGCGTCTCTAGGGTTCTCTTTTGGCTTCTTCATGAGTGCACACCTAGGTTTCGGGTTTTCATCGAATATTTATAGGTCTTGGAGACCAAGGAGTCAGTTTAGGAGTAAAAGCATCTTTTCCCATCAATTAGGTTAAGTGTAGCTCGAGTCTCTGGACCGGTTAGAGGTATTAGTGACCGGTGGTGAGAGTAGAAGGCAGCCCGGGCATGGGCCTGATGGCCGGTGTGGTCTTGAAGCTTCGGAACGGGTGCATAGCTTCTGGCCGGTCTGGACATGTCTTCACTCTTATGGAAAGACTTAATGGATTGCTATGATTCCACTTCGCTGTGAATCTTGACTCTTCTAGCTTTCCATATCCACCGCGATCTCTGGATTTGGTAATCGGAAAGACCTCGAACGGACGCCATACTTCTGACGTACATAAACTGTCTTGAAACGGGTTTTGATCGCCTTTTGGTCTTTAATGCTCAAAAACTCTTAAAACCTTCTTGACTCCTAAAATACTTGAATATCACTTTCTTGGCTCTGAAATCACTCCAAATGCTCCGTAAAACATAAGAAAACAATAGAAAATATGGGCGAAAATCCCATGTTATCATCCGCCCATTTGTAATTGAGTGTTGGACACATTCCTTTGGGCCTTAAAAAAAAAGATTATGTTAGTCCGCTAAAATTTATCCAAATAAAACAACATATTTTAATATATAATAAGTGTCTAATAACTAGTCTTGGACGTTCGGTTATCCAATCGGTTATAGGTTCGGTTTCATTCGGTTTTGGTTCTTTTGGTTCTAGAGTTTAGTATACATTTGGGTATTTTGAAATTTCGGTTCAGTTTTGGTTCTTTCGGTTTTAAATTTTAGTATTCATTCGCTTATTTTGCTTTGGATATTTTCGGATATTTCGATTATTTTTAGATATTTTCGGATATTTTTGGATATTGTTTTGGTAATTTTCGAGTATTTTTACTACTTTAATATATTTTCAAGTATTTTTGATTATTTAGTATAAATAACTAATTTTTAGATATATAATAGTATTTCGGATATTTTCGGTTCTGTACCGATTCGGTTCCAGTTTTTTCGGTTCTCGAATTTAGTATCATTTCGGTTATTTTCAAATTTTTGGTTCAGTTCGATTCGGTTCTTTTTGCTTTGGTTCCGAAGCATCGTAAATCCGAATTGGAAAAGAGTCATTGCAGATGGACACTGCTAGCAATTAGGCGGCCACCTAGGCAGTTAGACTGTCGACTTTTATAACAAAGCTAAGTTATCTTTGTGATTTTCTTTGACTTTAATTTAGTTCAATGAAAAAAAAAAGAAAAAAAAAATCTAAACCTCAAAATAGAATTGCAGTTAAAGGTTAAATCAAAGAAAATTTCTTCTTTTATATATCAGTTTCTTATAGTTTCTTCACTACATTGGTTTATTGATCCTTCTTAGCACCTGACCTTATGGGTGAATTTTAATATAAAGTGCGACTATTTCCACAAATCAAGTTCATTCATACAAACCATACAAAGTTTACTAACAAACAACACAAACAAATTTTACAAGAATTGATAACAACAGGACAAAAAATAAACAAAGATTTAACCATTTTGGTCAAAGGCTACATCGATGCAGACAGGTGAGATGTAACAAGTGAAAAGGTAAGTGGCTTCTGCTTCTTGTATTCATTGTACCGCAAAAAGAAGTAACCCAAATATTCAAACTCAATGGGAGACATCCTTGCCTGTTCCACCAAATTGTTACAAGTTACATTAGCTTAATACAAGTTATTAACAGCAAGCAATATACTTGATGGTTTTACAAGCGCACCTGGATGATAGCCCATATTGCCCAGTACAAATGAGATGCTAATTTATACGCATCTGTCTCTACGAAGACTGATTCTACTTCAGCGATACTGACCTGTTTACACAAACAAATTATAAATAATTTTTACGCATTGCAATTGGCAACACATTATTCTGCAATAACCAAAATTGTTTCAAAAGAATGCAAAAGTAATGTTTTGCAACAGATTACTATTTTCATTAAAAACAAATTGTATTGATTCCAAACTCCCTGATATGTTCTTACCTCATCTGGTTTGTCTGGGTGTAAGTAATGCTTGATGAAATGATATTGTTCTTCTTTACTTGGGTACCTATGAAGAAACCACAATGAGCAATTATGTTTTGATCTCTTGAGGAATTTTTTAGATTCAACAGAAGAAGTCAAGGAAGTTGGACGTACAGGCTGTAATCACAGTCGTATCCTGCATATTCATTGAAGTGATTTCCGATGTCGAAGCCTCTATAGTTGTATGATCCATACTCGAAATCAATCAAGTATAGTTTCTCTGAATATGGATAAAGAGAACCAAGTTAGAAACTAAATATCATAACTACTTACGATTCAGAAGAAGACAATTAAGCCAAACGAAAAGATCATTGTTACCCATCTCTTAAAGTTGGTTCTGGGATCTGGTATAGTACCATCACCATTAAGATCAATTATTAAACAAAAATGTAATTTTTCGGGTAACAAAGTGACCCTATTTTTTAGTGCCTATGTCTGTCTTTATAGTTCTGTTCTTTCAGCCAAGAAAGAAGTACAGAGAAGAAGGGATTTTCTTACCTTCTTCATCATTCAGCATGAGGTTTCCTGATAGTAAATCGTTATGAGCAAACACCACAGGTGCGTTAAGTAAGCCTGTGAATTCCTGATCAATCATCAGAATCAGCAAATACTATCAAACCAAAGCAGAGAATAAAGTGTTTTCATGCACAACTAATCCCAAACACAAATAGTTTAGATTACATAAAGAAGCATTATCAGATTTTTTAACAAGTTACTGCACAGGAGACGAACCAGAGGATCAATTCTTCGACATCATTCAAAGATGGTCACATTTTAGCACATCACGATTGTTTTTGTTGCACAAAAACGACTAAAATTCCAACATGAAAGATATACTATTAAAGGTATTGTCTGGTTTATGTGGTAAGCAATATTGGCATCCACGAAGAACTTGACAAGTAGAATTTTCAAACACCAGAAATGGAGTATCATGAGACATCAAGAACACATACACAAGGCAGAAATACAATATCTTTAATGAGGAAAAGGAAATACCCTGAGCTCAATAATTTCTTTATGCAGTTCTTCAAACGAAATTGTCTCAAAGAGCTTCTGCTTGTCAGGCTCTTCAAACCTAAGAGTAGATGCTGCAAGTAAAGGTACAGGGCAGATATGAAAAAACGCAAGAGCTGATTTGTACCAGTATTGGTGATTTATATAATACATAGCTAACGCTTCATTAAAGGACAGAACATATAACAGCAATCAAAACAAAAATAAACGTAAAACCTTTTTCATAGAACTTGAAGATATCAACCCACAGCTGAGGTTCCTTGGAACCTGGTATGTCCACTTTATGAAACTTTCCAAGTTCTTTGGCAATTTCCGCAGCAATCTTTGGTTCTCTCATGTCTGCCAAACAACAAAGGAGAAATGAGCTTCATTTTAAGTCCATAAAACAGAATTCGACAGAGCAGCTCTTCGACTATTATTACTGTAAATTGATGAAACACAAGACTAGAAAGTCCATAGTTTATAAAGATGTTCCATCTATGTTACTGATGAGCATTTCCAAATCTTAAAAACAGTTTCCTTCAGTTTCATTCCATTTGATAGAAGTATTCTACACAAGGATTGAATTTCCAGGTAAACCACTTAACAACAAGAAGCAATTTATATTTTCTAGAGACATTCTATATTCTGATACTGGAATTTAAAATGACTACCTGATGGCTCTAAGGTTCTTGCATAGATGAATGATTGCACCATGCCATTTCCAAATCCACCAAGCAACTTGGCACCAAATCCGGCAGCCGAGAGATACTTGATAGCCTATTGAAGACGTGAGGAGCAAATAACGAAAAACACAAATGTTAAACATCAAATGATGCAAAAGAATAACAAGAAACACTGGCAGAGAAACCTTTGATATTTCAAGAAAAAATCGAGCAGAAACTCTGCCATGTTCCGACGTAAGGCTCATGCTTCAAGTTGACATCACTAGAAGGAAAATAATTCAAATAACATAGAAACTCTTGGTAACGAAAACTAAGAAACCATA
This sequence comes from Arabidopsis arenosa, assembly GCA_905216605.1. NCBI lineage: Eukaryota > Viridiplantae > Streptophyta > Magnoliopsida > Brassicales > Brassicaceae > Arabidopsis > Arabidopsis arenosa. The sequence continues at coordinate 6,285,362 of LR999454.1, read as the reverse complement.
AAAACGGATGCGAACACAAGGGGAAGGTACATATCATAGATATAAATAACGGAAATTACCAGTATCTCTCTCTCCCGGTTAATAACATACTGCGTGTTAGGCCCATAAAGTCGCACTGTTACCGATACTTCTCTATCAGTGCCTTCCTTCACCGAAACCTTGAGCACTGCCATCATGTAAAGATGACATAAAAGTTATCACACAAAGAAAAACTAAGGCAGGGTTCCATCACACATTTCCATGAAATAACTGAACCAAGGAAGAAAATATGAACATTATAATTACTGTAAAGGAAACTCACATAGATTTGTGATGCCTCCAGATACTCTCTCAACAGAGAAGAGTGAATCATCAAGATCTCGCCAATTCTTGAACAGATCTTTACACAACTCTCTGTTACACACCACACAATTGAAGAAAAGGATCAATTACAACAAACAAAAAGGTTCAGGGTAGTTCGGTAAACAAAGAAGCGAAGGAGCTTTTCTTTAACTCTGACTACTAAATCAAGACTCAAGCCATTCATGACTAATCCACCATGAAAACGAAACAATAACAAGAATATGAGTCACAACAAAGCAGTCTTATCACCTTTTTATTTGTTTTCTTATGTTATTTTAATCTCATCACTTTCACTATGTCATCATCAAAGCAACTTTACAACAACCACAAAACCAATCCAAGTGTAAAGAAAATAGCAATAAAAGTCAGAAATCTTCTTCTTCAATCCCCAATTTTAAAGAGAAAACAAAATCAATCTCCAAAATTCATGGAACGAGTTATCAAATCGAAGAAAATTAGAAAAAGGAAACGAACATGATACGAGGAATCATGAGAGGAAGAGGCAAAGACGTATCGACGACGAAGGACGAATATGGAATTTGTTCGGCGTCGTTAGCTTCATCTTCGGCGTTGGCTAATGCCCAGATATTCTTCGCTGCTCCCATTTTTTCAATTTCAAAGTTTTCTCTTCTTCTTCTTCTTCTTCTTCTTCTTCTTCTTCTTCTACAACAATATAAGATTCTCTTCTTTTTTTTGAATCAGATCTCAATTAATTTTGATTCTGTTTGTTTATTTATATTTTATGTCGGCATTATATTCATTTTGATATTAGGGATCAGTCGTTTTAAGTTTTAATTTAACACATATCGTGCAAGTTTGGAATTAGGGATGTTTAAATCTATAGAGAATCTCTCGTTGAATTGGTTTATTTGACTCTATAGACTTTTTTGTTCTATAGGATTGTGATTTGTGAGAAAACAATACCGATTTTAACCAGAATTTTTTTTTTTTTATTAGGACCCAATTAAATTTATTTTACATTTTTATACATCAACTACATTATTATACCGTGACGGAGCCAGAACATTTATTCAGCGAAATCAATAAAAATTAACCAAAACAAATGCATAAATTTTATTAAAATCACAACAATGATCACAAATATAAATCCTAAAGATGGATTCTATGTTTACTCATATCTTGGAATCGTTTTTTGACTGATTCATTTGTAACATTGTCAAATACCTGTTTTTCAACAAAACAAACGAGACAATCACTTAAAAAAAAGGAAAAAACCGTTATCTATTTTTTTTTTTGCCGTTTAATACCTTGGTTTTTAAATTTTGAATAAAAATACCTCATTTAATTTTGATTGTCTTTAAAAACTTGGTAATTTCGAACCCGATACTTAACAGTCGTTACTAGGCGTAACGGAATTATTTAACAGTGTTAAAGTTTAACCCCACGTGTTTATATAAATATATACTATTTGAATACTTTGATTTTAGAACTTTAGCAATGACCTTGCAAGAAGCTAGCTTTTTTCTCATACTGAGACCTTGTCGAAATATAACAACTGTGTGTCAGAGTTGCTGTCCTCACCACCATGTTCTGTGAATTGCCTCCAAACCCTCCAGGCACAATTCATATCCACGCACCTCACAATTAATCTATCTTTGTCAGACCTAGTTTGCTTGAAGTTGAAGAATCGTTTTATTGCATAGATATATAGCTAGCGCAGTTTGCATCTCTGCTTTGGTCCTGAATATCCTTCCAATAAATATTGCATCATTTCTAGGATCATATACGCCATTTTGCACATCTTGCGTCTGCAGGTACTCATCCCCAAAACAAGGCTCACAGTCATGTGATGGCACAACATCACCTTATATTATTTCATTGTAAATATTGGCTAGACTCAGTTGAATAGCCTTTTCTACTTGGAGATCCTCTTCAGTACCTGCTTCTGCAAGTAAACACTCATCTTCTGGTAATGGAACTCCCGGATACCCATTATGTATCACCGCCGGAATATCTTCTTCTGTTTCAAACACTTCAGCCACACTCTCCGGCAGAGTCACAAGTCTTACTGCAGTTGACGATTCTCCCTGCTCCAATACTATCCCACCATGCAAGCCACGGCACTCTTTGTTCACCACTGCATTCCAATAATTGAACTCCAGCTCTTGGTCTTCTCTACTCGGATATAAGCCCCACTCCTCACTCCCACTGTCCTCTTCTCTGAAATTTCCAACAACAGTCAACTTCTCTTTACCTTTGCTACTCTTCAAACCCTGTGCTTCTTTAGCCATTGCTTCCACAATATCCAACTGCGCAACCATCTCCGCATCGTAAATGCTATTTAGATCAATAGCAGAGGAATTTATGTCATGCTCTTCTTGCCCTGCAGTGACCCCAGCACCAGTTTGTCCGACAAACACATAGCCTTGGTTAACTGCATCGCAGCTTTCCACTCCCGCACCCCACTGCTTAGAGATGGGGTCCCGTCATCAAGTCGGATCATGGATTGTCCAGCTGCAATTGCATTTGCAGTTCTTCCTGGAGCCTCTGGTCCAGCCTTAATTTCAAAAGTCACTAAAAAGTTAAGAGATTTAGTCGCAGCTCTCACTTGGAAAAAGGTCTCCACGCCAGTGTCAGTGTTAATTGTCACAAGTGGTGTTTTCCCTGACGAAAACATTGACATTTCAGCGGGTGGGCAGTATGATAACCTGCGGACGACTCCTTCAACATCGTTTTGAAACTCCTGCTCTATGAGACTTTTCAGTGCCTTGTAGGTTATGCCGTCACCTACCATAACATATTGTGCTACACAGTTTTGCTCGAGAACAAACTTCCAACATCCATCAACTGAAGACTCCCAGTCACCCACAACAACAAGTAATGTTGTCTCCTTAACCTGTAAAACCACAGAATATCAGCAAAACCTCATCAACTAAAGATTATTTACTTCTATTTATATAATATCATTCAGTCGTAGACCATAATTCAAATTTCTTGTTCACGAGTTCACCTCTAACACCTACGGATACAACTGAGTCTTCTATAATATTTACCAACTATAATTGTTTTCCCTTTAAAACACACGGCATCAACACTTCTCTTTCTGCTATACACATCAACTCCTTGTTTCGTACACTAATGGAAAACAATAACTTATAACACTAAGACATTGTAACACTACTAACCTGGTTTCGTCTGGACATGATCTGCTTCCGCTTATTCCCTTCCATCACAAACTTCTCGTTTCTTTTCCTCCAACTACTTCGTCTCTACACTTCTTATGTAGAGCTTTTATTTATGCAAACGCAAAAACCCTAGATGGAGAAACCACTTGTCGTAGGCTGAATCATGTCCACAAATTAACATCATTTACCGGGCCGTACAGTGTCTAATTAATCTTCTCCACAAATTAAACCTTTTTACCATTTATTTACTAATATATGCTTACATCATCAACCTACTTGCGAACAATAGTGAACTTTCCCGCTCCTTACATAAGGGTAAAACCGTCCGGTTTTGGTAAGAATTCGGGCACTGTTAACTTCTACTATGCAAAATGCCTGTTTTTGAAAGAACTAAATTTAAAATGCCTATTTTCGATATAAGCTCTTATTTTTAGGTTAGTATTTTTTTTTTTTTTTGACGTCTAGATTTATTATTTATTGCAAATTATGAGAACTGTTACATAGACGATTCTACAACGGACAATTCCTTCCGACCCTTATTAGATCCACGACAGACGACACTTCCTTCTCCATGCTCTTGACGGACACCTTCAATGATCCACGACCTGACGACACTTCTCTCTGCGTAGAATCCTGGCGAACGGCTATAATTGTACTTCGCTGGAGATCTCCTGCACACTTGCCTCCTTTAATCTGCAAATTTATTAATAAATCGCAATATCTGGGACTCGAACCCCAGACCTCTTGGTGTAGAAGCATTAATTAACCCTTGGTTAGTATTCATTTTGTAATTTTTTTTTGGTTATAGCTGCAAATTTCTCTCCTTTTTTTTGTGTATATGGATTTTTTCTCTCGAACCGGTTAAAATCAGATAACCGAGAAAACACCGGTTTGGTTTGCTCTCAAAACTCTAATTACTTTTCCCAGTTCCGAACGGAAACGCCGCAGCTATAGACATCAACAAGCGCACCTCTCTAACAAAGTAACAAAGAGGTATTTTGTCAATCAATACCTTAGCTGATGTGTGTTTTCTTCAACTCTTTGCATACTAAACTTCGAATTAGATTTGTTGGAACAAACTTCGAAGCTTGGAATCTGAAATATCTGATTCTGATTTTTTCCTGTAGTCAAAGATGGGCAGTGAAAATGATAAAGTTAGAGAAGCAAATGAAGAAGAGGAAGAAATAGTCTGCTTGGAGTCTTTCTTCATCAACGATGAGTAATTTTTGTTACAGAAACAAAAAATAAATGTTTGTTTAATTTGGTTGTTAACCTTTGATCAAGTGTCTGGTTTTGGTTTTTCTTATACATGTTTGTTTTGTCTTTGTCGGATGCAGTTATCAGTTGACGAAGTTTACGTTTGGGTCTCATGTTCTTGAGCTCTACTGTCTCCAATCAGCTTCAAGTGAGTTTCTTTTTTGTCTTGTATCAATCTTGCATTATATTTTTGTTACTTAGATGGAAAAAGGAGCAAACTTTATTGGTTAAGTTTTGATTTTTGTTATGATCTGAGCTGATTAACAAAGAGTTATACTTTAGGCTCTATTGGTCATGGAGAACTTCTGTTGTGTGTATGATACTATGATCTGGAGTTACTTATCTGTATTGTAGGCTGGTGTATTCTTTTAATTCCTTTGCCATTGGAATACTATATATGAGCAATAAGAGTTTAGAGATTTTTCGTTCTCTACCCTCGATGTATTTATCGTAAAGCTATACAGTTCTTATGCAACACGATGTCTAATATGTTTGTGGGACAGCTGATTTTGATTTAACAGGGCAGCTGGTTTGGCCTGGTGCGATGCTTATGAACGGTTATCTCTCAGAAAATGCTGACATTCTCCAGGGATGTTCAGTTTTGGAGTTGGGATCTGGCGTTGGTAAGTGCTTTTTTATTATCTCTCTCTAATTTTCATTTGAATGGACAACATTATGTATATCTTGTTTATCCTAGTAGTTAATGGCTAATCACCACTAGTGTCTGTGCCTTCAGATTTCAGTCAGAAATGTTCTATATTGTAAACATCACAACATTCTTGGCAGATTTAGTCTTTGCAGAACACTCCTTGCCTGAATTCATCATCAGTCATATATATAAACTCCTAAACGTGTACTCTTTCGATATTGTAAACATCACCACTCGGTGTTAGAAATGTTGTATATTCTCTTGGCAGATTTGGTCTTTGCAGACTATCTTCGTCTGAATTCACCAGCATTCACATATATAAACCCATAAATGTGTGCTCTTTCTTTAGTCTTTAAGGATATACTGGAGGGAGTAGTTCCTTAATTTGCCATCAATAGATTTTATTCTCGTTTTCATTCCTGTGTAGTCGCTGATCTCTAATCTTTTATAACTCAGGTATAACCGGAGTCCTCTGTAGCAAATTTTGCCGTAAAGTTATTTTTACTGACCATAACGATGAAGTGCTAAAGGCAAGTTTGCTTCACTGAAGATTTGCTCTGAGAATTTATAATTGGTAGAAGATAATCAGGTCTTTTAAATGAACTTTTCAGATACTGAAGAAAAACATTGAGCTTCATGGACATTCAAGCGGTCCCAACCCCTCAGCTGGTGAGAGAACAAAACCAACTAAGCCATGTAGTTCTCATCTTTCATACTATTATTGATGTTCTGTTTCACATTTCTATCTACAGAATTAGAGGCTGCAAAGCTAGAATGGGGAAATAGTGATCATCTAGGTGAAATTTTACAGAAACACAATGATGGCTTTGATCTTATTCTTGGAGCTGATATCTATATCCTTATGTTCGATAACGATTTTTTTATCTATCCGCATAGTACAATGATTGATCTTAATTTTATATATACAGTTTAGATTTTGGTTTGGATTTAGATTAAAAGAAAGACTCGAAGAAATTATTCGGTTTAAATATAAAGAAAATAAAACCTAATTTGTTTATTGTCTGTTCAGTTAAGCCGTAATGGGCACTCCTATGATTTACACGGGAATGAATATGATAGCCTTGACAATACGTAAGCTTTCAGCAATCAAGTGTGCCATTGCTATTTGACAGTGTTGAGCAGCTTCTGCGAATCAGGGGACACGGAAACTGCAAGTTCATACTAGCATACGTATCACGGGCTAGACAGTAAGTTTGTCAGCCACAGCTTTCACATTTTCCTATATGACTGCAGTTTCCATATGATATGAAATGTTGTTTCAGGATGGATTCTGCAATCTTGAGGGAAGGCGCTCAGCACGGGATGCTGATGAATGAAGTTTCTGGGACTCGGTGTACCGTGGGAAACTTGGAAGGGGTCATATATGAAATCACTCTTCAATAGAAGAAGACAGGAATTGTGTTCGAGTAATTTATTTCCCTTGAGACCTGAGAATTTTGTACCATTATTATGATTTAGATGCATACATTTTTGGTGAATCGTTTACTAAAGTTATTGTTTAAGAAGTATGCAATGTCAATATGTGATGGTGGATGCTTTGAAGTGAAACTACATTGTTAGCTGGAAAACTGTTGCAACTAACATATTTCCTTAATAATAGTTGTCATGTCCAATTTCTTCAGTTCACCTACTTATCAGTTTTCATGTAATGCAATTTTGTATCTTATCTTTCCGTTTTCCACATCATAGGATCATCTTTATCCTTGCGTGACTTTGAAAAGTAATTTTGTATAATATGATCATTCCAAGTGCTTAATTGAATATACCTTTTTAAAGTGCGTAGCCAAAATTTTTTTTATATATATATATATATATATATTAAAGGTTATGAAAATCTAGGTATATAAAAATTGAAGTTTCAAGTATAGTAATTGTTATTGTTGCATAGAATTTATAAGTCAAGTCATTGACGAATCTATTGGAAGAAAATTTCAGAAAGCAACTCAAGATTTAAAGGCTCCAATATTATTTTTCAGTCTTGTTATTATATTTGAAAATGTTACTTAGGTAGGTGAAGATATTAGAACATTATTTGCAAAAATGATGTAGTAGCAATATTGTAAATAAGTAAAATACATGTTATTTACTAAAACATACACTAAATTTATGTTATTTATTTAAAACACACTATATCACACTCCACTTATTTATTTAGGGTCCATTTTCAAATAAATTTCCACCATATACTCTATTTAAAATTTGTTGTCCAATCATTAAATAAGGAAAAAAAAAAACATGTTATAAATTGATATATTTATTGAGGTCTAAATTAAATGTTAGTCATCTCCCAATCTCACTCCAAGAGGACCTCCCAACCAGAATTAGAGGAGATAAACTTGACGCGTCCCTTCTTCATTCTGCGTCTTCTTTACGTCACCGGAAAACAAATCTTATTGCCTGAGATTCTTCATCGGAATTAATCCTCCGAAGGCACTTATCTCAACTTTTCAAGGTAAATCTCGGCCTCTCCGTTTTCTATTATGCTGATAGAATTCAATAAAATGTTAGTGCTGATCACGAAGATCGATGATTTTCGCAGCACGATTCTGTTATAATCAAAGAACATTTGTCGTAATTTTTGTGAAATTCGTGTTCAATTTATCGATTTCCGGCTAATAAGTAGAGAATTTGAAGGATAATTTGCAGAATCTGTTTTTGAATCTTGATGTTTTTGTGGTATATTTGAACATATTTATGAGCAATGGACCTGACCATTTTTCTCCAGAAAAAAAAAACTCAAACTATTGCTGAAAAATGCAATGGAATGGGGCAAGACGAGCCCATTCTTTATGGTGCAAGAGTTTAACACACAACACTCATTTGCATCATCCTTCTATTCCAGTCTCACATTTGTTCACCATGTCGAGTTTGGAAGAGCCGCTAAGCTTTGACAAGTTGCCAAGTATGAGCACTATGGATAGGATTCAGAGATTTTCGTCCGGTGCTTGTAGGCCGAGAGATGATGTCGGTATGGGACACCGTTGGATTGAGGGAAGAGATTGCACCACCTCTAACAGTTGCATGTGAGTTGGCTGTAGATTAATTTTTGCTGCATATTTCAACTTTTTGGTTCTTATGCTCTTGAAATATCTGTTAACTTACAGTGATGATGAGAAAAGCTTTGGTATAGAGTCATTCCCGTGGAGAAGGCATACTCGGAAATTATCTGACGGAGAACAACATTTGTTTCGGAATACTTCAATTTCAGGAAGGACTTCCACAGTTTCTGGGACTTTAAGGGAATCCAAAAGTTTCAAGGAGCATAAGTATAGCACATGTAGCAATGAGAATGGCAAAATGCATTCAAGTAATAAGGTAAATCTTGATGGTGGAAGTAGTTTTTGACCTCTACATATAACATAGCCACATATCTAGTTTTCTTTTCATTCCCCTATCTATGTAGGATAGTTTTGTAATCATATGTCTCTAAAATGATTCGTCTTTTTCCATTTCTGCTGAAAAATTTCCCACTACTCTCTCTTATTCTGTTTTGTTTTTTTTTCTGTTTGAAATTCAGATCTCTAAAGGTATACCAAAGTTTGTGAAGATTGTAGAAGTTGGTCCAAGGGATGGCCTGCAGAATGAGAAAAATATAGTACCTACATCTGTAAAGGTGGAACTAATTCAGAGATTAGTTTCTTCTGGATTGCCTGTTGTCGAGGCTACAAGTTTTGTATCACCAAAATGGGTTCCCCAGGTAATGCTGTTATACTGGTGTTTATGAGTTTTGTCTTTCCTGAACTTTCATATGATCATATGTCTGGTGTATCCTGTAAGCATATAGAGCGACCACTTTGGGATTTGCATCTCACCAGGAGTATATTTAGGAACCTGTCTTGAGAAAAATAAAAACTGGCAAAACAGTGTCCTATCACACATCATGGAACCAAAATTTTCGGGAGTACTAGCTTTGCAACTCAAAAATAAATCCATTGCTTGCTTTTACGGTCTTGCTTGTGCCTAAATTCAACTGAGCAACAAGCATCCATTTATGGGAATTTCTTTTGGTTACAATCAATTGTTCTCTTGCTACAAGATATTCAAATTGCTTTTGATAGGTAAAACAATGGTGAAAACCAATTTCCAAGTAGAGGAAGTATGGTGTCATTTAGATTATAGAAACAATTTCTGTAGTGGATGCTTATGTAAAACTAATTTGACTGAATAGAAATTTATACTATTTCGCCTTGTAGCTCGCAGATGCAAAGGATGTAATGGATGCAGTAAATACTTTAGATGGGGCTCGATTGCCCGTTCTGACACCGAATCTAAAAGTGTGTATCATTTATCTCTTAAGGCTCGCCAAATAATTCATGGTTTCTTACTTATGAACACCAACATGGAATGCTTGCTTCTTTTTAGGGCTTTGAAGCGGCTGTCTCTGCAGGTGCTAAGGAAGTTGCAATCTTTGCATCGGCTTCTGAGTCATTCTCCTTGTCAAATATTAACTGTACCATAGAAGAGAGTCTCTTGAGATATCGTGCTGTTGCCACTGCTGCAAAGGAGCATTCGGTTCCAGTCCGTGGGTATGTTTCTTTTAATTTGTCTCTGATTGTATACATTATCTGTTTCCCCTGGATGGTATCTATCAAGAAACGTGCCCAATCAAGTTTTACGTACTTCTTTGCTGGTGGGCAAAACATCTTTCAATTCTTTTACCCAGTTATTGTTATTATGGTTTCTCGCTATTCAACTGCTTGATGGTTTGTCACCTTATCTAATTTAAATGCGTGTTTTGAGTGACCGGTGGATCTTATCATAGGGCCTGTCAGACAGTACTTTTAATCCATATGCGTGATAATCTTATCATAGGGCCTGTCAGACAGTACTATTGTAAAAATACGGATTATAGACCATGAAGAATTTCTCTTTTCCGAGCTTACTATGATAAGTTAGTTCTGGTTTGATGTCTCATATTATTGACCCATTGCGTGTTGTTTGTGGTAGAATCAAGCTGTTGTATTATAATAGCAGACACAGTTGGTTCTAATTACAGTTCATGATTGTTTGCCAATATTGAAGGTATGTATCTTGCGTTGTGGGGTGTCCAGTAGAGGGAGCCGTTCCACCCTCAAAAGTGGCTTATGTTGTGAAAGAACTCTATGATATGGGCTGCTTTGAGATTTCTCTGGGTGATACAATTGGAATCGGCACTCCTGGTAATTTCGTTACTTCAAATCTTGTGTAGTGTATTCAACTACGCCTGTGCACTGTATATGGGAGTGATAAACTTTGAAGACGTTTAGCTTCATGTTAGTAGCTATGAGTCTGCTGCCTAGCCTAGGACTGAATGTAGCCGAATAAAGCGGTTGTTAGTTGGTTAGAAAGAAGTTAGTGAGGGCTGGATTTATGAGAAATGCCTCGGTAGATTATTTTGGGTGTGGATTTCTTGGGTTTTGGGGCTTCGCATTTCGTTGAGAGTTGAGTCTCTCATTAATCAAGTCCCTCTGTTTGGTGAATTGAATAAATCAGGTTCTGTGGTTCCAATGCTTGAAGCCGTGATGGCAGTTGTGCCAGCCGACAAGCTGGCTGTTCACTTCCACGATACCTATGGGCAAGCTCTTGCAAATATATTGGTGTCTCTCCAAGTAAGTCAAGCACTAATAGAAGAATATTTGATTATATATATACAACTTCATTTATGGTTTGACATGTATTGGTGCAAAAACAGATGGGAATAAGCATAGTAGACTCATCAATTGCTGGATTAGGTGGCTGCCCATATGCAAAAGGAGCTTCGGGAAATGTAGCCACCGAAGATGTGGTTTACATGTTAAACGGTTTAGGCGTCCAGACCAATGTCGACTTGGGAAAGCTTATAGCTGCTGGAGATTTCATCAGCAAGCATCTTGGCCGTCCCAATGGTTCGAAGGCTGCCGTTGCCCTAAACCGTCGGATCACAGCCGATGCCTCCAAGATATGAGTTTTATTAGAGGTTTCACAGATCTTAAGTCTTATGAATACGAGAGAGAGTGAATATAACTTTTATATAAAGATGATGTATGAATGGTTCATTGGTATAAACGATGCAATTGAAAGGTACAATGGTTTTACTCTTGGTTCTTTTCAATGTTATTTCAATGTTCTAAAATACGTTATATGCTAGACATACAGTTGTTGCTTATACGGAGACTATAAGGTAAATATTATTTTGTAAAAAACAATATTTTCATATTAAAATTTGTCAGTATATGTGCATATATAATTACAAAGTTAAAATAACAAGAAAAAATCTTTAAAAAATAAGAAATGTATATAAAGATCTAAATAAGTGTTTTGTTGTTTATAAATTTGATTTTATTGATTTTGTGAGGAAATTGCAACAGAGCATCAACTCCCTCCAAATATTTTCTACAATATAAAACTATGCAGTGATGCAAGCAGGGCCGCCCCAAGGTAAAATGATGCCTAAAGCAAAAAAAATTGTTGGCCCATCATTAAATACAGTTAAAAAAAATTTATATAAAAAATACACTGAGCATGTTCAAACTCGGCAGCTCTAAGGAGAGTGTGAAGGTGATAACCACTCTACCACAATAGATATCTGTAAAATGATGCCCCTAAATCATTTTATAGACATCTGATGCCTAAAGCCCATGCTTTACGGGCTTTAGCCTTGGGCCGGCCCTGGATGCAAGAAAATTTTCCATACATGAGAAATGATATGTTCTTCACTCTCGAATCTCTAAACCTTAAACTCTAAATATTTGCAAGAGAATTACCAGGACTCCATTGCAATTTTTTTTAACTTTTTGAAAAATACCCGTGAATCCAGAAAACATTAGACATTTGTGAACGGATTTGTGAGAGAGTCTTCGAACTTCTCTCGCAAATATTTTGATAACAAAATTAAATTTTTGAGCAATTTTTTGAATATTCTGAGAGAATTGCAACAATCAGTCGGGAGTACGAGAAAACAACTTAAGGCTTGTCTATGTCAATACAAAGTTACAAACATATAGTATGGCAAGTTGGAACCTTTATTCTAGCATCACAAGTACTTGAAGATATTTTGGATATATCTAAGGAAGATTATTCATAGACTAAAATATGTGATCATTACATAAGTAGCCAATGAGCTTGACCGAATTCGGGCGGCTAAATTGTTGAATTCAACCTTCAAAAGGTAAATGCCAACAATTTTGACTTCAATCAAACTACGATATTCCCAAGTTCATAGTTGTTCTGATGCCATTGCATATCTTCTTTTTCTTTTAAGTTTGTAAAAGCTTTTAAAGACATTAAAGAGCCTATATTTGATATACATAGAACTAGAAAACATGACTAATCATGAAGTTACTTTTCATTTTTTTCTACATTCAGCTAGATATTATTATTTGGCTTTCTATAAAATTTTAACTTTACATTTCATTTTTTTATTTTCATATTTTTATATTATTTGGTATTCAATTAAAAATTTCACACATTTCTATATTGTCTGTAACCCAATCTAATCTATTATCTTAATTAGTTGAATATTAAATTAATTATAAGCTAAATTAATTTGGTTAACCCATGGATCCATCAAGTTTTAATAGATCATATCAACCCTTAAATATGTGGACCCATCACTACAAAAAATGTTAGAGTTACATTAGGTTTTCTTAACATTATTTTTTAGGTGATGCTAGAATTTTAAGTTCGTTTTTAAAAACAATGCTAAAAATATTTCGCATGCTATGATTCATTTTTTATTTTGCATTGTTCATGTTCCTTCACGTCGTTTTAATATAAGTCTTTACAAATGACTTTACCATATTTGTATTTAGCATCATATTTTGGATTGATGTTAATTTGTAAGAATTTTACCAACAAATTTATTAATAATTAATTCCGTGTAAGAAATACAATAAATTGCATAATCACAAATATATGCCGAAAATTACGAAATAACAATTTTTTTAGAAAAATTATATACTCATGTTTTAGGGGGTATATAATTGCACAATTAATTTTTTTAAGAGTTTGGCAATATTATTGAGAATGGTGAATATTTCATACAAATTTTGGTGACTGATAATTTAACATTAATAGATTTTTTGTGATAAATGTTAATAATAAATGTAAATTAGTTTACATAGACAAAAGTAAATAACTCTATTTACTAACCAAAATTACTCTCTATCTTTTTCTAAAAAAACCTTTGGATACCATTTTCGTACAATAAAATTTTATTTAAAAAATAAATAATCTGCCCATCGGACGGGTCCTAATCTAGTATTTATAAAGACATTGTAAAACTTTCAATTTTTTAAAAATAACTCTTGTAAATCTTTTGAAACCCCTTGTAATACCGTTTAAAATTCTTTGAAAACCGTCTAAGATACTTTGAAAACATTTTAAACACCTTGTAAAACCTTTTCACCAACATGTAAAACTAATAAAAACTTATTAGATTATGTGGTGAGAAAGAATTCTCTCATTGAGAACCGTATTGTCTGTGTGCAAACTGTGAACCATAGACTCAACCCTTTGGTCTTTCACCCTTCGCAACATTAAGGGTGCAAATGGATGACACAATTTGTTAAATTGAAAGAGTTGAAACGTGTATTCAACTTTGTTCCTCCAAAAAGTCACCATTTGACTTTAAAAAATTTCCAACCCAATTTTAATGGGGCACACCATAGAATTAGAAAATTGTACATTTTAGTTGAAAATTGTTCGACCTCAAATTAGGAGACGAACAAATTGAACGAGATGAAAGCTTTAAAATATTTTTATCTTAATTAAATTTATATCATTTACGTTAAGTTGTTTAGAGAATCTAGGATATTTAAATACTAAACTTATTTACTTCAATCTAATCAAATAAAAGATATTCAAGTACACAAAACCAGCTCAATCTTTGACTATCTTGAACAATTTATCTATTTAATTAATTAAAACCCTAAACTAATATCAGCTCCTATAAATATACTATGTCCATCAAAATTTATCTTCACATAACATATTATGAACTAAACACATTTTTTCTTTCAAAAACAATTGTAGTCATGAGTGAAAGGTAATATCCCTCCCAACTTATAAACACAATCGTGGTCTTCAATAATTTGATTAGCTTGTATAATTTTGATTATGGTTTATTCGTTTTACTTTTGTTTATTTGAATGGTATCACTGTTTTTTTTTCTTAAATCAGAAATAAGAGAAGCAAAAATGGAAACACCGGTTCAACATCAAGTTCTAAGGGCAAATCAAAGGGCAAAGCTAAAGCTACTGAGGAACCTAAGGTACCTCTTTAATATATATATTTATGCAACACATAACACTATATATTTGCTTAGTTTATACGTTTTATAAATATCATTATATATGGAGTCCTAGATTTTATTTTATTTTCTGGACAACTATGGAGTCCTAGATATACCGAAATTTTTCTCCAACTTGTGAACACCGAGCTTAAAACGAAAAGCTATCTCACAAAAGTACTTGACAATCCGGGGAAAGCAAATATTCAAGAAAAGTTTTTTGAATTGACGGGAGTTAGATTAACTTGGAAGCCAGAGATGAAAAATCGACTCGACTATATGAGGAGTTTGTGGCAGTGCGACAAAATACTAACTGGCCGCACTGGTATTTCGACTAATTCCATAACAGCAAAGATAGATATGCCCGACATTTGGTGGATAGAGAGAATTCAGGTGAGTTTAAAACATATTAGCATACAATATCTATTTATATTTACATATATTCGTAATTTATAACTAGTTTTATCATTATATTTTAGGAATTTGGGAAAAATGGCAAATACGTGCGAGTGTTGCAAAACAAGCCTATGCCGTTCAAAGAGATACTCGATCAAATTTATGGTAAACATGATGTGGAGCAGGATGATCGCTATTCGCCGCACACTCTACGCGCACACCTGGAACAAAGTCTAAATGATAGGCCTAGCGATGATGACATAGAAGTGCATGAAGCTTCAGACGATAATGGGAGTCAATTTTCTTTAGAGCTAACATCTGATGAGGATCTTCAACGAGCTGGTCCATCACCAATACCCACTACTAATGAACAAGCACGAAGTTCTCCTTCCCATACATATAGATCAAACTTGGGTGTTCGGAAGACGACTACTAGACGTACAAATCGAAGAAGAAACAACTTTGAGACTCAAGATAAAACAGGGTTTTAACGTCTTGAATAGTCTCGTACAGGTTTATTGGATGTCTTAAGGTCACGACATAATCAAAAAGCCACTTTTGGAGATGCTTTGGCTGAACTAGAAATATTGGCGGTTGAACCAATGGGAAAGTTTTGGTGGGAAGCAAACAGGTTGTTGATGAACGACGAGGATGTTCGTGATGGATTTATGAAATTACGAAGTGAAGAGAACAAAATTCAGTTCTTGGAAAGGCTTGTTGGCGTTGATAGATATGGTCTTCCATGTGATAATATCAGTTTAAGAAGTTCAAGCAGCTCCGTAACTCCATATGTTCCAGCCACTCATTCACAAATGGCGGGAATAAAAACTAATGCTTGAACGAGTTTATACCCTGGATATGGAGTGTCTGAAATGGGATCGTCAGGGACTAGTTTCTCGAGTTTGCTTGGATTGTCTCCCCAAACTCATTAATTTAGTGTTGCAGATCATCTACTAGATTTAAATACTTATATTTTATTTTAATGCTTTTGCCTCTTGCAAATAAAAAATAAATCCAATAAAAGTTTACTTCAAGTTTAATTGATGATTTTTAACTACTTGCTAATAATAATGAAAGTTGATGCTGTAAACGATGAGTGTTCGTCCTTGGTCTACATCATGTATATATTTTAATATTTTAAGATTCATGTCTATATTTTAATATGTCAAATATTGTTTTTTTTTTTCCAGGAAGCTCGTATTGCAGAATTACATCTACACGAGATTGAAAATCTATTAGATGAAGTAATTGCATAATTGATTTTACTTGAAGAAGCTGAAATCTTAGATGGAATATTATGGCAAGTTCTTCTGTGAAGAACCAGTGACACAAGATAGAGGTAGTGGATGGCGCATGATTCGAAATCAAATCTATGACAATAAAAGTTCATGTCGAAAGCTGATACGGATGAGTACAGTAGTATTTCAACGTTTGTGTGAAATATTACAAGAGAGGTATAGCTTACATGACACACAGAATATGTGTGTTGATGAGAGTGTTGCAATTTTTTTTATGATTTGTGGGCAGAATGACTCTCAAGGTGACATTGGTCTAAGATTTGGTCATGCACAAGAAACAATATCTCAGAAGTTTCATGATGTACTTAGAGCAATGGAACCGTCTATATATGACCAAGAACTACCCAAGAACTTGAAGCTATATCAAACCGTCTACAAAAAGATAAGAGATATTGGCCTTACTTTAGTGGATTTATAGGAGCATTAGACGGGATTCATGTACCTGTTATGGTGACTCCAGGACAAGAAACCATTCAATTTGTGAACCGGAAAGGAAATACAAGTCTCAATGTCTTGGCAATGTGCGACTTCGATATGCTTTTCACATATTGTTTTGTTGGTATGGTAGGATCAGCACACGATGCATGTGTGTTGTTAACAGCGATTCGAGATGATCCTATGTTTCCAACGCCTGCTGAAGGTAAATACTATCTTGTAGATTCCGGTTATGCCAACAAACGTGGATATTTGGCTCCATATAGAAAACAAAGTAATACTGGCACAAGGTATCATCTACAAGAGTTTTTCAATGGTGAACCGCCAAAGAATAGCAAGGAGATGTTTAACAGATGACATGCATCCCTTCGATCAGTTATTGAACGGACATTCGGAGTTTGGAAGAAAAAAGGGAGGGTTTTAAATGACTTTCTAAGATATAATATTGCAGTACAAAGACGTGTTATATTTGCTATAATGGAACTTCATAATTTTATTCGCCGTAACAACATTGAAGATGCTAACTTTGAAGAATCAAATAAAGAAAGTGAAGTTTCACATGAGCAACAAAATGTGAGTGAAGATGCCAATGATGATCAAAGTGTTGGAGTGGAAGAAGAAACATAAGATGGGAATTATATGAAGATCGTGCGCGATCAAATTGCTGAGCAAATATGGTTTGCAAGTCAACATAATTCTCGCCAGCAACGTTAGATTTTAATTTAAATAATATTTCTCTGCATTCAACTGTTCAGCTAAGTGGTCACCATTTAGCATACTTTTTATTTCTCTGCAGCTTATTCATCTCATTCAGTTTATTGAGCTCATTTTTATTATTCAGCTTATTTTTATTCAACTTATCATTATTCAGCTTGTTCAATCTGTTAATCACCATTTGGAGACTAAGTAATAAAAAATTTTCCCCGAAAAATATGTCCCCAATTCTTGGTGCTAGTTCTATCATAGTGCCGTGGAATGAGTCTCTAAGCTTTTTGAACAATTTATCCCCAAAGCAATTTTCACTTTTTCGAATGTTCACTTTGAGGAGGTGATGTTCACTTTCACTTACCAAAAAGGAAAGGAGGGGCCGATAGAATAACGAGAAAATCTTTTTCTTTTATATTTACGATCCTAAGTTGTATCCTTTCGGGGGAAACGGTCTATTTCCCAACGAGAAGTATGACATCATACCAGAAAGAGCCCAAACTTTAACCTCTTGCTAGATATCACCAAAACAATACTTCTCATTCTATATCTCCACGAATCGAAAGTTCGAAACCTATATATCTCTCAAATAATAGTTCGAAACCTATATCTCCATATACCTTGGTTTTGGTCAGTTCACTATTTACAAAACAAAATTAAACCACCTAAAAACCAAAATAAACCCGATTACACAGCAAATACCATGACCCAGACCCGATTTCAATTACAACCAAACCCAATCCAATCAAAATGAGCAATCGTAGCTTTGAGATTCGATGCAATCGTAGATCGAATGCAAAGTCTTTAGCGATTATCTCCTTGCTTATTTGGCGATCTGCTTCATTCTTCTCTATACCCTTTTCACGATCATCTTCGCTGTATATCCGAGTTTATCACTGTCTGTGATCAATGCAAGAAAGAGTAGAAAAAGTGTGGTAGGATTCTTCCATCCGTACACGAACGATGGTGTCGGTGGCGAGAGAGTAATCTGGTGCGCAGTCAAAGCCATCCAAGAGGAAACTCCCGATCTTGACTGTGTCATCTTCACCGGAGATCATGACTCTTCTTCTGATAGCTTAGCTAGTCTTGGCCTTCTTCAATTATCATTTTAGAATTGAGCAATTCAATTCACCAGGTGGAATTGAGCAATTTCGATTCTTAAAATTGCTCAATGATAAAGTAATTGAATTGAAATTGCTCAATTTTTCAATCAAGTTCAACGAATTGAATTGAAATTGCTCAATTCCACTCTTGGAATCGAAGCCAAAGACACAATTTGTTGGTGGGTTTTGTGATTTATGTAGAGGATCATAATGAGCAATCGTCATATGTGTTATATTTTTTGGTTGGATTTATACACAGTTGGTAAAGCCATTAAAATGGTTCAGTGAAGAAGAAGAAGAAGAAATTGGGTGACTTATGGTGAGTTTTGGATTGGATCGGGTTTTAGAATTGGGTCGGATTTTAATTTCGGTTATATTGAAGGATATTATCACTACATCTGTACATAGAAAACTTTATAATTAGTTCTCTCTCCTACTACTAGATATGGATGGATTCGGTGCACGGGTTGCCGGTCGAGCTTATTATTCTTAATATTTTTATTTTATTTTTGTAAGCTTAACTAAAATTCTATAAACATCTATATTTTAGAAAATGCAGCATAATTATTTCTAAATATAGATTTATTAGCATAATGCACAATATAAAACATTATTTATAGTTATGTTATACTAATTATTAAATTATCTAATATAAATATTGGCCTATTTATAAAATTCTATAATTTTTTGCTTACTATAAGTTATGAAGTCATAAATATTCATATGTTGTATTATTGAATTTTAGTAAGTTATTTGCATCCTCGGAACAGTGTGTTACATCTTATAATTTCAATGTGGGCAAAATGGAAACAAAACTATGACAATAAGAAAAGATAAAATTATATAGTTACGTAAATATATGAGAAACATATGTATAATATGTAAACATATAGTCTGAGTTACGTAAATATAGATGTTTTCTTTAGAAAAGTTTGATGTCATAATAAAATTGTGTGATAATAAAAGAAGAGAAAATATGAGACCGTCTATATCCATGTCATGTAACTTTACTTGATAATATGAAATATCCTCAACAGAAAGAAACAACCTTATAAGGAATTAGAGAATATACACTAAATAACTTTTTTTGATCAACAAAGAACTTTCATTTAACTTAGAGGTTTACAATGAAGTTTGATAAGGAAGCTTTAGCTAAAGCATCAGCCTCAACATTAGCTTGAACCACCATCATCAACACCAACACCACTGTTACTGCCTCTTATCCTCTTTCCCCAACTTCTCTTAATACTCTACCTTCTTTATCTCCTCCGACATTAGACCAAGCCTCTCCGACAATAACTCTAGTCTATGTCTATCGCCGTTCATAATTATTAATTTGCCTCAATTGCCATAAATTCATTAGATCTGAATATCACATGCTATTTTTTAGAAAAACATCATGATTCAAAGTATTTTTTTTTTTATAATTGATATGATATAACATCTTTAAGAAATTAGTTTGCTTGATGAGAAAATATGAGATAATCTATTTGTTTATATAAAGGTGACTATTTACTATCTTTTTCTTATATGATTAATAACTGATTGTATAATTTTCTTAATTTTTTTTCTAATTTTAAATCTTCTTCTTGTACAGTTAGTAACTTATAAATAAAACGTTTAGCATAATTTTATAATTTCGAATTTTATGAAAATATATATATAAATTCCTTATATATATGTATAATTTTCTTATTATAATCTTTTTATATTTTTAAAACTGTTTTAATTTATAATTTCGTTATAATTATCTTGTAAAAACAAAATTTTTGTTTGTTAGATGGCAAAAACTCTTATGGAAATATATGTACAATTTATTTATAATTAGCTTTTTACATTTTAAAACTGTTTAAATTTATACTTTTTTATAATTATCTTTTTACTTTCTTTTTTTTTAAAAGGAAAATTTTATTTTGACACATGTCAAAATCTCAGATCGAAAAATTTGACACGTGTCACGACTTCGTGAGTTACTTTGAAAACCATACTTTATATAATAAGATTTCAAACACTCTGCTCACTTAATTAGGACAATTTTACCCTTATCTTATTAATTGTTCTCACTTTCCCGTTTTTTTCATTTTCTCTTATATTATTTCTTCAGTTTTTATCACATCCCCTTTGTCATGATAAATACATATGATAATGTTTATGTTAGTTGATATCAACCATATAATAAATAATTTAACACAATATATATTAATTTATCACACATAACGACAGTGATAATTTTATCAATGGTGATGGGTGATGATGATACCGACATTGATAATTTTACAGGCGGTGGTCATAGTTAAAATAGCATCAGAGAGAGTATGGCGGCTAAAATATTTCATGGTGGATTGAATGGATTGAGCTACGGGGTTCAAGACTTTGGCGGAATTATGCAATGAGAAATTTGCCAATTAGAGTTTTGATGAGGTTAATCGATCAAGATAGAGGAATGAGTATCGTCGACGACAACGACCATTGTCACATTTTTTTGGATTCAATTCTATAGTACGGATAACAATTTAATTAGCAACGATATAAAATGCTAACATATCTTAAACACAACAATTATATTATCATGATAAATGAATATGCTAATGTATAAGTTAACGAAAATGATCAAATTATTATAGTAGATAAACATGGTAATACAGAAGTTAGCTTATATAAACATATAATAAATGTTGTAACACGATAAATGGTAGTTTATCGCGTAACTTGTAAACTTATCGGATATAATATGATTTATCATGTTAATCATGTAAGAGAAAGACTAATCCTTTTTTATTGAATTAATATATACATAAATAAAAAAACATTAATTGTTAATTTTAAATCGATAATCATTCATTTAACACATAATGTGTAAATTTATCGTGATAGCAAATTATTTAGCATATTAAACGAATAATAGATATAATGCTAACAATATAGTTAACTATCTAAAACCGCAATTGATTCATCACCGGAAATTCGACCAGAGTACTGTCGGGATCTATTTGAAATGTTAATCTCGTCGATAACTATTTTATTATATCGCTAAACAATTTATTACATGCGGAAGGGTATTTTCGTCCAACGTATACAAGTTGATGAGAGAGATCTAATTATACAAAAAGCACGTATATATTCTTAATTTTTCAGTTATTTGGGTATTTAGATTAAATTAACTCTATATTGAATTAGTATGGTTTTCTATCGGGTTTAGTTTGTAAACTGATTAAACCCAGTTTCATGGGGTTTTAGTTCTCGAACTATTGATTCGGGGACATTAAGTTATGGAACTTTCAATTGATGGGGAAATAGAGATAGAACTTTGATTTTATGAACATATGGATCGGGGTTAAAGTTTGGGCTCTATCTGGTATAAAGTCATATTTCTCGCGGGAAAATAGACCGTTTTTCCATTCTTTAGTGTCAATTTTGAGTTAAGAACTTGTGGAGCTAGACAATGTGTAGTTTGGGGAAAAACGGTCTATTTTCCCACGAAAACTATCGCATCACACCAGATAGAGCCCAAAGTATGACCTCGATTTATATATCTCCGAAACAAAAGTTATATATCTATTTCTTCCCGAAACAAAAGTTTTATATCTAAATCTCTCCAAATTAATAGTTCTAGATCCATAAACCCAAAATATTGGGTTTCGTCGGTTTACTATTTACTTAACCTATTATTAAAAAAACTAAACCCAATTAAACCAAAGAAAACCAGATTCCGTTGAGACACGGTGAGACACGGTGAGAGAGAGATATTCTGCATTGTCTTGAAGAGCAAAGTGTTGTGTTAGAGCTGCCCTTATTTCTCCATTTGCAACACCAGCTAATTAGAGTATCCAAGATCGAAAAAAAGTTAAAACTCGCTGTATTAATCAAAGCAGAAGTCTTAAACTTCAATGTTTGATGCAAGTAATGAAACTCACTAAATGATCTTGATAGGCTCCCTAAGCAAACCACAACGATAATGGAAACAAAGGTGAAAGAAGGTGAGAAGGTCCATTAGCATTTCTCCAATAAAAGCAACAAAGCTTGTAGTCATTCAACTGAGAACCAAATACGGGCAATTATTTTCAACCGAGAACCAAATACGGGCAATTATTTTCGAGTGTGAATGTGGAATTAAGATGGGTTTTATGATTCTCACCATTTTAGATGGATGATGAAGCGAGAGAGAGAGAGAGAGAGAGAGAGAGAGAGAGAGAGAGAGAGAGAGAGAGAGAGAGAGAGAGAGAGAGAGAGAGAGAGAGAGAGAGAGAGAGAGAGAGAGAGAGAGAGAGAGAGAGAGAGAGAGAGAGAGAGAGAGAGAGGCGTGACAGAGATGAAAGAGAGAGATTAGAAAAATTTGTTTTTTTCTCGTTTAATTGGATTTAGTTTCTTTAATAATCGGTTAAGTAAATAGTAAACCGACGATAAACAAGATTCTAGGTTTATAGATCTAGAACTATTAATTCAAAGAGATTTAGATACGCGGGCTTAGGCCCAGTGGGCTAGTCGGATCACTGTGTGGTCTGGACACTGGGTTATCAAAAAAAAAAAAAAGAGATTTAGATATAGAACTTTTGTTTCGGGGAGAAATAGATATATAACTTTTGTTTCGGAGATATATAAATCGAGGTCATACTTTGGGCTCTATCTGGTGTGCTACGTTTGGTTAATGAAAAGTACTTGTTGAGCTAAAAAGAGAGAAAAAAAAAAAATTGATCGGAGTGTCTCACTAAGGCCATCTGCACTGGCACAACTGCTGGGGTGATCTTGAGTAAGACTACTTACAATGGCTCAGTTGAATAAAAAATTCAACTGTTTAATACACACAGTGGTGTGTTGAAGAATAAGTTGAATCTGATGTGGAGTTTTTGGTGTTGAATTAACACGTTGAATCGAAGAATGTGGGACAAATCCAAGCCATGTGGCACATTTTGATTGGATGAAATAATTATTAAATATTAAAATATAGATAAATATATGTGCTGCTTTTTGATTGGTTATTCAGATTTTTGGTTTGTTTTTCTCAACCAATGATTTAACATCAAATAATTCATAGTAAATTAAATATATTTATATTTTTTTATATATCAAAATTCATCATTTCTCATTATCTACAAATAGAGACTTGTTTCATTTGATTTGGACATAGAAAAAAAATCCGTCATTTAACCTTGATTAATCTTTAATAAAATCTTGTTTTTAGCTTTTAAATATTTTTTTAGTGAAATAGATCCCAACAATAACTCTTTTAACACTCAAAATTCTGCTAATTACCTTTTTAACTACTAAAATCCCAATATCTATCAATTTCATAATCACACATAGTAACTATAGTTTTTTCAATTATTCTACAATAAACTCTTATTTAAATTTTTAAACATCTTCTTTAATAAAATGAATCCTAACAATAATATTTTTAACACCCAAAATTATTTGGTTCAATTATTTCGACTTGTTGAATTGTACAAGAGAAGATAAAATTATGACACGTGGCATTCATTAATTGGGTGAAAAAATTGCGTTTAGATAAAAATATAGATAAGAATACGTGTTGTCGTTTTGAATTTTTCGTAATTTTATTTGTTTTAATAATGACTCTCTCTCTATTTTCGTTTTTCTTATTTACATTTTTAGTTAAAAACATAAAATTTAAATAAACTAAAAATAAAAAATATTTAACTCTTAATTACGCTAATTAAAATTTAAGCGATAATCGTTATTAATACCTAATCGAAAAAACTAAAACATAAAAGAAATTAAAAATAATGAAATAAAAAGAGGTGGGGTAGGGTGTTGAATTTTATTAAACAAACCATTGTAGGGTGTAAAATTTTAGTGGATGTTGAATAATTAGGTGGAAAAGAGAGAAGATGATGTGGAAGAGAGAGATATGATGTGGAGGGTGTTGAATGTTGAAACCAATGTACATAGTCTAATAAAAAAATAGAAAAAACTCCAACAGTAGAGCATTTGAGCAAGATCTCATCTTGAGCGGGATCTGATCTTGAGCTGATCTTGAGCATTTTTCTCTGTCTCTCTCTTACCTCCTCATATAATATCATTATATATATATAATATTATTATAATAACTTTAAGATCAGTTGCTCCATTGTAGATGGCCTAATGTTAAGGGTTTTACTATAGAGTCCCTAAATTTTACAATTGTTTCCACTTTGTGCCAAAATAATAATAAAAAAAAAATACAAAATTCAAATGCTGGTTGGGTTTAGGGTTTAAAGATTGTCTCATCTTCTCCGATTACTCTGTTTCCCTCTGGAAATCAAATCGCCATTTTTGATGCGGTTTTCTCCAACGTTCTTCTTACTCTCACAGTTGCGATTGACTCGAAGAGCAGCCACCTCTTGGCGTTTCTACGCCGTCTCTGCTCTCAACAACCCTAACAATCTCTCAGATTCTGAACAACAGGTGAATCATCTTAATCTCTCCAAGCTTACTCAATATGGTCTTCAGCGACTCCTGAATAGTGCCAGAGATGACCCAAATCTCGCTTTGTCGTTTTTGCGACAGCTTAAAGAACATGGTGTTTCTCCTAATGTTAATGCTTACGCAACTCTTGTCAGAATTCTTACTAGTTGGGGTTTGGACAGGAAGTTAGATTCTGTGTTAGTTGAACTAATTAAGAACGAGGAGCGTGGTTTCAGTGTAATGGATTTGATTGAAGTTATTGGAGAAGAAGAAGCTGAGGAAGATAAACGGTCTTTGGTTTTGATTCGAGTCTCTGGTGCTTTGGTTAAAGCTTATGTTGGTCTCGGGATGTTCGACGAGGCGATCGATGTTTTGTTTCAGAGTAAACGGTTGGATTGTGTTGTCGATATTAAGGCGTGTAATTTCTTGATGAATCGTTTGATTGAGTTTGGGAAAATTAGTATGGTGGTGGCTCTGTTTAAGCAACTTAAGCAGTTGGGGTTGTGTGCAAATGAGTACACGCATGCGATTGTGGTAAAGGCGTTGTGTAGAAAAGGTGATTTAGAAGGAGCAGCTATGTTGCTTCTGGAAAGTCCGAGCGTGTTTGCTTATAAGACTTTCATTGACGGACTTTGTGTCAATGGAGAGACAGAGAAAGCTGTTGTTTTGATTAAAGAAATGTTAGATATGAATTCTCTGGCTGGTGATGACCTTAGAACTGTATTTGGTATGGTGGTTCGCGGTTTTTGTAATGAGATGAAAATGGAAGCTGCTGAAAGTGTTATTCTTGAAATGGAGAAAAATGGGTTTGGTCTTGATGTTTATGCTTGCTCAGCGGTGATTGATCGATATTGCAAGAGTATGAATTTACCTGAAGCATTGGGGTTTTTAGATAAAATGTTGGGAAAAGGACTGAAAATAAATTGTGTGATTGTTAGTTCGATTCTTCATTGCTATTGTAAGATGGACATGTGTTTGGAAGCGTTAGAGAAGTTTAATGAATTTAGAGACATGAATATTTTCCTTGACAGAGTTTGTTACAATGTCGCATTTGATGCGTTGAGCAAGCTTGGGAGAGTGGAAGAAGCTATTGAGCTTCTCCAAGAAATGAAGGATAAAGGAATTGTTCCTGATGTCATCAACTACACAACTCTGATAGATGGCTATTGCCTTCAAGGTAAAGTTGTTGATGCCCTTGATTTGATTGATGAAATGATAGGAAATGGTACCTCTCCTGATTTAATTACATACAATGTGCTTGTCAGTGGATTGGCCAGGAATGGCCATGAGGAAGCGGTACTTGAGATTTATGAAAGAATGAAAGCTGAGGGTCTAAAGCCTAATGCTGTCACTGACAATGTGATCATTGAAGGCTTGTGTTTTGCACGTAAAGTAAAAGAAGCCGAAGATTTCTTCATGAGTCTAGAGCAAAAATGTCCAGAAAATAAAGCCAGTTTGGTGAAAGGTTACTGTGAATCTGGCCTTTCTAAAAAGGCCTATAAACTATTCGTTACATTGGAATACCCTCTGCGCAAGAGTGTGTACATCAAATTATTCTTTAGTCTATGCATTGAGGGTTGTCTCGACAAAGCTCATGCCGTACTGAAGAGAATGTGGGCTTATCGAGTTAAACCTGGGAGGAGCATGTGTGGCAAAATGATTGGGGCGTTGTGTAGGTTAAATAATGCGATAGACGCCCAGCAGTTATTTGACACAATGGTTGAGAGAGGACTCATCCCTGATCTGTTTACTTATACAATCATGATTCACACCTACTGTAGGCTAAATGAGTTACAGAAAGCCGAGTCTCTTTTTGAGGACATGAAGCAGAGAGGAATAAA
Organism: Arabidopsis arenosa; assembly: GCA_905216605.1. Taxonomy (NCBI): domain Eukaryota; kingdom Viridiplantae; phylum Streptophyta; class Magnoliopsida; order Brassicales; family Brassicaceae; genus Arabidopsis; species Arabidopsis arenosa. Next base: position 6,258,520 of record LR999454.1, on the reverse strand, counting down.
ACCTGATGTGGTAACATACACAGTTTTACTTGATAGGTACCTGAAGTTGGATCCAGAGCATCATGAAACAGGTTCTGTTCAAGGAGAAGTGGGAAAAAGAAAAGCTTCAGAAGTTTTGAGAGAATTCTCAGCCTCTGGTATTGGACTAGACGTTATAAGCTATACAGTTTTGATAGATCGTCAGTGCAAGATGGACAAGCTAGAACAAGCCGCTGAACTTTTTGATCGAATGATAGACAGCGGGCTGGAGCCTGATATAGTGGCTTACACAGCTCTAATATCTAGTTATTTTCGGAAAGGATACATAGATAAGGCAGTCACACTTGTTACCGAACTGTCAAAAAAGTATAATATACCGACTGAACATTTTGAGGCTGCAGTTAAGCATGCTGCTTTGAAGGCGAAGAGATTTCAAAATGGGGAATGAAGGGTTATAATGAGTGTAAATTTTGGAACGTCAAGTGTGTGGCTTTGGTGAACTATATTGTACATGGTGTATTCATCACATTTGGAGGTAAAAGGTAGAATTCAGCACATTGAGAAGAATCTTTGGATCTGCATCTGCATAAAGGAGGGACTTTTGAAGAATGATTATGAAAATGCGCTTCTTACATGACTTTACTCTGGTAAGAGTTGTTTCTTCTCCCAACTTTGGCTGAAGTACAAACTCCATGCTATAGGAATGGATGCAATCCGTGGACAATGCGAAGGATGAAGTCAACAATGCTTATTCTGGTCAGTTCAAATGCTGCTTTTATCTATTATAATCAAGTTTATCGACCAGATAGTTTCTATCATAGGAGTGATTGTATACTCAATGCCATAACCAAACCAAAGGATCTATCTGTAATCCTGAAGCATGATTAATAACTAATTACTACTAATACTTAACCCTCAGTTTATTCATAACCTCCCAAAATGGTCTCCATTTTCATTGTCACGTATACTGCGATAAAAATAAGCCTGGTCTTCTGAGTTCTGAGAATACATTAATAGACCTTGGTTGGTTTTGTGATCGCACATCCTAATAAGAGAGATGATCTGTTTTCTTTTTGCGTAGAGAAGATAAATGTGGAAGATCAGTTTCTGCTTGTGAGGACTGAGGTATAGAGAGTACAATAAAGACATTCAGAGTTTGTGAACGCTGCAACCTCAGTCATGAATCAAATAGACTTGATTTTGGTGACGGAGGGAGCAGGCAATAACCCCGAAGGCTTGGGCAGGAAAGCTATGTTATCCAAATGGTCATTGATGAGCTCTGTTTGTCAGGGCGAGATTGCTGATTTTGATATGTGAACTCACATATGAGACTTGAGTGTTGCTAAATCCACAGAGTGGGATTGAGGATGACGCGCCGCTGAAAGAGATTGAGAGAGAGAGAGAGAGGCTGAGAGGCAGAAATCCTGAAGAGATATTAACTGGCAGATGGAGTAGCAAAAACGTCAACTGTTTGATTATCAGTTATCTAAATTCTAAACAATGGTTGTAGGACGATACATCATTAATGGTCATTAGTGTTTGATGTCTTTGTGGCTTTTAGCTCCAACGAATTTCAAATACTCTTTGGATTGGTTTACGTTTTTACGGAATCTCGCAATTCTTTTGTAGAGATAACTTGTTTTGATCTCTCACACATTGGCTTCGTCACTTTGGAAGAGATAACTTGTTTTGATCTATTCACCCATTGGATTGATTACCATCAAACTCTCGGCATTCCGAACCCAGACTATATATCTTTCTTCTCTTCAGTTGGCTTTTAGGGAGAGATATACATTGAACAGACTAAGCTGACAATATTTCATTTACATTGCCAAGTTTGATCAATCAGAGATTTTGAAAGAAAGAAAAAGGAGCTGGAAGTGACTTTGCACATAGTTGAACAACTAAACACAATTCTTAAGATTTAGTTTTCTTCTCTGATTCAGATATATATAAAACTAATATCTTCTTGGTAACTACTACTTACCTCACTTTCTAAGACGGAATCCAAAAAAAAAAATTACAATTACCTAAGGAGATCAATGGACTTGGAAGAGAAGTTCCATGTTTAATGGCCTCTCCTCTACAATAATCATACACTTAATTCGTAGTGGTAATGACTGCAAGCCACATGATCTCCACACAATGAATTGGTCAAGCTTCTAAGATTTGATCGTGATTTGCAGTTTTGCCATTCATAATTTTGCAGTTTGGGTTTTTGAGCTCAGCTCACAAACCTCGAATGTAAGAAGCAGATAGATTGGCTAAAAAAAAGGCCGTGAAGAAATTGTTACCATCAGGGAAGAAAAGTAAAAACTTAGAAGATTATCTCCATGTGAACTTGTTGTATAAGTAAACAAATACAAAGTAATTCGATTCCCATTTATATCAATTAAGGCATAAAACTAAAATCTTTCCTGTGTTTGCTTAGTTTAACGAGGGGAGATTTGCAAGAGCATCCCTGGATTTTCTCAACAACGACTTGGCTTCTTCACTCTTCTCGAGTTCAAGTAAAGAGACAACCTCAGCCTTGAAATCTACTTCCACGGGATGCAAAGACGAGACTGTGCTATACAGTTCGATGAGCTCGAGCAGGCATTGGGAAGCAGCCACATGAAACTGAGGTTTTTATGTCCAAAAACATTCAATTAGGATTTAGTTAAAAGACAAGATAGATATCTTGTGAAATTACTACAAAAGACATTTGGTTTTCTTAATCATCATATTCTGGTCATGCAAATAATAGTATGAAGATCATCAAAACGAATCCAAAATGCAAACATAGGAATTGAATACAAGCCAGAGAAGAACATACCTGTGCTATCTTCACAGTGTGAATGCATTCCAGTAGTTTAGGAACTAGTGAGTGAAATAACTGAAAAGCAAGCAGAAAACTTAATTTCCAGTTCAAATTATACACACGTGGGGTGATAACTGTAGATGTGATTAATTACCTCATGAACGAATTTTGTCGCATCACTAGGTGAAAGGTCATCCATGGAGTCAGTCCATAGACTCTGAAACCTTGAACAAAGCTTTCCCACACATGAAATTCCAGACATTTTTACTGCCAATGGAAAATCAGATTAGTAAAAGTAATCATAAGTTTACTGGAAGATAAAGTGAGAGAATAAACCAGTACCAGTCCACAGAAAACCAGGTGATAAGGAAATTAAAAGAACATGAATCAAGTTTGCTTTCGCGCTAAGAATATCATCTATAGTTGCCACTTGGATGCAAGACTTGACGCATTCCATAATTTTTTCAAGTGGGACTTGTCCGTCTTCTCCGTTTTCTGATTCTGAAAACAAAATGCAGACTGTTCAGAGTACTGATACAATTTTCTGATGCTACATGACCTATCTCTTATATGAGCTGTTCAATGAGGTAAGGGGTTTTCATTTCCTCGATCAACTTTCGGTTTATTGTTAAACAAGCAATGCTTGACGAGCATCTGCCTATCTCTACCCCAAATTTCCTAATCTATGTTAATAATCACCCAGCTGGATGAGACAAAAACACAAGAACTAACAGTTACTACTCAACATATTAGGGATCAAATGTAACCACACAAATGATGCAAAAGTGTTATCAATCGAAGCATAAGGCTAATGGGATTGTAGAGTGGTCGTGTAAGAACCTGTTTTGACAGTATCACTTGTTGCCTGAACTTGGGTGCTCGTTTTGACAGAGGCAGTACTACACATCTCATACAACATCGGGAAAACGGCATGGAAAAACTTTGGATCGCCAAAAGCTATTATGACCTGATAAAATATAATCAAAATATTCACAGATCCACTAACCGAAATGCTTTGTAAGAACTGCATTATTAGCAGATTTAGATATCATGATTGATCTCAAAAAATTTGCATAGTAACCACAAATAGTCTTTTAGTTACCTTCTCCAGACAAGAAAAGGCTGACTCGCGATATTTCTTGAGTTTCTTTTTGCATGCAGAACAGATAAGACTCAAGATGGTAGTGGGAGTTGTTGGGTCCTCCTTAGTTATTGCCTCGTGGCAAGCGACAGAAAGAGCACCTAGGGCATCCAAAAGAGCATCCTTTCCCTGCAGTCAGAAGTATTGATTTGAAAAACTACTGCAACAAAAGTGCCTCTATACACACACCAGCTCTATCCATCCATAGGGACAAGTAAAGCAGCTGCAGCTCTTAATGGAGCAACAAAGATAATGCTTCTCTCGAAATTCAATTAATCTGCTGCTACGATATCTCAAATAACTTTTTGTGAACCTTCAAGGAAAAGGAAAATAAAAATATTAAATGAAGCTTGTCCCACCTCCCATAATCGTCCAGGAATTTCATTGACAAGACATTGCAGCAATCTCTTGTGGTGTGGAGATAATGATTCACCCAAGACTTCAGCTAGTTTGCATATCGCCTTACCAGACTGAAAGAAAGTTTAAATCTTCTATGAGTAAAACAGCGGAAATATAATTAAGAAACAATGAAGAGAGAAAACTGGCACGAGAAAGATAAAAAAAGTTGCCTTTTTCTTGCTTGCCCATGATGATGATGTGATGCTCTCGCAAATATGATTCACAATTTCTTGCAGAAACAACTGTAGTGTGACCCTTTCACCACTTGTGATATCTTCCCACACCTCCTCAAAGAGACTAGAAATTTGTTTTTCATCCTCAAATCTGAAATTTATAGTCATAGTAAGCTTCTCATGTATTGTCAAATAGAAGGAAAGAATTTTGATTCTATAAGGAGTTTCTTAGGCTACGGAAAGGTTTTAAAGATGGGACAAAACAAATCTGCCAAATATTTGCAAGAGAAAAATATACCATGTGACCCAAATTGCAAAATACTCTTCGGATCTTACTTGGGGATGGTATTTGAACATGATATCAGTCATTTTCAGATTTCAAGTTCCTTGTGTAAAATATATCACATGCATCAGACTCAGCAGTATGCAGTTACAATGGTTTACCTGGAAATAAATATAGCTGGAACAATAGCCGACTGGTGACTGCTCATAATATCAGAAGCTGTAGATGAGAAGCTTTTGAAAAGACTCGCACATGCGATCTGGGAGCTTCTATCACCAGAGTGCAGAGCTGCAGTTTCTTCGATTAAGCTTTGAGCTTGAGAGGGGCTAGAATACTTCAATACAATGCCACAAGCACTCGAAAAGGCACGTTTTGCAGAAGAACTTTTCTCCTCCTTGGCAACAGGAAACAAAAGTTTTAGCAGCATTCCAGTGAACGGCTTTATCTCGGTACCGACTTTTTGAACTAGCAATGAGATAAAGCTGGCAACACCAACCCTGTCAAGAAAAATGAAATTTTCAAAAAATATCAACCTCTACAATTGATTACATGAAATCTAATAAAACGAGACAAAACTCCTACACTACGCTTAAAGCAGTACACGAGTCTATTGAGACGGTCTGCATTCATGAAAAATGGAGGAGAAGGTATGGAATTGTGTCACTAATGTTAAACCAATCGGATGGTTAAAGAAGTTAAACAAGTCCATTGAAGCAGTCTGAGTTCATGAAGATGAGCGACAAGGTATGGAATTACATCACTTATATTACACCAATTGAATGTTTAAAATTACTTAGCCTACCTTATGTGAATTCACTTCTCTCTCGAGAACTTTTTACAAGTCACAAAAAGAATCATATCCCCTATTTAATTCCCTAAATCTTTTTTTATTTTGGGGGGCGTTTAGATGGCAGAGACAGGACACTGTTAAAAAATAGCTTATCATATGACATCTGGTATGCTGTTGATCTCCTACTTCTAAGATATATACTGTCAGATTCTCAGCAAAGATATCCACAGTAGCAATGACAAAAGGCTACACAAATAAAAATACCATACTCCATAAATCACGTGAATACATGTAAGCTAGTAGGAAAAAGAAATAGAAAGGTGATAGACAAATTTCGAAACATAGTTCACTTTATTTGATCAGAGTAAAAGTTAAATGATGAACCAAACAAAAGAAAATGATGGCAAACCAATAAACATGCAGTAATTACTTACATTATCATGATCTTTGGCCACTACTAATAAAAAGCTTACTTTTTGTAATGCAATTAATTTGACAAGGGATTCTTTTACCACAATCTCAAGTTCTCTTACCTCTATAAAATTCCGTAGTAAACAATATTATCGGCCAAAACCCAAACAAGAAAGATAGTCTCAAGTAAAAAATTTAGATGAATTAGTTCGTTACTTATATAATGTTTTAAATAACTGACCTCGTATTGAGGCCAACACCACCCCGAACAAGTTGCGTGAGACGAGGGATCAATTGATCAAGTGATTCAATATCCACTATATTAATACACAGATCAAGAGTTTCCCACATTGGAGAGCCTTTCGAGATTGAAATTCGTAAATTTTCAAGTTTCTCCGTTTCTATGCCAATATTGGCAGCATGCAACTGAAACATGAAAAAATTATATTTAATACGATTTCAGGACAAGGTGAAGATTTAAACTGAAGTTGCTGACAGTAAATGATACCTCAACATAGTTAAGTCCTTGGTCTTCAAGACTAGACAAACTTTCCAACATACAGCAAACTAGGTCGGACAAATGTGGACGGAGGGCAACTCCTGCACCCTGCAAACGGAAACAAATAGCAAAAAATCACTGAGAGGATCATAAATATTTCCGTGGAGGACATTCAGTTGATCAAAACCAGCAAGTAATTTTAACATGTTACGTGATGCATAACAAGTACAGAAAATGAAATCATATACAGTTCATATTGATTAATTATTTCATGTTTGTAGTCAAACTGAAAGAACAAACCAACACAAGGTTAAGTTCTGCAATCTAAGGTTAAGTTCTGCAATCTAGGTTTACTGATTACTCAACTGTATTGAAATAAAATTAAAATGTACCACTACCAATGTCACCAGAATAATCTCTGAGAAAAAGGCATGATATGGAAATATACTACCAGGAGACAAATTGGTCTTATATGAGCACAACTCTCTTAGATCATCAATCTACCAAAGTTAGGGCTAACCTTTGCAAGCTTCATAACAACTCCAATTGAAGCCTTACGTACACTGGTGACTTTACTCATTATTCCTTCGGAAAGCAAAAAAGGAAGAACAATATCCATTGCTTGTTTTGCATCTGCTAGTTCGGTAAGCGTGACATCACAGATCCTTATCGTTAAGGATGTCACAGCACGACATAACTTATCACCAGCATTTCTCACAGTCTCTTTAATGTCATCCATAGCTCGGAAGGCAGCTATCCATAGTTTTTTCAAATGCTCCTTGACCTTTTAATAACATAAAGGCGTGAAAAAAGAATACCACTTAGAAAATCTGATAGACCAACAATGTTTACATACAAGATAGAAACAACCACGAAGCTGGGGGAATATATATATCCTATACTTCACTACAAGCTGGTTCAGGATGCCAATGCAGTATGCAGAGCCGAAGCACTAGAATTAGTGTTCAAGATATGGAGTTTAAGTTCATACATGCACTAGAATTTACCGATGCAGTATGCAGAGCCGAAGCAACAGGAAATTTCATTTAAATTGTCTATTAGAATAAGAAGATCCCACCTGGTCAAATTTCCGCCCTTGAATAATATCAGCAAGAGCCAAACAGGATGCCTCACGGGAGCGCCAAAGCCGTGAACCACATTGTACTAGCAGATCATCGAAGATGTGATTCAAATGTTCATCGACAGCTTTCTTCGGGTCTTGTATCAGTGCTTTCCAAATGTGTGCCATCGCATCCTGCCAAGATTACATGAAAAGTAGCAATTACTAAAAGAAGCAAACAAACGCTATGGCAACCTTTTATGACAAGATGAACCGCCAGGCAGGAGTAAGTGATATCACTTATACAGCTATAATTTTGGTGGTTTCATGTAAAACAAAGGGGCTTAATTCAACAAAAGAAAAAACAAAGAAAAAACAAAGAAAAAAGACACATGACTAAAGTGATTTATGCAGCTTGTAGAAGTGCAACAGCTAAATATTTCTCGTGTTAAACTAGAATAATCTACTTATTTATATACAGGAAAGAAAAAATGCTTTTCAATGCTGGAAATGGTGTCACTCAGTTCAGTTTAAACAAGCCAATTTTTAGTCGCGAGACCAGTGATGAATATATAGCTTGGATACGCTGAAATAGACTAACAGCACAGACTGAACCATGAAATAATGAGCATTTTAAGATGAATAGGGCCCCTGATTGAATAACGCCAGCCAATACCAGATCAATATTCCGAAAACGTAGAAATCCTACCTGCACATTTTTGTCAGGATCATATTGGTAACGAATCAACCTCGGAATCAACAGTCGCAAATGTGGTCGAAGAGCATCTCCTGCTTGCTTGGCTATCTTGGAGAACCCAAAAGCAGCTCCTCTCTTTGAGTTAAGAGAAGCTTGGTGATTGGCTAAGTCCATAAATTTGTAAATTAAATCAGGTTGCCCCATTTCATTTGCAAGATTACAAAGCTCCTTGTAAGTGCTAATCTTCCCTCCACTGGGACTCTCACCGATAGTTCCCTCTTGAAACACTTCAGACTCCTCAACAAGCTGGATAACAAAAATTCTTGAGGAACAAATACAAAAACTGAAGTACCTGTCCTGAAGGAAGGAAGGACCTAGATGGATAGATTACCTTTATAGCTCGTTTTCTTTTGCTTGTGCCAGTTAGAGTATTTACCAGAGCATCTACCAGGCTTTTCTTCATTGATGCATCACCAAGTTCATAGATGATGCTCATGCCCTGGGATGCCAGCTCCTGTGTAAGTTCATTCTGGTCACCTAACAAATGTGAGAAAGCTTCCTGCGAAAAAATAGTTTAGTTAAACAGCGGTTTGTAGAAGTTCGATAAATTGTGGAGTTGACAATATAGCACAAGATGGTCATGGGGCTTTTGTGATAAAATAGTAATTGATATAACAGTTCCAGGCTCCAAATGGGTAATGCATATAATTTAACTGGAATGACAATGCTCCTAATTTTTCTTATAGTTGTGATGGTGCAGGGGCGGGTTACAACAGCAAAGAATCTTCCCATTACAGCTCGCTAACCTGGATTTTAGGAAGCATTATTTGGATTGATGGCTGCTGGCCACAGTACATGGTCAAAGACAGCATCCACACAGTTCCAGCACATCGTTCCTCCTTCCTGCTACTATACAGAAGAGTGTCAAAGAGTTTTCCAGTAATTGTTTCTCTGGTTATGGTACGGCTATCTTCCTCAGAATCAGTTTTGACATCAGACAAAGATTTAACTTCTTTCATCAGAAAATTTGAGTCCGTCGAAAGAGAAGTATAATTAGTTTTCAGAATCATATCAGCAGTAACTGGTACACCACCCCAGAGGAAAGATAGCGCCTCACCCGCAGCAAACAAAATTTCTTCAGCCTGGCCACAACCAAATGTACAAAATTTAGAGGTTTACTCAGCTCTACTTGAATTCTTCCGGATCTAATAATAAGGACAGAGGGCAGTGGCTTTGCGAACAATATTACAAACCCACCTTTGACCGTGAAAGGCTAAATAAAAGATCAAGCGCTATTTTCAAGTGCGAAGATGACGTTTCATTTGAACAGATATGTCCAAGAGAAAGAGCAATTTTCTGAACTGATTTTATATCATCACCAGATAGTAGCTTGCTCAATCTTTCTTGAAGAACTTCCAGCACTTGAGTCCCTGATAGAGCAAGTCAGTCAATCAACTGAAAACTCGCATACATGTTACAGACAAGCTCTTGGAATAAACTGACCTGGACTAGAATCATTAACAAGAAGAGGTAATGCGCCACAAATCCCAATATGACCCAAAGCTTCCATAGCAACAGAAGCCAGTGGTGCAGTCTCTAAATTAACAACATCCCCCAAACATTTAACCGCATTTTGAGTAACTGCTTCAGAAACCTGCTTTACGGAAAATCCTAATCATGATACTATAAAATATTAAAAATATGTAGCCAATTCAAAAACAGTTGTAAACATGTGTTAAGCTGGAATGTGATTTAACATTAACACAGAAGATTTAGCCCGTGATTGGTTGGTGTCAATATTTACAGACAGACAAGTGCAGATTATCAATAAATTATCACATTTGACTGACATCCACTAAAACGGAATCCAAGATGAATCAAGACACCTGAAGTAAGACATATCGGACTTCTGCATTAGCTTTTTTATTGATCTCAAGCAAATTTTGAAAGGTGGAAATGGAGACAACAAATGAGACGAAAAAAAAAGGAACAGCACCTCCATAATTGTTCAGTAATTCGAAGGCAAGAAATGCCAGAGGGAGAAGTGTATTCACCAAAATTACCAAGCAATGTCAACGTATACTTACTTTCTTTTTCCAAATTGCAAATAAGTTCTTTTCAAATGACTTATTAGTATTACTATGTGAAGTAAGCTACCTCCTATTTGAAAAATGTTCCTAACCAAAAGAGCTTCGATGTTAATGTTAAATACGTGACTTAGTATGTCCAAGTAACTAAATAGTCAAGTATAGGCAGTAACTGTATCTAGGTGTCATATCACAAGCTAATTAGATGCAATATAAAAGGAGACACATGCAGTATTCAGATTCCTAGAACCAAGGTTTCCACCATACTTATGATACAACCAATGAGTTACAAAAAAATCACACTAACTTACAGTGGGGATTCTATGTAAACAGTGTGCTGAAACAAATCCTACAGCGCATAATCCCCCATGCTGTGCCTCAAACCTAAGAAAGCAGGAGGTTAGCTCTAAGAATTCTGCAACCAGAAGCCTTGTTGTAATCAGATTCTAAAAGAAGTGCACAACACCTTAACTTCTGCGGTTGGGAAATTGAAGATATCAATTCAGAGAGCAAGGAACATGATTCAGCATCAGACAGAGCACAGGATGCCATTCCGAGTAATCGTGATACAGATTCACGAGTACTCAAGTCTGTATGACTAAGCAGACTTCTTAGCCACACAATTTTTCGGGAAAAGTAAAGTTCAACCATCTTCACGCAAAGAAAAAAAAGGAAGGTGAGTGGCTTAACTTAAAAGAGATTTGAACTGCTATAGAAAATGGGAGAATTAAAAGGATGAAGAATTATTTTAGAAAGCATACCTCCGGAAGGTAAGAGCCAACTGAAACCAATGCTTTAGAAGCACAAGCATGCAGTTCAGCCGAGCCTTCGAATGCCAAGGAATGTTCCAACAAAGAACACATTTTTTGTGCGGAATCCAAAAATTCAGTCCCTACTGCCTGGGTATTGCTCTCCTCCATCTCTAACTCAAAACACTTCACTAAAAACTTTATCATGACCAGATATACTTGCGAGGGAAAGAGAAGCTTCTGGCTTCTCATTTCTGAAGAATCTACCAGTTTTGGCTGTTGCTTGAGAATGTACTCCAGCATCTCATTAAATTTTGGGTATTTATGGTTATGATTAGAGACTATACTGCGACCTTCTTCTTTCAGAAAGAGTCCTTCGAGTGCTATTTCCCTGAAAGCAGAAAAAATGAATAAGTACACATCACTTCAATGTATAGCAAGAACAAGAATCAAATGAAGCATTGAAGATTATGTCATGATGAATCCACGGATGAGGATGTTTAAGTATGAAAGTCATTTCTTAATATCATAGAGATTTTGGTAGTCCGTCAAATGTCTAACCTAAGACAGATTGAACTCACAAATGTGCTACAAACTTAGAAGGAATAGATCCCAATTTGAATACCCTCCATTCGTGTGTGGGTTGCTAGGGCGTTTCATGTGTTGGTTTCGATGTCAGCTTTGATATATTATAAAATATGTGTACATATAGGGCGAATCCATCGGGAGAAAAAAAAACTGAATTGGAGAGCGTTCTTCAGAAACAGTCAACATACATTTTACGCAATTCACCATGCCACAGTCACAACAATAAGCAATGAGATATAATAAACTTCCTGTACCTTATATCTAGCTTCGGATCTGCTGCGCTCAGCATGCAAATATAGAGACTTGGACAATGTTGTGAATTATACAAAGAAGTTGCCCATCGCAAAGCACAAAAGCGAGCTTCATTTTGTTCCTGGTCAATATAAGCCATAAAGATACTAGATTTTATAAACCCCTGATACTTTGGTACCAAAATCATCTTGAAATAGTATACAAAAAGAGAGGAAAAAAAAAAAGAATATACATACCGTCAGAGAATTTGCTAGCAGAAGCACCTCTAAGTCTCTGAGAATATTCTCTGGGGCGTCCTAAAGAAACAAATACCAATACTGACATGGTGAGCCACCAAATGAATGCAAAAACTAAAAGAAAATCATAAGGACCAAAATAGAAAATGAATGATAATTTGTCCACATAATGTTAAAGTAGCACACCTTGTATGCAGCAGCAAGAGAAATTATTGCCTCCTGGATGGTTGAACGAAGAGATTGGGTTTCTAACTTCAGCGCATCAAAAAGACGAACAGCCATTTCAGTCTTTTCTCTGAAAGTTAAGTTTACAACAAACAAAATGTGTGTTAAATGACATCAAAATAAGTGTAGGGCAGAGAAGAGAGAAGTCCTTACCTAAAAAGCTGGGGCAAACGTTGTGCAAGTAAACCAATAGCTTGAAAAGAAAATATTTTGGTCTCCCTTGATAGAGCATCTGAATGAAAGCATGTAACATATCTACTTAAATTCTCATTTGAACACTTGCATAAGGAGACTCGCGACTTTTTTTCTTATAAAAAGCTGACCTGTTTCTGAGCCTGTAGAACCATCAAGCATTTTTAGAATAGCATTCAGTATAACAGGTCCCATAAGTTTCAACTGATCTATCTTCCCCTGCATTTTAAACAAGTCCAGTGATGTAAGCATAACATACTCAAAAACAAAGACTCTAAAGACCAAACAAAAAGAAAAGAAAAAAAAAAGAGAAAGGCCATTGTCGGTATGGTCCTCCATGGAATTTTCCATTAAAACATCTACGATTGAGTTGAGCAGAAAATATTTGAGTTATTTCTTCACAAAAAGAATAAATAGATATTTGCGTTCATACTGTCTGCTTTTACACAAAACAAACATAACTGCAGGCTGAAGTATAGAAAAATTTATCTTTACATGCTTAAAAACCCACACGGTGAACTCCATTCCCATTTGCTTTAGCCTTAAGGTTGTTCCACTGCCTGTCCCATCAAAACAAGTAGATAGCGAAAACACTAAGTAATCAACATGAAAATTAAATAAAGAAACCAACAGGTAGTTTAATTTTTAACTGCACCAAGCGACAAAAGAATTCATTGATCCTTCATAATAGAATCCTTTTAAAAGAGAAACTAGCGTCATGAACAAGCCAAATGATTCTTCTTACAATAGTCAAAGCAGATACCGTTTACTTTTTCTTAGAAGCTTGCAATGTCTTCCGTGCAATCAATTTGTATGAATTAGATTGACTATAAAAAACTTACAAAGAAACCATATATTTTCATTATCTAACTAAACTGACATACATACAGACCATGGTCACAGAAAAAGTTTACTATTATACAGTTCAGTTTAAAAGTATATCATATATTAAACCAACATACCATACATGCAGCCAAATATGCACTGCAATGTTGCAGGAAAACTATTTGCAGCTGCAATGGACCGACAGAAACCAGACATGAGCTTCATTTTCAAGGATATATTTCCTGGAGCTACATTATGTTCCGGAGCAACATTTTCAGTGCCTGTAGTGCCTGCGTGCATATCAATTTGATGAGTGGCAATTTAGCATGGACAAAGGAAGACAAATAAAATTCCCAAACACGAGAAGACACCCTCAACACTACAGATCTCCCAAAATTTATACGAATCTGTTTCCACATCAGACATGGCAAATTTGCAATAGTCTGCATACTAGATGGGGAGCTCTAGTCATGTCATCCACAAGTAACAAAAGAGAAGTTATTTTCAACTATTTAAACTAGCAGAAGACATTGACTTGATTCTATATGCTAGAAATAGCTTAAGTAATATCATTGTTAAGCTATTCTGAGAATATATATAATTTGAGTGTCCAAAAATCTCATCAAAATGTTGAAAAATCAAAGATTACGTACCATTGAATAGTATGAACAGTCTGTTTATCAACTTGGGATCATCCAAATTTGTTCCAGAAGCTATCTTTTTTAGAAGCTCTTCCCCTCTCTTAGCTACAGGTTCTTGACTTGAATTTTCACCAACAAATCCATACCAACTCTCAGAGACATGAATAGTAGATATAAAGTGCACGAAGGGTAGTGATAAAATAGTATATCATGTCATGTGATAATAACAAAGCATGTCATGCGGGGAAAACACAAAGCGTACCTATCCACTGATGCAGCAATGTACAATGGATATACAGATTCACCAGGCAGGTCCATGGTTCCAATGACATTCAAGATCCCCAACTGCTTAAGAAATTGATCAATTTTAGAAAATGGTAGTTCTTAGTGACCAATGTATAGCTTGGCAGCTATAGAACCCAGAAAGAGATAAATTTGGAGTTAAATAACAGACCTTTCGTTTTGTAAGTATGTCTCCTTTTAATGCTTGTTTTCCGATTATACGATTAACTTGAAATACTGAAAGCCCAGGAGAAGATCCACCTCTGAATAATAAGGTCGAGCAACTCTTCTTAGATGCAATAATAACACAAGACGGTCGAACAATGCTCAAAATGGATTCCATACCCTTGAGAAGATGGTTGATACAAAAGCATATGAAGGCAAAAATCCAGAAACAAGTCTTTATCCTGAGAAGTAATCAGAGATCTATACTTCGCAGAGACATCATCACTGATCTTGCTTGCATGACATTCTCCAATGACCTGGAAACCAACCAGTTAAAATTTGAGGATATTGTAAGGCAAATTATTGTATGAAGTGCAAATAGATTTTTTTAAAATTGTTATCTATCCAATGGTCTTCTCCTGCGTTTTATAATACGCAGCACTAGCCACTAAAAAAGAGAAATCCATAAAATAGGGGAAAAAAAAATGCAAAAGGATCACACAAACAACAGCACGAAGAAAAAATAAAGCAAACATATAGTGGTCATAAGATAAACATCCAAATTCACACTAAAGGAGGAGCTGAGAGACCACCTTAATAGCAATTCTCAAAATAATCTCTTGATGCTGCTTAGGAAGCTTTGAAACATTCTCCAGTGTATTAGGTGCAATTTCCTCCCTTTCCTAATAAACTCAACAGAAATCAGTCCTCTCATTTCCACAGTATCAACAAGCAAACGCAAATTCCAACAGCTAATAAGATGAACCAAACCTTGGCAGGAGCTCGTTCAAAAGCCATCTCAACATAGACAATAGCAAAGTTCCTAACCATAGGAGCAGCAGCAGGATCGGTGTACAATTTCCATAAAGCCAACAAAGGCAAACCAATTTCATGCTGATGCTTCACTCTCTTGTTAACATGACTCAGTATCTCAAGAACCTGCCAAAATGATAAATAAACACGCACTGAGACTAGAATTTTGCCCACCCTAATTTCTATAACATTCCAGTAGGATTAATTCAACATATAACAACTTTTCCTCGTACGCTTCAAAATCATCAAACACTAAATTCAATAGAAGAGCAAATTCTCGTACTGAGACTCAAATTCATGATTCTCACCACCAGTTTCTATAAAATTCAAGTAACATATAACAACTCTTGCTCGTAAAATTTGAAATCATCAATCAAACACTAAATTCAGTGGAAGAGCTCGTAAATCTCTGACTTGCCTTGTTTCGAACAACTGGAGATTGAGAAGACAGAGAAGATATGGTAAGAGGAAGGAGGTTAGAGACTAGGGATTCGAGCTTGGAGTCGTCGCAAAGAGCGAGTCTCGTCAGCATCCGATCGAGCATTTCCTCCAATTCACCGTCCGATTTGGAGATTAACGAAGACGAAGATGAAGAACCTGCCATAGCTAATCTCCGAATTTCTGGAGTTGCAGAGATTTATCAGTGCTTCCTTTGCTTCTTCTTCGGTTCTTCTCTTCTTATGCTTTTCCTTAGTCCCTCCCGTCTTGGCGGACAAGAGAACTATGGCTGATGTAAACGGCGTCGTCTTGTATCCCATCTCTATTCTCTACTTAGAAGACAAAAGACTCCCTTAGGCATATTGGGCCTTATGTTCCACATCACAGCCCAGCCCGCATTTGCCATTTTTCTCGCAGTCCGACCCAAGAAAGCGTGGCGTGTGCGTATCATGATGTGTATTCATTCCGGTATTCCCACATGAACTCTGTTTGTTGTTTTGAGTAATTTTAGACGTGTTTATAAGTTAGAAAATATATGTGGTAAGTTAACAATTTACTTAATTTTTTTTTTGTTTTTTTTAGGATAGAGATGATAGAAGAGTTAGAGAAGATGGCTAACCTCGAATCAGGGCCGGTTCAATGGAACCGGAGTCCCTGTACAAAATTTTAAAATTGGCCTTTTTTTAATATTAAATTTTTTTTACCCAACCATAGACCTACATATATGTAAAAGATAAAAGATATGTAAAAATTTGGACCCTTTTAACAACATAATTACAAAAAAAATAAGAGTATTTGGGCCCTTTTAACAACATAGTTAGACCAAATGCAATAGCAAGGCAAATAGGGTGTATTTTCATTCAATAGGAAGGCAAATCCAAAAGGCAAAATGCCAACTCAATCGAGAAAGGCAAATTTTGCCTTCCATGAAATTCTGACGGATCCCACATAACTTTTGACGTGGCAGCTTGTGATTCGCTCGCTGTTTTTTTTTTTTCTTTTTTTTTTTCATTCTTCTTATGCTATTTTTGCTCAATAATTGATCAAAAATAAATAAAAAAATTTATACCATTATTTTTTATTTTTTAACATCTATAAATAGAGACTACGTTTATATCATTTGGACACCAAAAAAAAATCTCAAGTTTTAACACTATCTTATGATGGAGTGATGTGGAAGAAAGAGAAAATGAGTTGGAGGAAAGAGAAAATGATTTGCCTTTCTATTGTAGAGTTGGGTGTGAAATAAAAAAATGAAATGATGTGGAAGAAGAATAAAATGATGTGGAAAGAATATAGAGGAGAAATTTGCCTTCCTACTGGAGATGGTCTTACAAAAGAAAAAAAAAATTTGGACCCTTAAATTTACCCAAAACAATTTGGACTAGGGGCGGAGCTACATAGATGTTAATGGGGTCAATTGACCCCAATAAAATTTTATATTTTAAACTTTTCCTTATTGATATCAAAGAGTAAGTTAGATCAAATGGCTAAAATTCCCATAATTGACCCCATCAACATGTGTTTGCATCCCATTTGACCCCAATAAAAACACAGTCTAGCTCCGCCACTGATTTGGACCCTGCACATATGTTCCATTTGCTCCCCTCAAGCGTCGGCCCTGACCTCAACATACCAAAGGACTTGGCTAGTAAAGAAGATAAGAACTATTTGGTTGATGCATATGTGAGGCTTGATGTCATCTCTTGGATAAGGTAAAACTCTTTTGTCTCCTTGCTCGTTTTCTTGAAAACTAAAATGTTGTATGTTTTTGCTTGTAGGTTGCAGCTTGTTTGAAAGTATCTTAAAGAGACTTGTGTGAACACAACTTTTATTGTACTCGATTCAGTTATCATGAGTCCCTTGGCAAATATCATGGATAAAACAATGTTTTGATCGAAGCATTCTAGTTTAATATCGATAAACGTGAGGTAGGTAGAAGATGATGATGTATTTGACTTATCACACTTCTTTTCTTTGAATTTTGACTTATCACACACTACACTGGACTGTAGCTTTACATTGGTTACAACGAATTGAATGATCCTGAGTTTCCGTCTGGGTACTTTCACATAAAATTTTGTTTTCTAGATGATCTTTCTAAAAGATAGATTTGGTGAACTCGAACAATCTTTCTAGTTACTTCGTTCTTTATTCACAGGGTTCAACAAGCAATCGATATTTCACGATTCGTGATTAACTGTTATCACCTTGATCGTTGATTAGTCCCTGATCGTTGATTATATTTATAAATTTTTCACCCCTTTCTGATGTTAATAACTTGGAACTAGTTATCTTTCTCTATTTCTTAAAAAAAAAATTCAATTGAAACTTAGGGGAAGTACTTTAGAAACATATGTATTAAAAAAAACATATTTTATTGAGTCCTCTGGAACAATTAGAGATTGTCTAGAAGAAATACGGGGTTCTGGCGACAACATGCTATGGGGTGGTGATCCCGCTTATGGTCATCCCTGTAGAAATTGGATGAGCTGAGTTATAGACATGAAAACATAAGAACTTAATGGGGCCCAACTCTTCCTTCTTTGTCTGATTCGAGGGGGTCCGTTGACCTGCTAATAATCAGAACAAATTTTTATCGTGTTTTTGAAAAATGAACTTAATTAGATTAGTAGCTTACGAATATATAGTATTTTTTAACCTTTCAAAGATAAAATAAAAAAAGGGAAATCACTCAATTCCCTTTTCATGCTTCCCTGGCTAACACAATATTTTTTTTATCATTAGATCTATCATTAAAATTTTAAATTAGGCCGACCTATACTATAATAGAACCCCCATAGGGGTCTATCAATAACATCGTGCATTGCACGGTGGATGTGAAGAAATAGGCCATTATCTCGGCAATAATGAGACAAACTAGTATTTGACTATTCATGATTCCATAATTGAATCAATTACACAAACTAGAGGAATATTATGGTAAAACTTCGTTTAAAACGATGTGGTAGAAAGCAACATGCGACTTGAATTGAAGGACATTATCAGTTGTGGATTTTTTCATCCGCCACTTTTTATATAGGAATATAGGTGCTCTTGGCTCAATTATTCAACCATTTAATTTTACCAAGTTCAATGTTAGCCAGATTAGTCAACATTTATATGTTTCGATGCAACAACAAGATGTTATTTGTAACATTTGAAGTAAAACATCCGAAACTTTTTTGAAAAGAGAGCAGCATCATTAGAAGGAACATCTGTTATTGTTTTGTTTTGTTCGAATATCTTTAGGATGAACGAATATCTAAAAATCAGTTTATGTTTAGTTTCTTTCAATTTTGATGTAGATATTTTCTAATATAGAAACTTTAAAGGGTGAATTTGCGCAGAGACGTTATTAAGACATCAAATTAGCTAAAAGACATTAGTAGGAATCGTCTGGAACAAGAAGAAAATAAAATAGATGTATGGGTCTCGAGTTTCGTTTAATAACGAAAATACCAGAGCTTTAAATATGCATGCGCGTGATGGAGTTTGTTATGCTTTTAAAGCATCCAAAAAACAACCTGCCTTGCATTAAATGCTTCCACGAGAAATGTTGTCGCTGCATAGAAAAAAAGAAGGAAGTGACGGATATTAAATGCAAACGGATTTAAACAACTAACATAGTTGCAATGGACATCCAATAAATAGGTTTTCGAGCGTACATGGAACGTTATTAACATTTGTATACCTGTAAATACGTCTATAGAGCGCTATTAGCATTTATATACTTGTCGTTTCAGACATCAGAAATGACAACTGTTTGGATATTTATATAATATGTTAACAGTAAAGAAATTTGTGTACTTTAAGCGGTAAAGAAAGAGATGGTCATGCATATATATAAATAAAGTACAAAGAAAAGTAAATGTATAACTAACCTCATTTTCACCTCGAGAACGACAAAAAGCACAACATTTATTTCATGCAATAGGCTGACTAGGAACTCAAGCGCGTGGGGGCTAAAGTGGACAACATAAGGGGCTAAATATTTTTAATGTCCTTGACCTTGTGTCAGATTACTAGAAAACTAATTTGCTCTTTCAATAATGTTTCTCACCCAATTATCTCAACTTTAAATTGCATAATCCGATTTAGATTGCTATGAGTTGTGAAAAAGTATTGATCCTTTGATTTTTTCAGTGTGATCTACGTCAGTTTTATATGTTCCTTTAAAAGTGACTTCTCCTTTGTGCAACTCTTACATTGTCGGTCCATCACAACCACTCTCATTCCTCCGCCTCTAACATACATACTATTTTCATCACCGCCAACTAACAATCCATCACAATCACCGCAATTTCTAACTTACTACATTCACTTCCAACACCACTACCACCAAATCTTTATTATACAACCACCAACTCAAACTGAATTTGTAACAAAAAAAAAAATTTTAATTTTGGACACTAAAATCAACCAAAAAATGTAAAGTTATTTTTCATTTTCATATATGAATATATAATGATATATATTAATAAAACTTGATATATCTATATATCACGATATCCTGGAATATATCATAATATATATTGACAAATCATGATATATGTTATGATATATATTAATATATCATGATATGTATTTATAAACTTTGATATATATTAATATATCATGATATATATATATATATAACACGATATTGTAACATATATCATAATATATATTGAGATATGATGATATATGTTATAATATATATCATATATAAACAACTTTTTTATAGAATATTACGATGTATGATATATATTCATATTTCCGATAATAAAAAAAAAGATATCACGACACATAATTCCGTAGCATAATTTACTATCGATGCACGCATTTACTATCGATGCACGATATCTCCCGCTTTTAATTTCAGGGGCATTTTCGTCTATATTTTATTGCACCCACAAGTTCTCTTTCTTCTCTTGCAAATAACGAAAATTCATATCCTGTTTCTCAATTATTTCTCAAAAAAGTGGTATGAAGCTAATTGTCTCTTTTTTTTTTGAAAAATTATCCTAAAAAGTAGTACTTAAGAATATGAGAAGTGATGGCTTCTTTTGCTTATGAGTTAAACTAAGTCTTAAAAGTTAAATTTAAAAGAGGTTTTAATGGGTTATTTACTAGGGACATTTGATAGATATTATTTCTTTCTTAATTCTATTTTGAGGGTATGTTTTTTTTCTTTTCTTTGTCAATGAGTTATAGAAGTAAAACAGATCAGACAATAATAATTTGCAAGACAATCCATCATATAAACCTAAACTAGGTAAGAACTCGTGCTATGCACGGATAAATTTTATGCTATTGAATTTATTAAAATTTATATATTAAAATATACATATTTGATTAAATTATTGTGAATTTTTAATATATTTAAAATTTACAAAGTTGTTGTGTTTGGTTTTATCATATAAATTTATAATTTTGAAAATTTGGATGGGTGACACATTAACAATATTTGTTTCATCATATGTTTACTTAGTAGAAGATTATTAAAATTTGGTTTATGGAGTTTATTGATTATATTTGTTTTGTAGGAAAATTTAATTTATGAAAGTATTATTTTGTAGTTTAAATGCATTAAATTCCAGTGTATATATTAAAACTTTTGTTCACATTTATTAGTAAGTTTTTATATTTGAATTTTTGAAATATTTTTTTTTTTTTTTTTTTGTTGAAATGTGTAATTTATATTTCAAAGTGGGAAATATTTACATTGTTGAAAAGAAATAGACTACAACAGAGGCTTAGGAAGAGAATAAAAAAACAGAGCATGCTTGTGACGTAGAAGAAACAGAGGACTCGGAGTCTTCTATGGCTTAACCATGAGCCACCGTTGCAGCAACAGTCGTAAACGTGGCTTGATGGAGTAATCCAATGATGAGATTCTATTACGAACCAGCTTCTCACTGTGGCGGATCAATTGAGCTATTTGCAAACCTCCATTGTTGTGGATGCGAGTGTTTCGTTCGCGCCATAACACGTAAATACTAACCTGGAAGCATAGCCGGAGCAATATGTCCCGAAGCTTGTCTCCCGTATGGCTCCGAATTGCAGCCACTGTCTCTTCCCAATCCGGAGTTAAGTTATGGCGAAGCAGTTTCCCGGCTAGCGATGACCAAAGCATGAAGGAATACGGACACGCAAAAAACAAATGATCGTGAGTTTCATCCATTTCACCACATAACACACATGGTTGATGTTGTCCCCATAGGCGCATTTGATCCCCCGTTGACAAACGGTTTCGGATTGCAAGCCAAGAGATGAAACCACATCGCGGAATCCCTTGACCAAACCAAATGAGATGTCTCCAGGGCACTAGTTGGTGACGTTCCCGAACTTGTTCCCATGTTTTAAAGGAATGGAACTGGTCCGTGAAGACGTTCGCATCAACTCTCCATAGAAACCGGTCCCACTACAAGAAAACAGGCAGGTACCGACTAACTTAGGCGACTACGTATATAGTCGTCATTTTTAGCGACTGTATGGTCACTGATTTACGACTACTTTACGACTAAACTTATATAGTCGTCCATTAGTCGTTAAAAACCGACCAAAATCAATAGTCGTACTATTAGTCGTTAAACAACGACTATTAGGCGACTAAGTTGTTAATATTATGTTGGTGTCGCAAAATAGTCGCCAAATTAGCGACTACGTAGACGACCGAGATGTTTAGTCGCCAAATTAACGACTAATTAGTGACTCATTCGGCGGGTCGTAAGGTAGTCGCTAATTAGTCGCAAATAACAGTTACGACCAAAGACAGTAGTCGGTAATTTAGTCGTAATTTAGCGACTATTTTATGACTACATTGCATACAAAAACTAATAGACGCAAAATAGTCGTTAATTTGGTGACTAATAAACACGTGTTAACCGTTTTGGTGTTGGTATACCGGTTTTATGCGACTACAAAGCGTAGTCGCCATTTGGTAGCTTTGTAGTCGCTATTTAGTCGCCATAAATATCTATATAATCAAAATTCACCTATTTCTCTAAATCTAAATCTCTAAATTCAAAAAACTATCTACTTACTATAATATATCCAAAAACTGAGGTCTAATACTTATAAAAAATTATAGTTTTCAAAATCTTATTTGTTTTAATCAAAATTTAACCCCAAATTTTAAACCTAAATCCCAAACCCTATACTTCAAACCCTAAAGTTAACCTCCAAACCCTAAACCTTAAATTTTTAACTCTTGTAATGCATATATATAAAAATTAAATCGTAAACCATTCAACCAAAATATAACCATTATATATGTATAATAATAAAAAATATGTAAAACTATTTATTATTTACATATAAATTAATCTTTCCAAAAACTATTTAGTTATAAATATATGATGTTAACTAATGGTTTTGAAATTTCTTTAAACATAATTTGAACCCTAAAATAAACTCTAAACCTTAAATCTTTAAAATTTTAATCATATAAATTAAATCATAAACCAAAAAATCAAAATATAACCATTTTAAACTATATATCATAAACCAAAAAATCAAAATATAACCATTTTAAACTATATACAAATATTTTGTTTAAATTTATTCACTTTTTAAATTATAAATCACAATATACTTCTAAACAAATAATGTAACCGACAAAAAAAACGGATGATGTAACTATTATATATATAATGTTTTGAATTTATAAATCTGAAAATTGTGAATTTGTTTTAAAGTGTTTGATTTAATTTTTTAAAAGTCCCATAATATGTTTATATTCAAAACTGAAATTAAACACTTAAAACAATCAAAATTTTCAGATGATTTTATTTTTAAATCTAAATCATATCTAATACTTTACAAATCTTAAACCCCTATATCTAAATTATAACATAAAAACTATAGTACAATAACAAAATTTATCACAAAAAAAAAAAAAAAAGAGGAAAGGCTCTCATTGGTTGATCATAAATGACAAGGATTCCCTTTGGTTTATCATCAACCGTTGATAGAGTCAATCCAATGGACATAATCCTCTAATTATTTTCCTTTCTTTTTTCCTCCTCTCCTCATCTTGTCTTTCCTTTCCACGCAAATCACTTCTTTTTTTTCTTTTCTGTTTTTCTTCTCTTCTCTCTTTGTCTCCTTCTTTTTTTCGTCAAGTTGAAGAAAAATTGCAAAGCCCAGAAGATTAAATCCTTATTCAATTAATCGATGAGTTCTAGAAGGTATGTTCCATGAATTCATCAGATCGCTAGATTTCCCAACACATCGTTATTCAAATATGGAGATAGATCTGGGGAAGTTTGATAATTAAATAGGTTTCATCGCAGATCTGTGTCAATGACGAGGGCGAACATCGACGGACGCACATGACTGCCACGGCGACACCACTACTTAGCCGAGAGACGCCGTTAAAGTACTAAGGAGACAGAAAAATAAATCCGGCGACGGAAGAGTTCTAAGGAGACGGTGGCGGAGCAAAAGGCTTGTACCGCGGGTGGAGTGCCGGTTCTAACCCTCCACCGGTTAGGTTGCAGCCGGCAACTGGACTCGTCGGCAAACGAAATCCGGCTGAAGACACGGGCGGCGGCTGAAGACTGAGGCGGCGGCTAAAGACTGTTATGTGATTAGGGTTTTTTTTTGTGTTTTTAGCATCCGGTTCAACCGGGGTTTTGTAATTGATTCAATTTGGTAACTCTTAACCATTCCCGGTTTGGGTGCTTTATTAATACAAATATATTTATTAATTAAAAAAAAATCTTTTCACGAAATCTATAAATATATATATATATATATATTTGAATAAAAAAAATTATTTTCATTTTGTTTGATTAGTCGTTAAATAGACACAAAAGATTTGGCGACTATTTAATGTCTATCTTTAGAAGACCATACGATCAACTGAGTTAATCGTAATTTAGTCGTAACTTAGTCATCTATTATTACGACTATTTGACGTCTACCTTACGACTAACTTCTCGTTGGCTACAATAGTCGTAAATTAGTCGCCTTTTAGCGACTACAATAACGACTACCTATTTTAGCGACTAGCTATTTACAACTACAGGATTTAGTCGCCAAATAGTCGTTAAAGGCAGTTTACCGACTATTTGGCGACTAATATGGTAGTCGTTATCTGCCTGTTTTCTTGTAGTGTCCGTACCTCGAGAGACATGAGGTATAGGGACAGCTCGTATGGCGTGCAGGAGTGGGTAGAGAGAGGCTGATCTTGTACGGCGCAGTTTCCAGCCTTGGGGGCCTGTCGCCTCCTTGACTGTTGCGTGTAGTGGAACACCTAATTGTCGAGGTCCCGCGGGGCCAATAATGTCGAACAAGCAGCCCTGCGGCAGCCATGAATCAAACCAAAAAGACGCAGTGTCCCCATTACCAATCTCCACGCGAATGAATGGTTTGATGTCTTCCCTAAGCTTTAGAAGCTTTTTCCAAATCCAAGAACCCAGAGTTGAGCTTGGAGCTGACCAGAAAGACCCACCCTTCATCAAATTTGTCTTAGTCCAAGCCACCCAAGGAGAGCCCGATAGTGTAAATAACCTCCATATTAACCGGTAAGCAAAGACACGAGAAACATCACGCAATCTTCGCAGACCCAGACCTCCTTCCGCCTTTGGCTTACAAATCTCTGTCCAAGCTACTTTAGCCCCCGTCGAGACATTAGGATTACCCGACCAAAGAAATAATTTTTGAAATAATTATTCTTGGTAAGTTCAGAATTCTTAGGTGTTTGGCAATTAGTATTAATATAATCAAATAAGTTTTTTTAAGGAAATAAGAGTTTTTGGCATGTGAGATCCAGATCCCCTCGGATCAATATCTTTGTACACAAAACGACACCAACGATTATAGGCTATCTGAAGCTTCTCATCAGAACTAAGGGCTCCTAACTTGAGATCATCGTCATTGTCGTCCATTGGAAGAAGACTAGAAGGTTGGAAAAATCGGCGGTTGGGGATAGTGAATTAGGGTTTTTCAAATCTTTTATTCGGATTTATGTATTAAAAGAGTAAATTAGTTAAATAGGATTTACTGAAATATATATACTTTATCTTATAAAACACAAGTCAGTAGGCTAATAAAAATTTGACACATGCATGGCATTCTAACTAGAATTAAAGAAAAATAATAAAATAAAAATTCACTAATATATATATATATATATATATATATATATATATATATATATTTAGGCTGGTTATATAGAATTTTTCATAATCCAAAATTTAGTGATAGTGTTGTTTTAAAAAAAAAATTAACTAAAGATAAGTTAAAATACATTTAGAAAAAAATATATTTAGTGACCGAAACATATTGTTAGGTAATATCCAGTGGCAATTATAAATATATCAAATATTTTCAAAAACATCAAATCAATGAAAAAGATTCATTACTAAATCATTTTTGACTACAATATAATAACTATTTTAAAATTAAACAAAAACAAAGAAAATATGTGGACCAAAAAAGATTAACTTAAGAAAAAAAGCAAAATATAAGCAAAACATAAGCAAAAGTTTTTTTTTCTTACATATTAAATAAGAACTACATATTAAATCTATTTTTTAAATAATTAATTGGATGTTCATAAACTAATTAACGTGAAAATTTGTTTGTTTCCAAAACTTTCAAGTTTTATAAAAAACACTTTGATTAATATAAAATTCTATATGTGTACTCCGTAATACACATGCATTCATTCTCCATCGTTCAATAAAAAAATTCAGTTATATTTATTATTTAGAAATTAATTCAGTTATATAAATTAATGTTTGGGTTGATGCCCTGAAAAACATGGAAACCTTAGTTGTTTTATTTGGGTTGGCCAGTATATACAGATTTTGTAAACTTTCATAAGTAATTAACTACCAAACAATTTAAATTCACAGACGATAAAGTTACTTATCTCTTCATTTTCCTTTTCTTCCGTAATTCTTTTTTTCATATTAAGTATTTCATCTGTGTTTTTTAAGCTGGAAACAACACGTCGTTTGAGTCAGATTTGACATTGAAACAGACCGGTGGCGGGGTTGGATTTATTAAAAACCCATTAACTATTTAAACAGATATTTTAAAAAAACATAAAGAGCCACCAAAACCCGTGAAACGGATGATCCAAACAAATGTCGTTTTCGACATAATTTATTATATTTTCTATAAATTTATATTATTTAACTTAGAACAAATAAATCATAACTTGTGATATAAACTACAAAACCTTTTGACACTAAAATAATATAAATTTAGTATTTTTTATTATATAGATTATATATATAACTATATCAAAAGTATAACCTTTTTTAATTTTTATATTATTTTATATTATTCTAGTTGTCAATAACATTTTCATTATATATGAGATAGAAATTATTCAAAAATTTTATATCTGACTTAAATTTCTTACAAATGTTACAAAGTTTCATAGTTTTTATTCTTAATTTTGTATATATATAAACACATATATTTAGACATATATATTTCAAATAAATAAAAATGCTAAAGGAAGTTTAAAAAAAAAAAAAAAAAGCTAAAGGTTTTGTGAACCCGGTTCAGCCCGGTCGGCTAATGCTTACGGCTCTATCAAACTTCACTCTTTTCCTTCTGCCCAGAACAAATCTTCCTCTCTTATTCCTTCTGTTCCCGACGACCTTCTCGAATTCGAATTCAACGCAAACATTTGTCTGATACATCTATCGGGTTCAGGTGAGAAGTCTATAGCGTTGTCTCCCGCATTGTTCAGATTATTGCAATGTTTTGTGTTCTGATTTTGGATTTCAAGTTCCTTTATTTGACTCTCAATATCTATCTTCATTGAAATTTGTTACCAAAATTGGTATATGGATAGTAGTTCTTTCTCTGGACTTGCTTATATGTGTGTGGAATCTATTGTTATTTCCAACATTGGCATAAGTTTCTTTGTTTGATGTTGAAGAATCAATCTTTTGTTATCAACATTATTGTTTTTTTTTGGGTGAACGACCTGTGTCCCCCCACGAAGTTTCATATAGTATCATAACAACACAGATTTCGGGTCTCGTCTCCAGTCCACACAAAACGAAAGTTAAACTCCAGTTTCCCCCTAATTTGAAAGTTTTAGATCTCAGTCTCCATAAATTCAAATTTCGTGGTTTATCTTCGGTTTACTGTGCCGAAACCGATGCCAAACCAAAACCCAGAATAATAAACCAATTTGAAACCCAATTCGACTTCTCCCAACCCGAAATAAAAACCATTTTCAAGTATCCCCAAATTGAAAAATCTTAGAACCCTAATTTCGATTTATCTCTTCTTCCTCTGCGTTTTCAATTTTTTTCACAAACCTAAGCTCGAATCTAAGCTCGAATATGAGCAATTCATCTGGAGTTACGAGTGGAGCATCAAATGTGGGACAGAGAAGGAGAGTTGTGGGTGTGCCGAAGATGTGTTGGTGTGGGGCTAGTATCTCGGCAATCATCTCAAAATCCACCGCCAATCCATACCGCCGTTACTATCGTTGTGCTTATGCTGCATCACATAAGGTAATGTGATTGATATTTGGATTGTTTCTTACAAATTTTGACTTTAATTCTCTGTTATCTGTAGCTTATTGATGATAACCACACTTTCAAGTGGGTTGACGAAGCATTGTTAGATGAGATAGAGAGATTGGCGGTAAGAACAGCTGCACTTGAACAAACCATTTCCCAGATTACATCAGAGACTATGGATCACCAGAAGATGATTTTTGAGAGGATGCAAATGAAGCTAGAGGAAGAGATTTTTGAGAGAGTAGAAGCAGAACTGTTGGAATCCAAATCACTCATGAAGAAAATGTCGATTGCTGTCATTGTAGGTTGTATGTTCATGCTTGGTTTGAGTAAAGTGATAGGCTGAAACGAGTGTATTGGCTTGTTATTGTTGGTTTATGTTTGTGCTTCTAATCCTTTTATGTTCTTGTTGTTTTATGTTCTTGTTGTTTTATGTTCTTGTTGTTGTTGTAATGTCAGTTGTTGTTGTAATCCTTTGATCTCTCTTTTGTTAGTCTAATGAAAACACAATTTGGATCTTGTTCTTGTAGTTTGGTAATGTGCTATTCGATAACAGAGACAAATTAGATTGCTTAAATGCATAAGTAGGTTCAAAGCAATGTATTACAACAAACCTACCAAAAGAGAGAGACATAACAATGTACCATTACACATGGTCATGAAACCAAAAACACAAAGCCGAGCTACTCTAATTCTTATCAGATGGTACACCAAAAAACCTGCTGCCATCTTACACTACTCTAATCCTTCACTCTAATCCTTCACTCTAATCCTTCAGCCTTGAGACATCACCACTCCTTGAGACGGTTCCACTTGACTGCCATGAGTTACAGTCCCAACTCCTTCAAAAGCCTAAGACAAAGCATGAAGCAAAACATGTCAGTAACCTATTATGACCAACTGAACCAATAAGTAATCATACTTACCAATGCAGAAGACTTCTTCTTCTTATGAAACCTGGAATTGTGACCAGCTGCATGACAAACACCACAGTGCATTACCCTTTTCATCTGCTTAGGTGCCATCTTTGTAGGTGACTCATTCTTTCCCTTCTTCCTCTTTTTGTCCTTTTTACTCTCTTTTCCTTTCTTCCTCCCAGGTGTAGGACTCGGTTGAATTATTCTCTACATCTTCACAGTAGTTTCCTTGCTTGTAGAATGCCCTGCACCAAGTTCTTGGTTTTGACTTGACAACATCACGCCAAACTGCCACATTGTAGTTGTAAAGCTCAGTCATGTGAGCTTCAAAGCTGCTCTCATTGTAGCTCCATGCCACATCCCAAATGTACTTCTTCATCTCTTTATCTTTCCCATGATTCTTCTTCAGATTACCATAGATGTGTCTCACACACATTCTATGCTCTACTTTTGGTAGCTCTAGCTCAACTGCTCGGATCAAACCCTGTAAAAATAAAGAAATCTGTAGCTTATTATATCATGAAACAGAAACAATAAATGATTAAATGTGAAGAAATCTGAAGCTTATTACCTTTTGACGATCAGACACTATGATGTAACCATCACCATCCATTAGTCCCAAATCAACTTTCAGCTTCCTCACAAACCACACCCAATTCTCTATGTTTTCTACTTGAACACAGCCCCATGCTATTGGGTATATAGCATTATCAGCATCTCTACCTAAAGCAACCAGCAGCTGACCTTTAACCTTTCCTTTGATAAAGGTTCCATCAACTCCTATCAGTGGCCTACAAGACTCTTTCCATGTTCTCTTAATTGCATCAAAGCAGACATAGAACCTATTGAATACCTCTTGTCATGCATCATTTGTCACAGTCTGCACTTCAACAGTTGAATCTTTGTTGGACACTCTTGTCTCTTCCGCATAGTCTTGAAGCCTAGCAAACTGATTATCATATTCTTCTTCTATCCATCTCAATGCTTTTCTCCTTGCAGCTTGACATTGAGGCCTGGAAACTGTGATCTTCCATTTCCTTTTAATGGTTTCTTCAATCTTCATAGGCATGAAATACTCAGGTTCATCTCTAATACTATCTAGAAACAACCTAGCAATAACAGGAACCTTCAACATCTCACACTCTCCATTCGGATTACATGTGTGGACATCCTTGTACACGTTAACTCTCCACTTAGAACATTTCTTCGTGACTGCACAGTATACCCGCCAAATACATCCATCCCCATCACATTTAAATCCAAGCTTCGTTTTATCATACCTGTATTGTGCAATGTTGCAGCCTGTCTTCAAAGCATGGTCTAGAACAGCTTCTTTAAAAGCAATGTCGCTGAAGAATGTCTGGTGATAGTACAAATTCCCACCTCCGCCTCTGATGTTGTCTCGTCTTCTCTCCCGAGCAGCTTCGTCTTCTTCATCTTCCTCACTGTCTGGATACTCATCATGTAGAATCGAAGGTTCGTCTCTAAACTCCATTACAGCCTTCTCGATTTCAAAAGCGTCTCGCTCCCTTGGGTCTTCATCGTCGGGTTCATTGTCAGGTCCATTGTCTCCTATCGGATCTCCTTCCTTTTGCGGACCAACTCCAGTAGCCTCCTCATGAACGACGACAGCATTCGTATCAACCTCATTCGAATCCATCAATTTGGGGATTTTTTGATTCTAGGGTTCTAGGGTTCAATTTGGGGATTTTCTATTTCTAGGGTTAGAGAATTTGGGGATTTCGCGATTTGGGTTTGGAAATATCGGGGGGGGGGGGGGGGGGGGGGGTTAATGGGTCAACTAAACGGGTTGGGTTCTGGGTAAATCCGGTTTAATTTCGATGTTAATGGGTTAATTTGGTTTTCGGCACAGTAAACCGATGATAACCCACGAAATTTGAAATTATGGAGACTGAGATCTCGAAAGTTTATGTTAGGGGGAAACTGGAGTTTAAGTTTTGTTTTGTGTGGACTGGAGACGAGACCCGAAATCTGTGTTGTTATGATACTATATGAAACTTACTGGGGGGACACAGGTCGTTCACCCTTTTTTTTTTGTATTTCAGATTTTGTGGATTTTCAAGGACAGTTATGTGAGCCCATTTGGAGAATATTACTAGTCATAGTGGTTAGCCATTTACTAGCCAAAATCAAGTAAATTTTCTAACTATAGAATTGGGGCTAATGAGCAGATATTCGATGTTAAAGATGACCCTAAACTGCTAACGATGATTGAGGTCAAGCAAAACTTATAGACCAGCAAAAACGTATGTCTATTCGCGTGACCTCGCTAATAAATTTGAGAAGGGATTGGCTGCAGCTGCTAAGCTATCCAAGGAGGTATGATATGATCCTAATTCTATGTTTGATACCTTCTTTTTTCTTTAACTACCAATGGGATTTAGAAGCTTCTCAAATTTTCTTAAATTTAGAGATATAAAAAAAAAAGCAAAATCGATAAGAATGAGGTGTTACATGTATTTGTTTTCTTCAGTTGACTTGACTTTACTTATTTTGTGTTACGTGTATCACGGTTGTGAGTTTTTCTACAAAGAAGACTTTGACTTGTGTTATCATCCTACAATTCAAAGTAAACAATAGTGAATGTCACATGATTTTTTACTGTTTTTATTTACAGAGACTTCTTGTTGAATTCTTATATAACCACTTGGTATCTGTATTGAACTCACACTCCCAAATTGCTTTGGAGTTCATTTCATTTGCCTTTTTTTTCTTCTTATTTGCAATGGAAGGGAAGCTTTTCTTGGTCCAATACTTGATATGGGTGATATTACTGTTAGGGCAGCTACATGGATACAAAAGCTGTATGGTGAAAGAGAGGAAAGCTTTGTTGGAGCTCAAGGACTACATGATCTCAGGGACTTATGCAAAATCGAACCTGGATGATGTTCTCCCTACTTGGACTAATGACACAAAGAGTGATTGTTGCCAGTGGGATGGCATTGATTGCAATCTTACAAGCAGGCGGGTTATTGGGCTTTCCGTTGGTCAGACGTTCTATCACCAACCTCTCCTAAATCTTTCTTTGCTGCATCCTTTTGAAGAACTTCGAAGTCTTAACTTATCTACGTGGACACAAGTCAAGGACGGCTCATTCAATGGCTTCATTGATGATGTTGAAGGTATATCAGGCTTTTCACAGTGTTGAGTTTACCCTTGTGGTCTCTATTTGGAAATAAAACTGAGAAATTTTTTAATTTTAGATAGGCTAAATCTAATTCTCCTTGTTAATTCTTTAAATCTATGTTAATCAAAAGGTGATAGTACCTTTTTCTACATTAACCGACTTGTTGATGTATATTGAGTGCACAATATAATTACATCCAATGGCTAGAGTCACGTTTTCTTCAATCTCATACAGTTCAACTCTCTTAATTACATGCATTTTCATCTAGAGTAGACTAAATATTATAATTGAACTTATTGAAGTGATAAGGGCTATCTTATTTTTGTATACTATGTTAACGATATATACATTTCTTTGCAGGTTATAAAAGCTTACGAAAATTAAAATACCTGGAGATTCTGGATCTCTCTTCAAATGCATTCGACAAACGCATCTTTCCTTTTCTTAATGCCGTGACGTCACTTACAACTCTTATTCTTCACGATAACTCCGTAACAGATTTGTCTATTAAAGGTGTGTATTTTCCATTTGTAACGAGGTGCCTATCGAGCATAGCCTACTCGTTGATGATGTATGTTTGGTTTATGTAATATTATGTCTTAATTGCAGTTCTTAGTTATCATTCTAATATTCTCATGGACTCCCTTTCAGAACTAAAGA
The DNA here is from genome assembly GCA_905216605.1 of Arabidopsis arenosa. Taxonomy (NCBI): domain Eukaryota; kingdom Viridiplantae; phylum Streptophyta; class Magnoliopsida; order Brassicales; family Brassicaceae; genus Arabidopsis; species Arabidopsis arenosa. The sequence continues at coordinate 6,225,582 of LR999454.1, read as the reverse complement.
ACTTGACAAACTTGGAGTTGCTGGATCTGAGTCGTAATTATTTTCACGGTTCCATTCGAGGTAACATCCACGTTAATTGTCACTGTCATTTATCTTATGAATATAACTTTTAACAGATTTAAATCCGTACATATTTGTTGATTTGCCATCTCAAAGATCATCTTCTACATACTAACTAGTACGTGTCTTTCGTCATCTCTCTTTTTCTTGGGGCAGCACTGACTCACCTGAAAAGCCTGAAAGCTCTGGATCTAAGTACCAATTATTATTCTAGCTCAATGGGCTCAATGGAATTGCAAGGCAAGCATGGTTTTAATGTTTAACATTCTGTTATTGGGAAATTGGGAATGGATATGAATATAGCTTATTTATAAAATTTCGTAAATTACAACCCTTTGGCTTTTGTATTATTTCAGATCTAAAGAATTTGACTAACTTGGAAGTCTTGGGTCTTGCTGAGAACAATTTGGACGGACCTATACCAATAGAAGGTGACCTTTGCTTTTTACACCTCTACGATATGTATGAGAAGTCTCTTGTGACTTCTCGAGATGAATGCAACGACTCTTGTTATTCTCATTATCTCTATGTTTTCCAAATTAATTTTTTGCAGTAGTTTGTAGAATGAAGAATCTGCAGGAGCTCGATCTCAGAAAAAACCGTTTTGTAGGCCAACTTCCTCTTTGTTTAGGTAGCTTGAAAAAGCTACGGGTCCTTGACCTCTCATCGAACCAACTTAGTGGAAATCTACCGTCTAGTTTCAGTAGGCTTGAGTCTCTTGAGTATCTATCATTGTTGGATAACAACTTCACAAGCTTATTCTCTCTCAATCCACTCACCAACCTCACAAAGCTCAAGGTGTTAAAACTTTCATCAACATCGCATAAGGTACAAGTAAAGATGGAAAGCACTTGGCATCCAAAATTTCAACTGCGTGTTGTTATACTACGATCTTGCTACTTTGAAAATATCCCTTCATTTCTCATGTACCAGAAGAACTTGCATCTCGTTGATCTATCCAGCAACAGATTATCCGGAGACATTCCTACTTGGTTGTTGGCGAATAATTCAGAACTTAAAGTCTTACAGTTGCAAGAGAATTCATTCACAATCTTTCAAATACCTTCAAAAGTGCATAATTTGCAATTTTTGGATTTTTCAGCAAATCATATTGGTGGGGTGTTCACTAATAATATTGGTCGTGCGCTTCCGAATCTGGTAGAGATGAATGGCTCGTATAATGGGTTTCGAGGACAATTACCTTCGTCTATAGGTGAGATGAAGAACCTTTCACTGTTGGATCTGTCTTATAATAACTTCTCTAAGAAGCTACCTAGAAGCGTTCTCACGGGTTGTTTTTCGCTAAAATATCTGATGCTTTCTCACAACAAATTCACCGGCAATTGTCTTCCAAAAGGTACAAGATTCACTTCCTTGCGCAAGTTGACAATCCATAACAACTTATTTACAGGGAAGATCGGAGTTGGTTTGCTTGGCTCCACCAGGTTGTCGTTTCTTGACATGTCCAACAATCGTCTCACAGGTGCTATTCCAAGTTGGCTATCTATGTTATCTGTTTTGGAGGACTTGTTGTTATCAAACAATTTATTAGAAGGTACAATACCTCCTTCTTTGGTGGACTTGCACTCTCTTTCGCATCTGAACCTTTCTGGAAACCTATTATCTGGAGCCTTACCGTCACACACTGCTGCGTGGTATTTATTCCTTCACAACAACAGCTTCACAGGGTCGATTCCAGATACATTGTTGGAAGATGTCGTTATACTTTCTCTTGGGAACAATAAACTCTCTGGGAGTATACCGCAACTTGTCAACGCCCATGCAATAAGGATTTTTTTGGTGAGGGGGAACAATCTAACAGGATCAATTCCAAGGCAGCTGTGTGATTTGAGAAACATCCAAGTTTTAGATCTTTCAAATAACAAACTCAATGGATTCATACCTCCATGCCTCTTTAATTTATCATTCGGAGTGAGAGAAGATGAGATGCTTGTCGGTCTATATGGAATTAATTTTTACCTAGAGCGCTTTACGTTGGATATTTACAAATTCACATTTGTGGTAGAGGAGCTCGTGATAGAAGACGAAACTTATGAAGAAATTGGAATCGAATTTGCATCGAAGCAAAGGTATGAATCTTATACTGCATGAAGACTAGAGTACGAAGGAAAAGTACTTGATTACATGTATGGGATGGATCTGTCGAACAATGAATTAAGTGGTGTCATCCCAACAGAGCTTGGAGATCTCCCGAAAGTAAAAGCCCTGAATCTCTCTCACAATTTTTTATCTAGTTCTATACCATCGAGCTTCTCCAATCTGACAGATATTGAGAGCCTCGATCTTTCATACAACATGTTACATGGAAGCATTCCTTACCAACTAACCAGCCTTACATTTCTTGAAGTGTTCGACGTGTCTTACAACAACTTATCAGGAATCATTCCCCAAGGAAAGCAATTTAACACCTTCAAAGAGAGCAGCTACTTAGACAATCCTCTTCTTTGTGGACCACCGACCGACAGAAGTTGCGAGGTTAGCTCAGAGGAAGCAAATAATGGAGGAGAAGAAGGAAATGAAGCTGCTATTGACATGTTGATCTTCTATTATAGCGCTGCTTCAGTTTATGTGACCGTGTTGATAAGCATTGTTGTACTTATGTGCTTTGATTGTGCTTGGCGTCGAGCATGGCTCCGCATTGTCGATGTTTTCATCGTTTCAGCGAAACGTATGATGTCTTAAGATCTTTTCAGCTAAATTCTTGGATATTTCTATCCAAGGTAAAGCTCGAATCTACCTTGTTTCTGCAAGTATATTTGCTTAGGATTCCTATCCAAGCAAAAGTTTAAATAAAAGTTTTTTGCTTACTATACAGATCTTCACATGACTTGACTTCACTTAACTTATTTCGTGGTGTATATATGTGTCTTAAAGCCACACATGTATCACACGGTTATGATTGTTGACTTGACTTAACTTGTTTCCTGGTGGTATGTCTTAAACCACATATATATCAAACGATTAGGAGTGTTTAATACAAAGACCTTGACTTGTCTCATCATATAATTCAAAGTGTTTCGTTACAACTTACAAGAGTGAAGAGACTTCGAGCTTTTTCTAAATTTGTGTATGAAAGGTCTAGTTTCCCAAACCGGGCCTTGTGGCCTAGTGGTAAAGGGGTCACAGCTGTGACTTCCGCCACCAGGGTTCGAGGCACGGCCACTGGCAGGTTTACATAGGGTAATTGCCAGCCTCGTGGGATTAGTCCTTGGGCCTAGGTGAAGCATTTGGGAGACCCGCGGTTATTCAAAAAAAAAAAAAAGGTCTAGTTTCCCAAAACCAGTCTATTTTGGGCAAATCCAAAACCAGTCTACTGTATTTTTTTAAAAAAAAAATTTGGGCAAATCCAAAACCAGGCTTTCTAATGTCATCATTTGAATACTTTCCCCTTAAAAAATGGTTAGAACAATAATAAATTCTCACTTTTGGGAAAGTAAAATAATTAAGAGATAATTGGGTGGGAGACAATGGATCCAGACCAAATTAGTTTTTCGGTATAATCTTGTCGGGCCTTAAACATGATAAATATTTAGCCCTCTTTTTGGGCCGTTATACCCTTACGCGCTTCTCCTTTGCGGGCCAAAATTTAACCCAGTACTTGAGACATTGGAACTGATTTTGTGTTAGTCGAGGCAATAAAGGTTGCGTCTGACGCTTCGTTTCTATTTCATCATCTCTCTTCTTCTCATCCCGCCATTTCACTCAGAAAACCCTAATATCTCTCTCTCTCTCTCCAGTTTCCAGTCGACGGATTCTCTTTCAGTCGTTTCCGGCGACGACGGTATTTTTCTGTTAAAGCGTTGGCGGTTCGGTTTACATACTTTTTACGGTGAGAAAGGGCTTATTATTCTTACCGGTTTTTTTGTCCTTTCCGGCATCAACTAAAACCTCGTTTTCGTTTCGATTTTCAGTGAATTTTGTTTTGATTTTTGGTTCATTCTTTTAGTATTCCATCATGCGAATTGCGCAGATCTCTTTTTGTTGCCTTCTTGTTTTCGAAAACAAGTTTTATTTTTGTCGTTTCGTTAGACGTGGGTCATAATTTTTCTCTCCGTCAATGCATATAGTCAGTAATCTTTCACATATTTTATAGATCTATATCAAAATTTTATATTCCGGTTTAATCCTCCATATTTTCTGATAGATCTGCATGTTTTATCCATGGATCTACATGATCATTCATCTATTTTCGTAGATCTGTATTTCCCGTGTATAGATCTGCATAATTTTCACTACTTGTCATAGATCCGTTTTTAAACCTTGCATGTTTTGTTTTTTTATTAGTAGATCTCCAATATGACACTGTTTTCTTTCATTAAACCCTGCAGGAAATGGCAAATGTCGATTTGCCTTCTCGGCTATTCGCCGACAGGGAAGAACCTGCGGGTGATCGGGTGAATATGTACTTCAAGTTAAACACAATTAAGGCGGTCCTGAAGGCGTTGACGCCGGAAGAGCTTGACACCATTCGTCCTTGTTTTGGGAAGCTGCTTGATATCTACTCCAAGCCTGTTTTCTCTGGTAAATTGGCGCACTTTCTCCTCACCCGCCAGCTGAATGTTGTAAAACGTCATGAGATTTGGGTCATTTTCGCTGGGAAGCCAATAAGATTCTCTCTGAGGGAGTTCGGGTTGGTTACTGGTCTCAACTGCAGCCCACTTCCGCCTCTGGACCGGTCTCTCCTTAAATCTCCTCCTGGTGTGACGCCGTACTGGTTTACTCTCTTTGGTGGTGAGGAGTATTTCACCGGCGAGATGTTACTTGCGAAGCTGCGAAGGCCGAAAGCCTTGTCCCCTGAGTTGCGTGTCAAATATGCCTGCCTACTCCTTGTTGATGGTTTCTTGTCCAGGCGGTCGTACCACATGAAGATCCCCAAGTCTCACGTTGAGATGATTCGTGATTTGGATGCTTTTCTAGCATATCCCTGGGGCCGCTACAGTTTTGATCTGACCATGCGCTGCATCAAGTCGAGATCTTTAGACCAGCTTGCACAGGCTACTGTGGCCATTCAAGGATTTATCCACGCACTAGTTCTTGTGTTTGTCGAAGCTGTCCCTGCTGTGCTCTCTGCTGTTAGTGCTGGCACTGACCCCGAGTCCGGTGATGAAGATCCTTTCCCTGTCATAGCAATGAAACTTGAACCGGTCTGGGACTTGGATGGAGTTGACGAGGTATGTGATGGTTTAAGTGTTTTTGTAGCACTTCATGTTAAATAATGCATAGCTAACAAATTTATTTCTACATTTGGATTAGGTTGAAGTTTTGTCTGTACTTCCTGTTGGTGAAAATGTTGTTGGTATAGAAGACTGTAGCTGGCCGGATGAAGTAAGTGATCCAAGTGTTGACTTGATGCTGCAACAATTGGATGATGGAGTCAAGTTTAAGCGTGCGATGTTTGGTGGTGGGATTAGAGGCGCTGATGTGCATGTAGAGCCTCCTCCTCGGGTTATTGTCAAAAGGAAACGTAAATTGCGGGCCAAAGCGTCTGAATGTTCCACCTCTAGGGGGGAGTCTTCCCGGGCCAAAAAATCTAAGGTTCGTGCTGCACGTGCAAGATTTGCCTCCCAAGACTCTCCTAGGGATGTTCTGGACACTGCCACAGCTTTGAAAGCTGCTTTGAAAGAGGCCCAGTCTGATGTGTACGCCCATATCTGTGTTGAACTGAAGTCGATGGAATTGAGGTTGGAACGTTCCCTCAAGGATAATATCAATTCTGCGGTTGCTGCAGCCATTAGCGGGAGCGTGGTGGAGAATGTTTTGCGCGATGTTGGCATAGGTGTAGGTCAGCCTTACAACAAATCCCCATGTTCAGAGTCTCCTTCTCTTAGGCAGACTGATCCTCAACCATCCCCTGTGGTGGCAGCTTCTGGAAACCATTCTGACCAGTGTCAACGTCCATCTCAGCTGCAGCCACCAATCGTAAATGAACAAAATGCCGGACCTGTTGTACAAGGAGCTGCCAACAGCTCTATTGTTGAGGTAGTTACTATTTGATATACTCAGTTTACATACTGATTGCTGCCTTAATAACATTTTTCCTCTTTTTTAGGGTACCTTTCCATCTGAATCATCTGGTTCGCGCAGCAGGTCTCCTGCCGATGAAGTGGTATGTTATTTATCTTGCTTACCTGTTTTTTTCACTCTCTTCTTGCCAACTCTCTTCATATTCATATATTTTTCTCAAGAATGAGGAAGCTTCAACTGGAGGGGATTGCGGGCAGGGTCAGATTATAGCTAGGGATGAGGCTGTTGCAATGTCTGCAAAGTACAAGAAGTTGATGGTTAGTGACATCCCGCCTATGTAAGTTTTGCTAACTTTGTCTAAATGCTTTAATTTCGTTAAAATTGCTGTGTACGCATGGTATATAGATCTCCATTAATCTATTTACAGAATTATATTATTTCATGAACGTCTATGACATTTCGTGAACTTTATGAAGGTCATTCGGTGATGGTTTAGTGATCAAGGACTCTGAGTTGCTCATGATACCCACTATCATCCCTCCTGGCTATCCCAATGTTAGTTCCCTTCCTACCATATTTTTCCATTGCTGTTTACATTTGGTTTATGGTTTTTTATATTTTCATAGGTAATGGACGCTTGTGTATCTGTCTTGCGAGAGACCCTGTTTGATAACACTGATCCTGCTTCTGATCCTCGTGCTGATTTGCTACCGTGTAAGTTCTATGGCTCTCTGGCGGTTCTGTATGCTAAGTTCAAGAAGGTGAAGCGGAAGGAAACTTTTGAGTTTGATCCCGCTCTTGTCAATGAGATCAGTACGAGGTGTAAGGCAACAGGCAGAGTTTGGCTGTCGCACATTGAGCATTTGCTATTTCCATTTAACATTGATAAGAACAGGTGGATAGCTGTCCACATTGACCTGACCTCTCACACTCTCACTGTTCTTGATCCAACTGCTGCTGCACGCCGGGGATCCCGTCTTAAGCCTGAGCTCGAGTTTATATGCGAGATGTTTCCTTATCTGGTACGAAAGGTTGGTGGCTGTGATCTAATGAAGAATTTCCCCCTCCAGCCACTTACCTTTGCTAGGAACACCCATGTTTCCCAAGCGACTAACCTAGCTAACAGTGGGATGCTCTCCTTGCTATTGCTTGAAGCATATGCTACAGGCGGTATGGACAAGGCGGTGCTTGTTAACGAAGATGGCATGCGTCTGCGTGCCGAAGAGTTGGCGGTACAGATGTACGAGCACTGCCTTGGTGAAATTTGATGGCTGATGTGGCCTTACTCCTTGGTGTACTATCCTGGACTCTGATCTATCTATCTTTTTTTGCAACTATTCGGATTGTCAATTTCCATTCCCTCTCTGTTCTGCTGAACCTTAGTTCTTCTTTTGCTGTGTTTTGCTTCACAACTCTAGTATGTTCTATTAGTGTTTTTTTATCATATGTAGGCGAGAGGAAGATGTGTTTTGAACTTGAAGTGTGTTGTATTTCCATATGTTTTCGAATTATAATTGTTAGATATACGGTCAAGTGTTTGCAGTTTATCATATTCGTAACTTAAGTTAGAGGCGTACATTATTATTTAACTATCCACCAACAAACATAGAGATTTAGGGAGAAACATGGGCTAGTAAGATTACTTATACTTATTTAATTTTATTGGTTTAAAACACATAGTATTGCAGCGGGGTCCAAGCTTTTGCAACACTTACAGCCTTATTAAATAAAATAGAGAATTACGTTAATATTTTACAGTCTACACGCAACATAGCTACTTCCAAACATGGGAAAATTCAGAGCTACCAAATAGTTAATTTTAGCAAACCGGACGTAAGTTTAGGGCAACTCCATCCGAGCACCACTCCTACTGTGGATGATGGTGGCCACACCCAATACGAAACCTAGCAAGGACACCATGCCCATAGTCCTAATCATCCTCTCCTTCGCCCTCATTTTCCCTAATGCCACCTGCAGGGCTTCGTTTTCTTTTTTCAGCCTTTCAATGAGAGCAACCATTTCTTGAGTTTGTTGGGTTTCGTCTCCCTCGCCGCCACAAGTTCCCAGCTCGCGGAGCCTAGCGATCTCTTCCGCTTGTTCCCGAATCAAGTCCCTCGCCTCGAGTAACGCTACTTTCTGCCATCCATACGGCTTCTCTACATCCCGCCAGCGAAAATAGTCGCATACATTTTTATACCCTTCGCCGCACCGGTAAAATCTCCTCCCTGGATTAGCGTCCGTCCAAGCCTGACGAAGTACTGCTGTTTTACCGCAGTAGCAGAGGAAACCGCTTTCTCGTTGGACAATGCTTCGGTCTCCCACCGTTGAACTTGATCCACTTCCTGACGAGCTGCTCTTGTTTTTTGGCATCATTTTCTCCAACAAATAAGCCGTTATCCTAAACCTTTTTTTCTTCTTAAACTCACAGGCTCCAACCTCTCAAGAAATAACGGGCGTTGTTTTTCAACGTGGTGGACCCCACACCTTCACGCGGTGGGTATTTATTGTGTTCTCGTAGCTGAGAGCTCTACAAAACTAGGTTCCCTAGTTCGTGTCGTCACATCCATCATATCCGTTCACATAGTGTAGCGTTATCTTCAAGAGGCATTATCGTTTAGATATTCATATAATGTCTGAGTAAAACTACATTATCCAAGTTGCACTAATTTTTAATAAAAAAAAAAAAAAAATTCGGCTTCCCATCATTAATGCGTTCACCCGTTTTAGGTACTTTTTTAGGTATCCACTTTTGTTTTTCAATCTACAATGTAGAAGGCTAAGTAGATAGACATTCATGAAATTAAATATATTACATTCATAGGCGTGCGGACTCACACGATCAACGCAATACACCCGTTGTGCCAAGTTCATCATCGTTTTACAAAACATTAAAAAGTTTTTAACATGCGGCACTAATATTTTACAAGGAAAATTAGCCGCTTGATTTCTTCCGTTTCCATTTCATCTTAGACCGCCGAGCTGTTCGTACACATGCAAAAGGGACAGCTTACTTATCTGTTGAATTTAAAGAACCATTAGTTAGATAGCTATAAGTGGACCACTTATGTAGTGGACAATGTAAACCACCGTCTGTTAGGGATTAATATCTTACCATACATAGCTTCTTATTTATATCGGCATCTTGCAGGTCGCACGATTATGCCCAAGCCCATGGCAACGCGTGCAGCTCCGTTTCGTCTTCTTCGTTGATTTCTGCGTTAAATGTTATGTATACTCAAATTAACCCATATTCGCTGATATATTAAATGTTAGACCGCTAATTTAGGTAACTATACCTTACACTCCCCTGCAGAAAGGAATCTAGATCGTTTTGGCCTACCTGGTGGCCTTCGGGTGAGTGGTGGCAAGACATTCAAGGTCGCTATCCCATCCGGTACATTGCGCAGAGTGCAAAGGTCTGGGACTGGGTGGATGCCTCCGTTGTATGCGAGACTCCAGAAGAAGCTTCCATATTCTGGAGCTGCTAGGTCGGGGACCCTCATATCACACCGGACTGCAGCGGCTATTGCGTGGCTGCATGGTATCTTAACCATTGTGAACTCCTCGCAGGTGCATGTCTTATTATGGAGGTCCACAATGTAAGATAACCCCGTAGTTGTTTTCACCTCATACTGCTCGGGAGTGATCCTTATCACCTCGTAGGAGGTACCGCGTTCGTAGTTTTTCAAAACCAGCTCCTCCACCTTTGGAGTTAAGGGCATTGAGTGTAGCGCTGCCTTCTCCCTCCTCTTGGAGAACCATGTCATGAGAGTGGCTCGGATATACTCGAGTGTGGAAACAATAGGCAGCTCACGTGCCTCTTTTAGGACCGCGTTCAGCGACTCAGCCACATTCGAAGTCATGATGTTGTATCGCTGTCCATTGCAGTGGGACCTTGTCCAATGTTCCCATCCGATTGCCAGGAGGTACTCTGCGCACCGTGGAGACACCCGCTCTATTTCCTCAAAGTGCTCCGTGAAAGTTGTTTTTTTGAAAGCCCTTGCGGCTTTGGAAATCAGTGGTGCTAGTAGCCGCTGCTTAAATTTTGCCGCCACGTTCCGTTGGAGGTGCACGATGCATGCGCCATGCGCCGCTCTTGGGTACACCTGCAGCGAAAATGTTTCAGTTTGATTATGTAAATATAATGGTGCTGGTGTATTATACTAATTAGCGCGGTATATTTTTATGTAACACTTTATTAAAAATTATTAGTCTGTATACCTTGGTGAGCCCGCTGTAGATTGAATTGTGGCGGTCCGATACAAATGTCAAGTCTTCCTCATCCGGAATGATTTGCTTCAGGCACTCGAAGAACCATTCCCACGCCTTGTCGTTTTCCCCGTCTACGATCCCAAATCCTATAGGGAATATCTGAAAGTTGCCGTCTTGTGCGCTAGCGGTGAGGAGGCAACCGGCGTACTTACCCCGCAGGTGTGCTCCGTCGATTATGACCACCTTTCTCATAAACTTCCACCCTCTAACACTCGCCCCTAGTGCAACAAAGCAATATTTAAATCTTCTCTCCCCATTATTGTCTGCCTCCGTGTGTAACTCCGTCACCGTACCCACATTGGCTTTAGATAGCATGTGTAAGTAGGCTGGTAGGATCCCGTAGCTTCCTGTTGTTGAACCTTTAGCCATGTCCACTGCCAATTCTCTGGCTCGCCAGGCCTTCCAATAAGACACGTTGACACTGTACTCGTCCATCAAAGCTCGCTGGATGCCTATTGGATTCGGTCCTAGTGCTGCCCCGGCGTACTTGGCCTTCATGATCTGAGAGATGACGGAGGTGGTTGCTTGTCGCTGGTATTGACTTCTCACTTCCACTGGGCAGTTATGTTCTAACATAGCGGTCCGCAACTCAAAGTATTCTGTGTCTTCTAGGCGGACAAAGTAAACTCTCCATGGGCAAGCGTCGGAGACGCACCGTACAATGACTACGTCGTTTGTTGTGCGGTCGTTACGGTAACTGAACCTTCTGTTGATGGCATGGACGGCTATTTTAACCTTGCAGTCATCTCGATTCTTGAAAACCCTACCAACGAATAGCTCGTCCCCTTCGTAGTCCACATCTAGGACGACCAGTCTTGTTCTTTCCCCACCTGTTTATAAATGAAGCCCCATTTAGTTAAATAACTTTGTACATATAAAACGTAACATGTTATAAATAAACTTAGACACTCATTATTTGAAGTAGTAAACATTACCCTCTTCGTCAGTGTCATCAATAACCGGCGCTGCGTCACGTGCAAATGTGTGCGCTGGTATCTCAAGCAGCTGCAACATGGTTGACATAGGCGTCGCCGGCGGGTGGTTGATGGTAGCGTTAGGGAGGTCTTGCTCACCTGTAAATTTGTCCATTAGGATGCATGGTTCAGTATTAAATATGTAGATATGTGTTGTGGATTTAGAACATACCAGCCCCACGTGTTGGTGTAACATTTTCTTGCATTCCTGCTTGAACCCCGGCAGTAGTATCTTCCTCTGCCGCCGGAACTTGACCCCCACTGGTGCTTCCAGCTGAGCATATAAATCGCTGACCAAGTTACATATCCACATATATTTTTAAATAGTTATAATTCTACATAACACCTATTTCCCTCACCTTTCTCGAATTCAGAGAACAAATCCCTCGTCAGGCGAGTCACGCGGAGGTCGTGGTCGTCCGTCGATGAGCTACTCTCTGGGTTCAACACCGTCACCGGGGATCTCCCTGCTTCGTTAGCGTTGGTACTAGATTTATAGTATCTCAAGGCTGCGGAGAGGGTTGCAAATCCACCTGCGGCGTAAGTATGGCCCACCCAGCCTAAGGGTCCATCATCACTGTCCGCCACTTGCTCTGGCGGAACCTGTGTGCAGATGATGCTGTCTCCCACGGCCTTGTCTGCTCGCCGCCTCCTTTCCTTCTCAACGTCGTCTTTGCTCATGACTTCAGCAAACGCGAACTCGTCTAGAATCGGTACCACCTTAAACCCATCTATTTCCAGGGTCATCGTCAGATCCATTGGGACTACGTAAAGCTTCATCTCGTGGATATCCACACGCATAGCGAGGAACATGTCCATATCGTCGTCTGTCGCAATGTGGATTGGGACCGGTTTAACAGCTCCGTCAACGTCCATCCACTCCGGCATCTCGTATGTCAGCTCTACCTTCCCACGAGTCCGGTCTATGCCCATCTCGCCGAGCACTTTTTCTTTCGCAGCCACCAAACCGTCACCTTCTCTGAATCGTATGTGTTTGTGCTCCTTTCGTGGTAACGGTTTGAATCTCCATACACCGCCGTCATCTTTCTCCCAGTTACCAAGCTCCACACGTACCATGTCGCTTATCAGCTCGTTAGTAACCTCCATCGCAATTCCTGCTTGAGCCACGCGAATTATAAACCTAGTTAGTATATAGTTTAATGCTTTTTCAACTTTGTTTAAAAAAAACCGTTACCCTTTTGTTTACCTTTTAACTCTAGATGTGAAGCAGAATTTTTTTTTCTTGAACTCTATTTTTTTTGTTTTTTTTTTCTTTACTTGACTCTATGTTTTAACTCTCCCATCCACCCCCTATTTATTAGGTCTCCACAACGTGCCTTACCCCTTTAAAATTGCAAATCCCGCCTAAATCTTCGTTTTAAATTTTGCCGATATCTCCCAAATCAAGCCATTAAATGTGCGTCGCATCATTCCTTTTGCAGCCGAATAACACTCACTTCATCCGCAGTTCATTTAATGCATGTCAGAATGTGTTTCCGCCCGTTCGAAGAGGCAACGAAACTACCCCCACGCGCATGTTGACGGTGATGTCAGGTTTTTTTGTAATTAATTCAATCCCCGAGCCTCTTTAGCAAATTTTTTTTAGCATTGTCTTGGACGTCCAACGCTATTGTCTATTAGCTAATTTAGTCTCCCATTTCTACCTCTGCGCTAATTCTCTCAATAATTAAAATAAAACTGCGGCAGTTAAACGCAAAACAGACGCCGTGACCAAATGAGATTTTTTAGTTTGAGACTACAGTACAACCGAGACACACATCAACCAGAGATGAAAATTGTGAAACAATTTATTATCTAAAAGTTTTTTACCGTACCATTTTTTTCATAATTTATCTTCACCACAAAGAATGGTTTAACTTTAAAAAAAAAAAAACATTTCTTTCACAATGTTTACACCAAAAGTTTGTCTTTTAAAACATTATCTAAAAGTTTTTCACAATGTGGTTAAAAGAAAAACAACATTGTTTACACCAAGGCCACAATTTTTCTTCTGCTCATACCAGACCTTGCTCTTCTTCTTCCTTCTTTTTATGATCCAATTTCGCCATAGTAGTGGTTTTGTTCCTTTCACTCTCAAAAAACTAAATTGAATCCCGGCCCCCCTCCCAAACGATTTGAGAGGATCGGTTATAGAGGTGAGTTGTATTTATTTCGAACCTTCTAACTCAATAAAAGAGTTTCATATTCAGGTTATATTGGAGTTGTCGAGTCAGCGGATTAAGTCGAATCATACTAAACTCGGTACAATAAATGCGAATTACGGGTTACTAACCAAAAATCATGAAATTAGTAGTATATGTCGAATTATGCTGAGTTTAATAGATCGTGACGTGTAGGGAAGAACGACAACCTTTTTGGATGTAATACTAAAAGGTCTAAATTCTGGGAGGATCCTGTTTGAGCGCATATAAATTAGGGAGATTGTTAAGTCAACCCATCTTCTTAAATTAAATGATCTTGTTTTTTTTGGTAAGTGACCGGGATTGTGGGGCGTTTATTATGGGCTGTATGTTGCTTGGGAGAAGAGAGTCTCGCGGGTGGAACTGGAAGTGGAGTCAGAGTTGGTAGTCGGGTTTCTAAAGAAGGGGATTAATGCGTCTCATCCTCTGTCATTCATGGTACGTTTGTGCCATGGCTTTATCTCGAAGGACTGGATAGTCCGAATCTCTCACGTGTATAGGGAGGCCAACCGCCTAGCGGATGGGTTGGCGAACTATGCTTTTTCCTTACCTTTAGGATTTCATGTTTTAAATTCTGTTCCTTCTGATTTTGAGTTGATTGTAAGGGAAGATGCTCTTGGGTCTACACGACCAAGGCAAGTTCCGATGTAATTGTTTTTTTTTCTTTATTAAATTCTGGGAGACATTGTCTCCCGGTCACTTACCAAAAAAAAAAAAATTCATAATTGTTCGTTGAAAGTTAGTAGATTTTATTTTCCATTCCTATATAATATAATTATGATTAGTATTTCTTATGATTTAAAGGATATGATTTCAAAAAAAGAGAGTATTATCTCTTGATGTATCATGTATGTGGGATTAAATAATAATTGGTAAATGTTACATTTTTAAATATTTCAAAAAGTTGGAAATTATTTGGACTAATCTTATACTGTATTTTAGAAGTTAAAATATACCAAAATTTTATAAAGTTAGTTCAAAACATAGGTTAGACCCTTTTATCATTGACCCCCAAGCACACTCTTTTCTACTTCCTGTGGCAGGAAAGAACCAAACCGTGTACACGGGAACTGCTAAATTGCTAACGACGTCTCTTGAATTAATCTTAACCAAAAAATAATAATTTGGTAGTATATTTATTTTTGGTTTATTTTATTATATTATTTTTTTAGTTATGTAATAATTTATTATTTTTATTTTTATTAAAAATAAGTAAAAAAGAGAGAATTTGTTTTGAATATATTTTTTGGTCAACATTGGTCAACGATGGATTCTGGCAACCGGAGCATCAGAGTATGATGGTTATAGTGTTTACAACATAAGTATATTTTTTTATAATTTTGAAAATAGTTTGTAGGACTCATTTATGTCATTCAAAGTCACTATACTCAAAGCCGTCATGATAAGAAAACTCACATAAACTGCGAGGAACACAATGAGTTTGACAGTCCTAAAAGCCCTCATGAAGTGCATTCCGCCACACTACTTGTTTTACCCAAAAACTAGAACAATCAAAGTTTATCATTCTCAGCATATGAAGAACTCAGAATATGAACTTAATTTTCATCAAATTTACATACCACCAAAAAGAGCATAAGAATCAATCTCACGAACAGTGAAGCCAAAAAAGCCTGAAACAAGGTAGAAAAATAGTTAACATAAATCAAGAGACATGCAATGATGAAATGCAAGTTTAAATGAGAAACAACATACCCAAATACTTTTATTATCTTTAAAGGAGGTGAGCTGATACACAAGCCGGTATTGAATGATGAAGTAACGTGATGCTAAAATCATTTCAAACTTGGAACCAAAAGTCCCCGAGTATCGAAGATTTAGATATTTTCTCCCACCAAGACTCTCAAGACTTCTTAGGAGGAACACTTATTCCCCCAAACTCATGCTCATAATCCACTTTGTCCAGTCTTTCCAATCTTCCACAATTTTGTGCCATTCGAAACCAGATGAGTTCAACAAGGAGTAAAAAGCCATGAGCACACCATAAAACAAGGAGTAAAAAACCATGCTCCAAATATGTGGTACACAAGTAGGAGGATTCCAAATATGTGGTACACAAGTAGGAGGATCGCTAGCTCAAAAGCTTTCACGAAGTGATTACGAGAATAAAACATGTAGTTTTCAACAAACTTGATATTTAAATTATGCAGTATTTGTTTCTATTGGTTGAATTCTAAATGAGAACATATTTATTATTAATTAATTACTGTGCTTTTAGCCAAAATATTTAATAAAACGGGACAAAGAGAAAACTTCTCATTCTTATGATTAAGAACCATCATCCTATTAGTTCATTACATTGTTATGAGCATTATTGTTGTTTAATTTCTTTTAATAGCCATAACTTAAATAGAGTACTTAGTGACCATTACATAGGTATTTAACTAATGATAAGAGAAGTAAAAATTGAAAAAAGAGCTTAGCGAACTATAAAAAAACATGGTAATGAACAAATATATATGAAAATTTTTGTCCTCTTAGAGTGTTCATCTTAGCAAATTAAGTTTTGTAAAATAAACTGAAAATGTTTCTTCAAAATTCCTTGAGAATTGCTTAAAAATTCCTTAACATTTGTGAAATTTGTAAACATCAGCTAAAGTCTTGGTTAAAATAGTATTCTTGTTTGGATTTCTGATATGAATGAGAACCACGCTTACAAAGCTACCATAGCGAACAAGAGGATACCCATCATCATTTCATACGTTCAAGCGAGTGTCCTCATGAATTATGAGAGCCCTATGTCATAAAATAAAGTGTTGGAGAAAAATATTTGAACAAATAGTCAAAGAAGTAAAAGGGAATTTATGATTGAATTTGCCATAAAATTAAGATTGCTAAGACTGAATTTTCCATAAATTTTACCTTGGGCAAACTCTAATCCAACGGTGGTGGTGAAGATGCTCTAAATTTTTAGGAAAAATACTAGATCTGAAAATTTTATTTAAAAATTATCTAAATTTTAAGTTTTGAAACTAAATAACTTTAAAATTTGAAAATATATTTATTTTGCTAAAAGAAAATATAGAAAGAGCAAAAAAAAAATACATAAAGGGCCAAAAACAATTTTTGCCCAAGGGTCATTGTTTATGTTGGGTCGGGCCTATTGGAGGGGTTGAAACTAAATAACTTGAAAATTTGAAAATATATTTATTTTGCTAAAAGAAAATATATAAAGAGCAAAAAAAAAATTACATAAAGGGCCAAAAACAATTTTTGTCCAAAGGTCCTTGTTTATGTTGGGCCGGGCCTGTTGGAGAGGTTGTATCGATGGAGTGTAGATCTACTTATAATTTAACTCCCACAGTTTTATTTGCTCTAATACTAGTGCCGGCTTGTCCGCCAGTCTTTAGGAAAAAAAATATAAACCTACAATGCATAGTTCATGAAGAAAAAAAGAAAATCATAAGCTAAGAATTTACTTAATAGGTGCAAGATTTTTGTTTATCATGAAAGGTTTTTGCTGTGATGTTTAATTTGTATATATCCTTTTTTTGTTGTCTTTTGTTTAGTTTGTACTTCTTTGTCAGCTAAAGATGTTTGGATCCCATCGCTTTTATCTAACAAAAAGAAAAATCTAATTTAGGGTACTAGATCATGACCCGTGCTACATGATAAGTAAAATTTTATTTAGTAACAAAATTTTATATATTATATATTTTGGAAGAAAGTTTTGATATATTATAGTAGTAAGTGAATTTTTTTTCTTTTTTTTTTCATTCTATATATATAATATTATAATGCATATATTTTCCTTTTTATATAATACCCAATTATGGATAATTTTTCTTAAGATATGAAAACAGAAAGTAATATTATTTTTAAGAAAATAATATTGTTTGAACAATGAGTTTATTTATGCTAACAACCACAAAATAAGATTGTATATAATTCGGTTAGATCAAAAATTGAAATATCATAAATGAGCCATATCTAAAATGTAGATTATTTTATGTTAATTAAGGAAGTTAGCTATTATTTCATGGATTTCCGTACTCTTTCTCGGTCTGGTCCTCGCTTGCTGGGAAGCTTCTTCGACACCTTATGACTCCAGATTGGGCCGACACTGTCACTGCAATCCAAAGCCTTTCGGGGGACTTCTTGAGAGACATCCTTATTCGGTTGTGTTTTCAGGTAAAGGTCTACATGCTATGGCGTGAGCGGAATGCACGCATCCATGGCATTGGCGGTATATTAGCAGCCCAGTTGATCCGCAATGGCGAGAAACTTATTCGTAATAGAATTTCGTCCCTCGATTACTCAAAGAAATCACGCCTCCGTCTTTTGCTACAACGATGGCTTATGGTTCGACCATAGCTTTGTTTCAGTCTTTTTGCTCTATTTTAGCATTCTTTCATATTTAATTTCTGCCATTATTGATAGCCTTCATAACAGTTCTAGTGAGCTTCCTTTTCAAACTGATGTACATAATTCCCTATTTTGATATATAAATTACACATTCAAACCAAAAAAAAGAAGAAGTTAGCTATTATTTTGAGTTAATTTATTTCTAATTCTTTGGTTATTGAAATGTATATTTGTTTGATCTAATTACAGAATTTAACAATTATTCGCATAATCAAATGTATTATGACATATTTTTGCTATATAATAATACCAAATTCAACTCGTGCGTAGAGTTCATATTTTCAAATTATAACCCCAATGAAAAATTTTCTTGTACAATCCATCATTCGTTATTTTCAAAATTGCTTGCAAAATCCAACTTTCAAATATTTAGAGGTTTTACATCTTATTGAAACCATTTTATCATATAATCTTAACCCGCAGTCTATTTAATAAGGATTATAACTCTTTCTATCATATAATATATTTATATTTAACCCGTGCTAGAAAAATCAAGTTAAATATTTATGAAATTCTTTAAAAATATCAAGTTAAATGTTTCCAATTAAAATATTTATAAAATTATACATTTCAAAAAAATAAATGTATAAAATTGAATATAAATATTTAAATTCTGATCCGTAACTTAGTCAAAAATTTTGTTGAATTTATTTTCGTTTAAATGCAATATATTACTCAAGTCTGAATTTTGGACCCGTATAATTCAAATCATGTCATATGCGGAAAAAATTACTTTTTTATTATATGGATGATATGATGATTTATTTGTTTCACAAAAATAGAATCATATAAAGATGAGAGGTGGAGTATAATGATTAATAACAAATTAATATGGTAAGTTAAATTTCAAATCTTTTATGTTAATTTTGTTGGTTATTTCTATTTTGAAAATTAAAAATGTATTTTTTATTATTTATTTAAATTGCATAAATTAATATTTTACTTGTTTATCCTTAATGAGCTGAATTAGTAATTTGGTCTTTGAAATTTTATTTTAATGACATTTCTAAGTAATAATTTACAAAGGATAAGATTATTTTCATAAGCGTATTTCCAAAATAATAGTATAGGATTGTAAGATTCAATTAAAATTAAGTTTTGGTTTACCAAAATTGTGTAAGAAAGGTCTAAAGTTTCACACCAAACCACTCTTGTTTAGTCTCCTCATTTTGATTAAGAAATAGTTAGAAAATAATTAAAAAGAATATCATGGCTGTTAAACACGAAACAGAACCCGTGACCCGCTCTGAGATTTTGAAGTTTCAGACAACAACAGTACGACAGAGACACACATCAACCGGAGTTGAAAATTCTTAAACAATTTATTACCTAAACCAGAAAACTTCAACACCAAATTAAATTAAAAAAAAAAAGACAGTGTTTCCACCAAAGCCACAATTTTTTCACGGTCTTTGCTTTTTAGTAAAGCTAATGCTTACGACTCTATCAAACTTCACTTTTCCTCAGACCGAATCTTCTTCTTCCTTCTCTATATCCGACGACCTTCTCATCATCGATTTCAACGCAAACATTTGTCTGATTTCTCAATCGGATTTAGGTGAGAAGTCTTTAGCTTTGTTCTTTTGAAGTTCGTTGACGAAATTTCCGACATTGTTCAGATTATTACAGTGTTTTGTGTTCTGATTTTGGATTTCAAGTTTCTAAATTTGACTCTCAATTTTCCATCTTCTTTGAAATTTGTTACTAAATTGGTATATGGGTAGTTGAAGGTTAGCTCTTTTGTTTGGTAATCTAGGGTTTTGACTTCCGCCAATTCTTTATCTGTATAGCGATAACTTACTTAAATGTGTGTTGAATCCATTGTTATCTCCAACATTGGCATAAGTTTCTTTGTTTGATGTCGAATTTGTTTTTGTTGTTTCAGATTTTGTGAAGATTCAAGAACAGATCTGTGAGTCCATTGGAGTATATTACTATTCATAGTGGTTAGACATCTACTGGCATTTTTCTGTCTTTTATTTTGTCTACCTTCAGGTCTAAGCATTTTTGCTTTTGTTTATACACAGACTCGATGACAAGGGTTACACGCGATTTCCGGGATTCATTGCAGAGAGATGGTGTTCCTGCAGTATCAGCAGATGTGAAATTTGCTTCAAGTAGATTTCCTAATTATAGAATTGGAGCTAATGATCAGATATTTGATGTTAAAGATGACCCTAAAGTGATGTCGATGAAAGAGGTTGTTGCGCGTGAGACAGCGCAGCTTATGGACCAGCAAAAACGTTTGTCTGTTCGTGACCTCGCTAATAAATTTGAGAAGGGATTGGCTGCAGCTGCTAAGCTATCTGAGGAGGTCTGACATTATCCTAATCCTATGTTTGATATCTTCTTTTACTATTATCTTTTAACTATGGAGATTAGAGGCTTCTCAATTTCTCTGAATTTAAGATAGACTTGCATTCTTTTGTTAGGTTTTGAAATTATCACAACAAAAGTTCTCTCTTTTTGGTTGAGGTCTTATAGATGAAATGTGTCTCTTGCCTTGTTACTACTATCTTTGCTTACTTTGTAATGAGTTGATTTGCACATTTATGTTTGATTTTTTGTTGATGGAGTCTCCTAAATAGGATCTAAAAAGGTGGCATTTAATCCTGTGATAACTGTACTTTTTATTAGCAAAGAAACTGTTTTGTTATAAATACAGAAATAATCAAGAAGGCCAATCTAGGTTGCTAAAGTGAAAATTTGATGATTGAAAGAAAATTTTAAAGCTAACTTCGTTGGGGAATGAGTGCAGGCAAAACTTAAAGAAGCAACTTCCTTGGAGAAACATGTTCTTTTAAAGAAACTTCGAGATGCATTGGAGTCTCTAAGAGGACGTGTGGCCGGTAGAAACAAGGATGATGTAGAGGAAGCCATTGCCATGGTTAGTCTTTTATAGTCATTCCCTTGTATAAAAGAATCGCTCTTCTGCAATCTCAGCTATCATATATAGTTCCGGTACTTTATGTGGTGATATTTATAGCCGGTAGCCTTTCTAAAAACCAAAATGTGTTCTTTTCCCTTGCTCATTTTTGCGTTCTTAAATTGTCTTGCAATACCACCACCAACAATTTTTCCGCGTTCCTTCTGAAATATGTTTGGAATTTGTAAATTCTGCTAGGTTGAAGCTCTGGCTGTTCAGTTGACTCAGCGAGAAGGAGAGCTGTTCATAGAAAAAGCGGAAGTGAAGAAGCTAGCGTCTTTTTTAAAGCAGGTAAAATGTGCTCTTTGAGACGGTGACATATTCACCTTTCTCATATCGCTTGAGTTGAATAGTTAGGAGATGTCTGTGTCATTTGCACTTGAAACAACCAAGTCCTTAAAAATAGCAAGTATGTTTTCATCCATGGCTTAATACCATGCAGTTTATATTCTATAACTTTTGATAAAGAACTATGATGTAGTTCTGGACAGACATAAGCTTTTTCCAATTCTTGATAGAGAACTATCATTCTTCTGTTTTCGGTTGTAAATTAGTGATTACTGGTTGGACTGGCTTAATCAATATGCAAATGTGTTCTAATTTTATTGCTGATTAGTGGGTGGCATTCTTTAACTAGGCCTCAGAGGATGCTAAGAAACTTGTCGACGAGGAGAGAGCTTTTGCACGTGCTGAGATTGAAAGTGCCAGAGCAGCTGTACAAAGAGTGGAAGAAGCCCTGCGAGAACATGAACAGATGTCTCGGGCCTCTGGGAAACAGGTAAAAATATCGTATGCTTATAATGTTGATTCATGTACCTTTGAAGATAATTCCAGCTTATTCTGATTTATGTTTTGCACATGTATACCAGCTTGTTTTAAAATTTTCTTGTCAAGTATATAGAGCCCATGTGAACATAGTATTGTTTACTTTATCATATCAGGACATGGAAGACTTAATGAAGGAAGTTCAAGAAGCTAGGCGGATTAAAATGCTGCATCAGCCAAGCAGGGTAGGTAGATGAATGATGGTTTATCTCTGGGGTTTAAATGGCTTGATTTGTCTGTCTAAGTCGATTCTTCTTTAATATCTTATGTTGTTTATAAAAGGTCAAATCATGTTCATTGTTTTAGGTCATGGACATGGAATATGAGCTTCGAGCACTGAGGAATCAGCTTGCAGAGAAATCTAAACATTTTCTTCAGCTACAAAAGAAGGTTTATTTGGATATATATTCCATACACAGATATACATTATATTAGTGCATTCCAGGCCCTTTTGATTATAATAACTCCCACATGAGTGCATTTGTGACTGTTATGCCGTTGTCAAGGAGATGGATTCTGATACTGAATCACACTTTTCTTTAATTCAGCTCGCAATGTGCAGAAAGAGCGAGGAAAATATATCCCTTATATATGAAATAGATGGCACTGAAGCTCTAGGTTCTTGTTTGCGAGTTAGACCTTGCTCCAATGATGCTCCTGATCTTTCCAAGTGTACAATGCAATGGTACCGTTCATCTTCAGATGGCAGCAAGAAGGAGCTTATATCAGGTCCACTCTCCTTTCCCATTTTTTCTTTCTCTGATTGAATTCTGTAACTATTTTATCCATATAAGACATGGTTTCATAAATGGTGAGCTTTTTCTAATTGAATTCAAGTTTTAAAAGGTTCCGTTATGAGAGCTCGTCGATTACAAATTAAGTTGTTTCTTACATCTAATGATTTTGCAATCAGGAACAATATATCTCTAGTGGCTCATATAATTAGAGCCAAATCAAGTTGGAGATTGTTCTCCTCATTGAGGAAAAAAGTTTTCTAACTATATTCCTATCTCAGGTGCCACAAAATCAGTTTACGCTCCCGAGCCATTTGATGTTGGACGAGTCTTACACGCAGATATCACTTACGATGGCCGTTTGCTTTCATTATCCACTGTTGGAAAGATTGATCCAGGTTCATTGTTATGTTATTTCCTGGAAAGGGTTCTTGTTTATGTCAACATCATCATTGTGTAGGTTGTGTTAAAAAGTCTGATTTGGTGCAGCTGCTGGATTGGGTAGCTACGTGGAGGCATTAGTACGGAAACACGATGTTGATTTCAATGTAAGGTTTCTCTGACACTAATTATATATGCATACTATACGTAGGGATGGCTCGGAATTAGTATTTTTATATCTGGAACAGGCTTGTGTATATTATAGTTCCCCTTATTGTGATTGATAGGTAGTTGTGACCCAAATGAGTGGAGAAGACCATACATCAGAATCTATCCACCTGTTTCACGTTGGTAAAATGAGGATAAAACTTTGCAAGGGAAAGACAGTCATTGCAAAAGAGTACTACTCTAGTGCGATGCAGGTAAGCGACTCTTTTTTCCTCGAGAAAGCTTCATCTTTTTAGTGTTACGCGGAGAGACCTTTAAATCATAATCTTTGATGATCATATTGAGTAGCTATGTGGAGTGAGAGGAGGTGGAAATGCTGCAGCTCAGGCATTGTATTGGCAGGCAAAGAAAGGAGTATCCTTTGTGATAGCTTTCGAGTCTGAGAGAGAAAGAAACGCTGCGATCATGCTTGCACGAAGATTCGCTTGTGATTGTAATGTAAGTATAACAAAGATGGAGTTAGAAACTATGTTTTTTGTAGAAAGAGGTGTTGATGTAAGTATGAAACTGATGTGTTGCAGGTGACGCTTGCTGGTCCAGACGACAGAACAGAGACGGGTCAAAGCCCTTGAAGAATGGCTCTTAACTAAGTTGTGATTTTTAGTATCCGTAAGAGCTTTTTTTTTGTTTTGTAGTTTATATAATAGGTTTTAGGCATTTGTTTGAATTGTACTTCTGTTTGTGTGTAAAAATATGGAATCAGTAAGAGGTGATGGTGAATCTATATGTAACGGGTGGCTTGTGTTTATTCATTTGTTTTGATCTTACTTGCCCTGGCTTGAGGAGTATAACGGATGGCTTCTTGTGGATTGATGCAAGTGATACATCAATAAAGCAAACTCTCTAGAAGCTAAAATCCTGCAAAAACCCGAAAAAATGGCGAAGATCGGTACCAATAAGAAATTTTCTGGTTTCGAGATTCGTTCATAAACAAAGCTCGATTTTTGGTTTTGATATTCTTATCCAAAGCTTCCATTTCCATTTGTGACCTAGGAGAAAATCTGCTTCTCATGTTAATAAATGGAAATCTTTTTTGTTGATCTTGACGAACTTAAATTTGATTACACTTAGAAATCTGCTTCTCAATATTATACGTTTAAACAATGTTTGGAACGGTCTTAACACTAAAATATGTGACAAAAAGGATTAGTTAACACTATAAGAAGAATCCAATAGAAATTGAAGATAAAAGAAAAAAACACAAAAAGACTTGTCCATGATCATCATTCTCTCTGACGGATCTCATGGAGATTCCAATGTTAAAACCAAACCAGATAAAAAGGAAGAACACAAAGAGAAGTCATCACAGCTACATGATCAACAAAAGTAGACTAGGGTTTTGTAACTTCATGAACAAGAAACAGATAAGTCGTCAAGCGTCAAGCGAAGGAAGAAGAGCAACTTCAGCGTTTTCTGAGATTAAGAGTATTTCTTGAACACTGCTATTAGGTTACTCTCTGAAGCCAAGTCCCTTAACGTCATCAGCATAGCGACTAGTCCCAACAGCTGAAGCTATCTTCTATGAACCATTGTCAAAGATAGAAACCGATCAACGAGGTTAATGGTGAGTTAAAGTGTCTCTGGCATTAACTCAAACTTCCTGTGAACATCTACAAGCAAATCGATCAGAATCGATCTCATCTTCTCATTTATCTGAGGTTGTGATCCAATATAGTCTTTGATTCCTCCTTCCTCTTCTACAGTCCTATAGTACTTGAAGATTTCATCTACTTATTCCACAGCAGCAAGTTCATTGTTAGCATCCGAAACATCAATGTCGATCACACCTTCTTTCGGTCCGCTTGCAGCCTGTTAGAAAATAAAATAGAGAAGTTAGATCATCAAACATGGTTAATCTCATCAAAACATTTGAAATTTAGTTACCTTGCTTCCAACTATTAGCGTTGCGGTAAAAGTTTTGGTTCCACGAATTCTTCTGCTGAAATGTGCGTGGTTGCAGCTTTTCTCATTTTCGTCAGGGCAAATGGTAATAACCTCGGGTTTTGACTGCGGTCTCGCCTTCTTCGCAACATCCTGAGTAGATAAATATTGTTGAATCTAGAATTCACACAATAAATTTGTTTAAAGAGGAATACAAATTCGATTAACTCTCTTTATTAAGAACTCGATCGATCAAAGACTCGATTACAAAGAGATTTGAGATTGCTTTGAGAACAAGTTAGGTTTTGCTCACAAACAATGAAGAAGCTAGGGTTTATGTGTGCAAAATTGCGGATCCCCCGCATAGAGGATAAACCCCTCTATTTATACTACGATTTCGCCTTCTTCGCAACATCC
This sequence comes from Arabidopsis arenosa, assembly GCA_905216605.1. NCBI lineage: Eukaryota > Viridiplantae > Streptophyta > Magnoliopsida > Brassicales > Brassicaceae > Arabidopsis > Arabidopsis arenosa. The sequence goes on along the minus strand of LR999454.1, from coordinate 6,200,315 downwards.
TGAGTAGATAAATATTGTTAAATCTAGAATTCACACAAGAAATTTGTTTAAAAAGGAAAACAAATTCGATTTACTCTCTTTATTAAGAACTCGATCAAAGACTCGATTACAAAGAGATGTGAGATTGCTTTGAGAACAAGTTAGGTTTTGCTCACGAACAATGAAGAAGCTAGGGTTTATGTGTGCAAAATTACGGATGCCCCGCATAGAGGATAAACCCCTCTTTTTATACTCCGAAGATCTCTTTGAGATAAAGCTAAATTTTCTTAAATCTAGGGCTTGAATCTTCAAGTCTTCCTTATCTTCAGATCTTGACATTTTGTTAAAGAGAATTTTCCCGGTTTCCTCTTTTTGAAGGTCGGTAACAACCTTTCCTTTGATTTGAGGGAGGTCGTGTAGCGACCCTGAACCGTGCTAGAAATAGCCCGGCTAGAATCGTACAGGTGACAAGTACCTTGCACGAGCGGTTCAAGGTTTAAGCACCAAACTCTCCCCCTGACCTGCCCCCGCTTAGTACCGTCCCTCAAAATCCCGATATCCGGCTTGCCAACCTTTTACCGGGAAAGGAAGTAATGCGGTTCGGACAGAACCTTATATCATCAAACCATCCCCATTTTGAGAAAACCTTTTTATACATAGTAAAATATGATACAAATCGCACAAACAATCATATAAGGTTTCCGGGGATCCCATTTCACAATAGTAGCCTTTACATTTCTACCCAACAATCTACACCAAGATCCTACTGTCCCATCGACCCTCTACGGCTTTTTCTCCTAAGGTTTCCTGCAACAAAAATGGTGGAATCATGAATACAAGTACTCAATGAGTTCGGCGCCTAATCTCGGAAGCTAAACAACCCAACCCCAAAACAATAAACGTTAGTCAAGCAACAAGCAATCAATAGCATGCGATAATCAACAAGTAAATAAAATGCAACGGTTATGCAGTAGGATGAATGCACGGGTAAATGATAACAACAAAATCCTATGGCCATGTGAACGATCCTTCCCATCGAAACAAGTGAACAATCCGCTAGTAGCCACTAACTCTACAAGCGATGTACCACATGGGCCTGCCACGACGGGTATCCCGGTTGCATCGTCATGCAACACTCGGCCCTTTGGGAGCGACCCAGTCTCTCCGAGACCAATAAAAACAGGAAAGCGCACTCGAACACCACAAACTATATATGCATGCAACTAAGCTACGACGAAGCGTACTTAAAGCATCAAGCATACATGACATGAATGATAATCCTTATCAATTCTACGATCAATCAACAACAACATCAACAAGCATACAACCAACAAGCAAGCATACAAGGTAAATCATGTGCCACCACACATGCTTCAGAACTCACTGTGATTAAGCGGATCGGATGATTTTGATGTCTTAGCGGAATAACAACTATGATCGGGAACTTCTGGTTTGATACTTCGTCCAGAACTCTGTCGTCCACCTCTACCGTTAGCTTCAGGAGCGGCCGTCACTTCACCGGAGATTTCAGAGAGCTCTCTCTCACAATTTCTCTCTAGCTTTTGGTAAAATGACTTAAGCCCCAAAGCCTTGGTTCTATTTATAGAGGATGAGACTTGACGCATGACAGACACATGTCGCGTCTTGGGTGACTCAAACCCACAAAGGCACTCTTCCACCTATTATTCTTGGAGTTTGCGTTTCCCAACCCTTTGGGAACACGCTTCCTTGTGATTGGGTCGAAGTTCGTGTCGCCCAGCTCATGGCAACACTAATTCTCCACGATTGGTTCGATGTTCGTGCTTCCCAAGCTCATCATTACCTCGTTTTGTCCAAAAGATGTAACTTGCCCCTTTGGTTATACTCTTCCTCAACGATTGGTTTAGAACTGCAATCATTGCCTCGATTTCGCCCAAAGAAGGTAACTTATACCAAAGGCAATATCTTTCTTTTGATTAGACCAGAGATATAATCATTGCCTTGGTCTCGTCAAAAGGGTGGAGTTTCTCTCTCCGACAAATGATTACTTTTCTGACGCTTTTGCCTCGATTCTCGGAATTATGCCTTCAAATCTTTCTCTAGATTCGACCATCCCAAGAATCATCTATGCCACATTCTAAGTCGTCCTTAACCATGGTGCGCCCACACGGTATGGTCAAGGCGTAGTCCGGTTCCACGATGTTTTGACATGACCCAAACTAACTTAGCCAAGTAAAAGGATTTTACTTAGCATTTTCGATTATAAGTCTTTTTCCCGAGTCTTTATAACCTCCTTTAAATCCTCTATTTGTCGCACACGGTGAATCGTTCACCGGACGATCCCAAAACGAGTTTCTTTCTATCAAAACTCATCTCTTCGAGAGATATTAACTATTTCTCGTTAAAAGGTCCTAACTTATGTCCAAGTTCTTTGAACACAAGAGACTTTCACTTTTGCTCGACTCCGACACTTGGTTCAGGACGCGATCCGTCTGGACAAATTTTATGCCCGAGACCGGGTCACTACATTCACCCCCTCTCATTGGAATTCGTCCCGAATTCCCAACGAGATAAATCGTCGGTGTTCTTCACTTGGTTAGAACTTTTTTTGAAATTCTTTATCGTCGAGTTTCTCGGTTGTTTTAGTACTTAAGCTTTCCGGCTTAAACATCCTGGAGATCTACGAAACTTCGGTATTAGATTCTCAATCCATTCCGATTCCTCACAAATTTCCCATTCATGTGAGTGTATAACTTCCACTTGAAACCCAAATGAAGTTCACAACACTCTCGGCCTTTATCTCGTGGATTAGAATATTTACTCAAGACTTCCTTTCGTCTTAAATAAAACCCAACAATCTAGGCCCTTCCCTTATGTAGTGATCTTAGAACTTATGATCAACTACACGGAAACAATTCTCCCTTTGGAGATTCAGCACTCCAATCTTGAAGATCTTCTCCTTCTCGATTGAACTTAGCGTGAGCATGACAAGGCAAGTCTGCGATCCTTCCTCTTGATCCGGTTCCTTTCATTCCTCCACGCCATCTTACACTTGTTCGTCCAATTCACAAGAGTTTCGTTACTTGAGACTTAAACAACATAACTACTTAGTTATCTCACATAGATAGACTAAATTCAAACACTTCAAAAATTTCCGTATTTTTTAAAGTTCCCCTTAGAATAACCATCCTTGTTCCCAAGATGATCAAACAACTCATCACAAAAATCTCTTGATGTACTTCCTTGTATACTCAAGCATCACAATATTTTTCCGCATCACATCATCACAATTCAGTTTCTTATCACAAAACACAAGGTATCCAATGACAAGACTTTGTTTTCCTCATAAACATATCTTTCATTCATACCGTTCTTACAAAAGGCGGGTTTACACATTTCCTCTCTTACAAAATTCGGGTTTACACATACCGTTTCATTACAACCGTGGATTATGACCGCTAAACACTTAGTCATACGCTCCGCCAAAGCGGTTACAAGCCGAAAAAGAGAAACATCTAAATGCAAATGATACTAACATGCAACACGAAATCATACAATGGGTTAGAGCCCATACTTACCTCGCCTGGACTTAACTGTTGAAGGTTTAGGGAAAATCCTAGTAAGTACTAAGGTTTCCCTTCAACTTCCTCGTAGACGCACTTGGACTTGGGCTTGACGGACCGGGATTCTCGGGGTACTTCCTGGGACAAACGCTCGCATAGTGACCCTTATCACCACACTCAAAACAGACAATGTACGGGCGAGCATAGGGATGATAGTGACGAACATAAGGACAAGTTCTCGGATAATGGCCATCTTGGCCGCAAGTGAAACAGAAAGGAGTCACCCTCAAGGGTTCAGACATAAGTCCATCTTCGCATTCCATGGTTGGCACGAAGGTTCCATTGGCGGATCTAAACACTCTTTCCCTCCACACAGGCGTTCCTTCGGGAGGTCGGAGCGGTTCAACACCAAGGGTTCCAACAGCTATCATATTCTGGATCATAGCATCCAAGGAACTCGAACCAAGAGTTGGCTCGTGAAGCGTTTCGTTCGTAGGAAACAACACTCCAAGTTTTTCAACACGTGGAAGAGTAGCTAACAAAGTCTCGCAATTAGTCGTTACGTCTGGCACTTCTTGATCGCCAACAAGGTTCTCAAGATTCGTATGGGACGACTCAACACCTTCTTCACCATGATAACCAGGATACCAAGTTCGGGTCGCAAACCTTCTTGGCGGGGTAGACATCCTAAGCGATTCAGCCTTCACGAATTTAGGAATTGGCAACTCCATTCCCGATTCTTCAGCATCAGCTAACTCATCATCTGAAGATAGCTCAACAAAATACGGAGACGGCGGACCAGGCGGTGTAGCGAACACTTCACTCGGTATCACCATGTTGTAAGCCAAAGCTTGCCTTGGAATCCCATATTCCGTAGGCAAAAACACCATGCAGTCGGAACTTCGCGAATTAGTTTCCTCTGATGATACGTCGGAGAAAGCGAAATATGGCTCAAGAGACAACAAGCCGAACGATTCACGGGTGAGAATTCGCATAAACTGCCGGCTGTCCCGAATCGTCTGAAGTCAACTCGTACAAGACCCCATCTAGACCTTCCCACATAGGTGCGTCCACATATCCGTAGAGATATCCAGTCGCCATCTGCTCCTCAGACTCTTCAAACTCGTCCAAAAAATCCGAGACCGGAACACTTCCAGGGTTTCCTCCCAAATCCACTAGAGGCACAACTTTGTCAGACTCCACACTCGTCTCGACGATATCCTCAAACTCCTCAGGATCTTCCGATGGATCCGACTCGAATGAACTATCTGAAGCTACCATCTCCGTCATAGAAATGGATTCAACCGAAGTCACCGAAGGGTTCGGAGCCATGAAGGACTCCGATTCCGATCCGTCCAACATCCGTCCAACATCCGTCTCACATGTTCCGACGGAATCACAGAATCGTCAGACGCAGACCTATCACCACTATTCCCGTACATGTTGCTTGGTCCAGCGTTTGACGGAAAACCCCACAGTCGTCCGCCCGAAAGTCTAGTGTGTCGCGAAAGCATCTGCATCACCAAAGCAAGGTTAGTCCTAAAGATTCCCATCTACCTAGACCCCACGTCGAGACAACTTGGTTTATCCTAAGGTAGAAATGCGACTCAATTTTGACTCGATAAAACGTTTGAAAAGCGGGATGGTTCCCGAGCATCTGTAACCATCCTCTGATACAACCTAAAACTGTAGCGACCCTGAACCGTGCTAGAAATAGCCCGGCTAGAATCTTACAGGTGACAAGTACCTTGCACGAGCGGATCAAGGTTTAAGCACCAAACTCTCCCCCTGACCTGCCCCCGCTTAGTACCGTCCCTCCCAATTCCGATATCCGGCTTGCCAACCTTTTACCGAGAAAGGAAGTTATACGGTTCGGACAGAACCTTATATCATCAAACCATCCCCATTTTGAGAAAACCTTTTTATACATAGTATAATATGATACAAATCGCACAAACAATCATATAAGGTTTCCGGGGATCCCATTTCACAATACATAATACAAAATAATAGCCTTTACATTTCTACCCAACAATCTACACCAAGATCCTATTGTCCCAACGACCCTCTAAGGCTTTTCCCCATAAGGTTTCCTGCAACAAAAATGGCGGATTCATGAATACAAGTATTCAATGAGTTCGGCGGCTAATCTCGGAAGCTAAACAACCCAACCCCTAAAACAATAAACGTTAGCTAAGCAACAAGTAACAAGCAATCAATTGCATGCGATAATCAACAAGTAAATAAAATGCACAGGTAAATGATAACAACAAAAGCCTATGGCCATGTGAATGATCCTTCCCATCGAAACAAGTGAACAATCTGCTAGTAGCCACTAAGTCTACAAGCGATGTACCACATGGGCCTGCCACGACGTGTATCCCCGTTGCATCGTCATGCAACACTCGGCCCTTTGGGAGCGACCCAGTCTCTCCGAATCTAATAAAAACAGGGAAGCGCACTCGAACACCACAAACTCTATATGCATGCAACTAAGCTACGACGAAGCGTACTTAAAGCATCAAGCATACATGACATGAATGATAATCCTGATCAATTCTATGATCAATGAACAACAACATCAACAAGCACACAACCAACAAGCAAGCATACAAGGTTAATCATGTGCCACCACACATGCTTCGGAACTCACTGTGATTAAGCGGATCGGATGATTGTGATGTCTTAGCGGAATAACAACTCTGATCGGGAACTTCTGCTTTGATTCTTCGTCCAGAACTCCGTCGTCCACCTCTACCGTTAGCTTCAGGAGCGGCCGTCACTTCACCGAAGATTTCAGAGAGCTCTCTCTCACGATTTCTCTCTAGCTTTTGGTAAAATGACTTAAGCCCCAAAGCATTGGTTCTATTAATAAAGGATGAGACTTGACGTATGACGAACACATGTCGCGTCTTGGGTGACTCAAACACACAAAGGCACTCTTCCACCGATTGGCTTAGAGTTTACGTTGCCCAACCCTTTGGGAACATGCTTCCTTGTGATTGGGTCGAGGTTCGTGTCGCCCAGCTCATGGCAACACTCCTTCTCCACGATTGGTTCGATGTTCGTGCTTCCCAAGCTCATCATTACCTCGTGGTTCAGAACTGCAATCATTGCCTCGATTTCGCCCAAAGAAGGTAACTTATACCAAAGGCAATATCTTTCTCTTGATTAGACCAGAGATATAATCATTGCCTTGGTTTCGTCAAAAGGGTGGAGTTTCTCTCTCCGACAAATGATTACTTTTCTAACGCTTTTGCCTCAATTCTCGGAATTTATGCCTTCAAATCTTTCTCTAGATTTGACCATCCCAAGAATCATCTATGCCACATGCTAAGTCGTCCTTAGCCATGGTGCGCCCACACGGCATGGTCAAGGCGTAGTCCGGTTCCACGATGTCCGTACATGACCCAAACTAACTTAGCCAAGTAAAATGATTTTACTTAGCATTTTTGATTATAAGTCTTTTTCCCGAGTCCTTATAACCTCCTTTAAATCCTCCATTTATCGTACACGGTGAATCGTGCACCGGACGATCCCAAAACGAGTTTCTTTCTATCAAAACTCATCTCTTCGAGAGATATTAACTATTTCTCGTTAAAAGGTCCTAACTTACGTCCAAGTTCTTTGAACACAAGAGACTTTTTCACCTTTGCTCGACTCCGACACTTGGTTCAGGACGCGATCCGTCCGGACAAATTTTATGCCCGAGACCGGGTCACTACAGGTCGGCTGGCGACCTTCATGGGCTTCGAGCCCAATGGCCCATTAACAGGTAAACCGGGTTTTCCCGATTTAATTGAATTCCTTAATTGATTCGAATCCTCCTTGGTTTAGGCTAATTCCCGCACCAACAATTAGTCCCCTAGTTTGGAGAATTTGAACTTTAATTCGAGTTTTCCGAACTATAAGAGAGAATATTCGGCTTATATTTAGGAAGATGCGAATCTGAATTGAAATCTTTAAACTTAATGAACACGCTTATCCGTTCGGACACGTGTCAGAAATCGGGTATTGAATGATGACATGTAGGTCGGAAGTTGAAAGGTCGCCTAGGTATAATGATGACCTTTTGTAGGTCAGCCACCCACTTTTTCTCAATAAATACTCGGTTTTTCTCTTCATTTTCCACTTTCAGCCGCATAAAAGAAATGTAGTTTTTGCTCTCTTCTCTCTCTTTTCAGTGTTTTTAATCTTCGCCGCTTTCATTCGAGTTTTTCGAACAATCTTCAATGAAATCTGGAGGATGACTCTGATTCTAGTCGGAACAACGTAGATGGAGAAGGAAATCCACTCAATCCAGCCGATCTCCCTATTGAAGAAGACGATCTTGATCGGTTCGAGGCGTTGATTGAGTACTCAGTGGATGAGTTTGAAGCCGTCGAGGATGAAATGGAGAAGAATTCCATCCCTCGAGGTGTTTTTATCAAAGACATTACTCCTCTTTTTTATCACAAAGAGAGGGTCGGAGGAGACCTGACTGTTCCCGACTCGCTTCCGAATTCTGAACCAAATGAATTAGTCGCTTCTACAAACATTCAGAAAAATCCAGAAAGGGTGAACGATGAAAAAGTTGAGGTCGAGCAAGTACAGGCAGATCATGTCGGAACAGAGCAAGTCGATGTGGTCGAAAGATCGAAGAAGAAGACGACCTTCTGAGGAAGCTGGCCTTCACGCTGGAGTTCCCAACAAAAGTCTTTTTGCTTAACTCGCGATGAGTCCAACCATTTTGAGATGTTTGGCTATGAGTATATCGGGGAGGGATCCCTTGTAAATGACCTGGAGGCGTTTGGTGAGCTATGTAGGAATCTAAAGATTTCCTCTAAGATTTCCCGTATCCCACTGAATTGGAGTTTGAAGAGGACTACCTGAAGTTCGTGCAGTCCTCCATGCATGTAGGAGTTCGTCCTCGTTTCCTTCCTCCTTTTTAGAATTGGATCGTGGTTTACACTCTTCTCTTCTTGTTATAAACCACTGCTTATGCCAACGCGCTCGTGTTGAAATACGATCGAAGGAAAAAATCTTGAGCTAAAGCCGATCACACATTGAAGATGATGGAGCAATGAGTCGAATATGCTAGGGTCGTAGTACGGGCAATGAAGAAGAAGATTAGAGATCAGGAGGAGGCTGATGAGGAATGGAAGGTCATTGTCGCTTCTCTGACTTAGACCGTTGCCGACCTATCGTCTCGCGAGTCAAGTTTTAAAGAGGAGGTGAAGAGACTGAGTGTGAAGCTTCGAAGGCCTAGGCTGAATCAGAATGAGCCAGACTTCATCGGGATAGGGCTGCGAGGGTTGAGCGCACCGCAACGAAAGCGCATGCTCGTCTGGACAAGGTGAAGACGTACCTTGAGGAACAAACGAAGGTTATTCGCCCAAATATGGACTTGCTCAACTAAGCTCAGGGAATGGAGGAGTCTCTTAAGGCGTTGATCAGAAAAGGCGCCATTATCTCGAAGGAAGAAATGTCAAACATTAAGAGGCTAAAGTGGATGCCCTCAACGTCATGGATCTGAGGGATGCAGATACAAGTATATCGCCGAATCAACCCGGTTTTAGTTTTTTTAGATAAGACACCTAGACTCCAGCTTCTGTCGGTAATCCTCATGGCTCCTACGCCCCCTTCTATCAAACTGATATTCGGACAACCCTTGGCGAGGATGAAAGGAACCATCCAGGGGCCTAAACCTGGACCCAAGCTACCTTCCCATTCTTTCATCTTATTGCTCTCTTTCTATATTATGTAATCTTGAACCTAATCCACCGGGCCTCGGGCCTGTTAATTTACACTGCGTCTTAATTTTTTTTTTTTTTTTTGCTTTTGGAAAGTTGGTTTATTTCTTTTTTAATTTAAAAAAGAAATTTTGGTTAATCTTTTTCCATTTGAAAAAGGAAAAATCCTTCGTATAAAAAAGAGAAATCGGACAAATCCTTTTCCTTTAAATATACCCGGGATCGTTTCTTAGAGATATATCTTTGCTCATTCGAGTTAAACCCTTTACTTTATTTTAACAATGGAGCGTTCTGGTTCTTGCCACTTTCGTTGCCTACCTACGCGTAGAACGATTGAGGCGAGTATGAATCTTTCGACGTTTACCAACACGAAAGCATCGAAGAGAGGGATGCCCTACTTTGACAACCTAAGGGTTCCTTGAACACTTTCGTTTCGAATTAGCTAAGAAGAACGTCTCCTAGCAGAGGAGTTTTTGTCTCTTGTTGAAGACAAACATAAATAATACCGGAAGCTGCTGGCTATGATCGATGAACATAGATCAAACTTGACTCACAAGATAAATTTTCTTGAATCGCATCCTAGGGATTGGATCAAGAATGGTTTTCATAGGATAGCGGAATTGCGACGGTTGTGAAAGGGATGCTAGCCTTGAATTCAATGAGAAGACCCTTTGGCTGTTCCTTGCGAGGATTTTACCTCGGGATCGGTGAAACCATTTTACTTGGGTTCGTCTGGTAACGAAACTTATTCCGTCGAAGCCCAGGAGTTTGTTAACATGGTATATTACTGAACCGCTTTTTCTTTCGTCCAAACAAAAAATTTTCTTCTTCTCATGACCGTCTTTTCCTTTTCAGGTCGGACTTAAAAATGCAAACTTTAATTTTTATTAAGAAATATAGTTGCATCCGGTGAAGGAATGCCTATGTGCTCTGTGTAGGCATCTAGCCATTCGTAGTTCAAATTACAATGGAGAGGTCAGAATACCGAGCTCGTGCCTCTTTTTCTTTTTCTTTTTTTTGGCTCGTATAACGTTTTCTTTTTTGGCTCGTAGAGCGACTTAGTAGTAATAACTTTTCACGTTAGAAGCATTCTAGGATTTTTTGACCTCCTTGCAATCCATTGTCATGAGTTCATATACTCCAAGGCGAACTGCTTTAGAGATCAAGTAAGGCCCTTCCTAATGTGCACCGAATTTTTCTGCTCGGGGTTCCTTGGTATTCTTGAAGACTTTGCGGAGAATGAGGACGCCTTCATTGAAGCGTTGTTCTATAACAGTTTTGTTATAGTGGCCAGCTGCCGCATTCTGGTAGTTTTGTATTTGTACGAAGGCCTGATCGCGGAGTTCTTCCCACATATCGATGTGATCGTACATCCTCTCGTCGTTGAGCTCGGGGTGATCTGTCATCATGCAACGCCGAATTGTTGGGACACTTACCTCAGTAGTGGCCATGGCTTCAATGCCATATGCAAAGGAGAATGGTGATTGGCCGGTAGCTTGTCTTGGCGTCGTCCAATGTGACCATAATACACTGTCGAGGTGGTTAGACCAACATCCCTTTTTCTTGCCAAACTGCTTTTTAATCCCATCAACGATGGTTTTATTGGTGGCTTCTGCTTGATCGTTTCCATGCGGGTACCGAGGTGTAGACGTACTAAGTCGGATTCCCCACTTAGCCAAAAATTGCTTAGTTATTCTTGTCGTGAACTGAGCTCCGTTATCAATCAAAAAGCAATCCCTGTCGACATATGATATTCTTCCAGATGAAAGCGGTGACCTGAGGCGACTCTATTTTATGGTATGTTTTTGCCTCATCACATTGGGTGAAATAATGGTTAAGACCAACATAAATATTTTCGTACCGGATGGAAGGAGGGGTCCAACAAAATTCATAGCCTATCGCATGAATGGGTATGTAGTTGTCACCGTTCGAGAGATATGTGAATCATGGGGCCATGGCGTTGACACGGTTCGCACTTTCCAACGAAGGCTTCATAATTGATGACCATAGTAGGTCAGTAATGTCCATCCTTTTTTATTTTGAGGGCCAAGGCACGACCTCCCGAATGGTTTCCCCATTCGCCTTTGTGCGTTTCTTACATGATCTGATTAGCCTCTGTGCGATCGACACATGCGAGAACACTGGTCGAACTTCTGCGATAAAGTGTATCTCTGTCGAAGACATAATTCGCACTTCTTTTAATAGTTGAGCTTCCCAACATCAGTTGGTACTTTGTCGTCTGCAATATATAGTTTAATTTCGTCTCTCCAATCAACTGGTTCTTGATCGACCTTAACATACACTTGGTTGTCGGATCATCTCCGATCTCCATCGCAACTGGTACATCATTGATGATGTAGGTCGGGTTGCTCAGATCGATGCTAGGCATTGCTATGTCTTCCACTAGGATGGTTACTCGAAGTTCCACATTGGTTGATGATACAGTGTCGACAGATGCACTATCGCTCGATGGGATCTTTATGAGCGTGAAACTTTTAAACTTCTCTGATATTTTCTTGATGAATTGCAGCTAGGCGTCCATCGTTCGTTTTTGGCTTTAAACTCACCGCTGAACTGGCTAACCACGAGTTGGGAATCAGAATAAGCTTTAATGTGATCAACTCTGATTCCTCTTGCCAGTCGCAACCTAGCTAGCAGTGCCTGGTACTCGGCCTCGTTTTTTGAGGCTTTGAAACCAAGTCGAAACGATTGCTCAAGGATTTCTCCCATTGGAGATTAGAGTAAGACTCTAAAGCCGGATCCGTGTGGAGATGCAGACCCGTCTACATCAAGTATCCAATTAATATTGTCTGGACTGTTATCAATGAGTTCAAGGGATAACTCGGCTATAAAGTCAACTAGAACTTGTGACTTTATGCTAGGTCTGGCACGATACTTGATATCGTATTCACTGAGCTCGATTACCCATTTAGCGATTCTTCCAAACTAGTTCGGACTATGGAGAATAGTTCGGAGTGGCTGGTCCGTATACACGATAACATAATATGATTAGAAGGTCAGAGCTTGTGAGCTACTGTTATGATTGAGAGAGCCACTTTTTCTAATGTAAGATACCGTGGTTCGGCGTTATTCAGAGCTTTTTTGTATAGAAGATTGGTGTTTGATTTCCACAATTGTCTCTGATTAGGACCCCACTTACCGTCTAGCTTGACACCGAAACATATATGTATTGTGTTTCTCCATCTTCAGGCTTCATCAAGACAAGTTGACTGGTCAGGTAGACTTTGAAAGGCGACCTCAGAGTGATCGTCCCAATGAAAATCCTTATTTCATCAGAGAAGTTTTATAGAAAGACAAGCACTTATCAATGGGTCGGGCAATGATTAAAAGCCGCGATCCGACCTGTAGGACGGTATACTTCCCTTTAGTTCTTCGGAGACGGTAGTTCAAGTATTGCCTTGAGTTACTTTGGATTGGCCTCGATGCCTCTTTCAGTTACTATATATCCAAGAAATTCATATGAAGTGACCACGAATGTACATTTGGTCGGATTCAATTATATTCGAAATTTATCCAAGATGTCGAAACATGCATTGAGATGCTCGATATGCTCGCTTTCTACCAAGGATTTGACCAGCATATCGTTGATATAGACTTCCATGGTGTGGCCGAGAAAGTCGGAGAACATCTTATTTACCAGCCTTTTGGTTGGTTTCCCATGCATTCTTCAATCCAAATGGCATGATCTTGTAGCAATAGGTTCCGCGATCAGTGATGAAGGCAGTCTTCTCACGGTCATCTAGATGCATCATGATTTGATTATACCTAGAAAAACCATCCATAATAGTTGCTTTCCAGATGTTGCTTCCGCCAGCCGATCTATATGAGGTAGAAGGAAACTATCCTCCGGACAGGCTTTGTTGAGATCGGTGAAGTCGACGCAAACTCGCCATTTACCATGTTTTTTTTCTTTACGACGACTGGATTTGCCAGCCAGTTCGGATACTAGACTTTGGTGATCAGATCGGCCTTAAGGTGTTGATCGACTTTGTACTGAACCGCCTTGGCTCGATCTGGCCCCAATCTTCTCCTATTTTTCCGCACCGGTTTAAAGGTCAGATCGATGTTGAGCTTGTGACACGTCGCATCTGGATATATCCCTGTCATATCTTTCGTCGACCATGCAAAAGTGGAGGGTCTTGTTTTTAGGTATGTAACTAGCCGTTCCTTCAGATCTTCATCCCGTTCGGCTCTAATCCCAACATTCTGGGAAGGGTCCAAGTCATGGATGTTGATCTAGACTATCTGACAGCTTAGAGATTTCATCAAATCTCGTCCATGCTGATGGAGAACTGACAAGTGTTCTCCGTTCTATATTTGCTATAAGTTTTTGACCTTGCTTTGCTTCTTCTCGATGACATAAAATATTTTTGAAACCTTTTGGTCTTCGTGTAGAGTGAAAATATCAGTGGTTATAGGGAACTTGAGGCAAAGGTAATAAGTGGATGGGATTGCCCGCATCGCGTATATCCAAGGAGATCTTAGAATTGCGTTTTAGATCAGGGGCGAATCAATTACGTCGAATTTTGTTTTCTTTGTGATCCCTCCAGCTCGGACTTGTAGTTTGATTTCACAAATTGACATCTTAGCTCACCGTCGTAGCCAGTCAGAGGTCGGACTTTTAGGCTTGATCTGTCTTTCTAATATTCCTTTTTCTAAAGTTTCGACGAACATCAGGTTCACCGAACTCCGAGGTCGATCAAAACATTTTCGACATCAAATTCGCCGATGGTTATTTCGAAGACTAAAGCATCGTCGTGCAGATGCTGGATTCCGTATGAGTTTAGCGACGTGAAAGTGGTGATTCTCATCTTTTGGTTGCGATTGTACGCTGCAGATTTGTCACGCCTTCTTTTTGAGAGTCGAGTTCTCACATGGACATGGTGATTCTGCCTCTGAGGGTTGCCTCTGGACCTTTTGAGATCTTAACATTTTATTAAAGGGAATTTGTCGGGTTCTTCTTTTGGAAGGTCGGTAACGATCTTTCCATTGATTTGAGAGAGGTCGGAGGTCGGCTGGCGACCTCCAGGGGCTTCGAGCCCAATGGCCCACTAACAGGTAAACCGGGAAAACTCGGTTTAATTGAATTGCTCAATTAATTCAAATTTTCTTCTTTGGTTTAGGCCGGTATTTTGGTATGTGCTAATTCCCGCACAAGCAAATAGTTTTATGAGTTCCAAATTTAGATGAAAACAAAACATTATCAAAGAAAGAGATCAGAGATCTATACCAGAGTCCCTTCCTGAAAGCCGTAAATGTTGCGTTATCGGTTATTGTAACTTTGGACAGTATGTCCTTGAAGTGGTATAAGTATTGAAGCAGGGGTTCCCCACCCTCTTGTGTTATACTCCAGAGGTCGGGTCTTGAGGCTCCAGGTAGGATGAAGATCCGATAGTATTTGAGGAAAGCCGTAGACAGATGAGTGAAGTTGTCGATTGAGTTCGCTTCGAGTTTAGAGAAGCAAGTCAGGACGTTTCCTGACAAACTTTCTACGAAAAGTTGACAGCACCTTTCTACGAGAAGTGAGCTTTACCAACCGTATTCATGAAGAATGTCATGAATTGCATAGAAACCTTGTTGCCCTTATATATCGAAAGTTTGAACTTGGTGTGAGGGATCTGCATTGATCTGACTAGTGAACGGTGTTCTCTACGTTTCCTTGAACATTTAGCCAATCTCGGGAGCTGAACTAACGACATGATGTATCTGAGAACACACATATCAGAGTTTCGAGTAAATATCCTCGATATCGGTATGTCGATCGCCAACTGACCTGCCCATAATGCAGTTGACGGGTGTTTGAAATTGTAAGGATAGTCTACTTTCGGTAGGTCAGACCCCAGTTGTGGCTTGCACAAGGAAGATCATGTTAACGTGATAGGACTGGGCGTCCGTGAAGTCCAAGTTCCGGGCGAACTCCGGCAGTCTTGCTGACCTCTAGGATGTTACCTCACTGCTAGGCGTCTGTTGAGTGTTTCGGGCGAGCTTATCAATTCTTCGGTAGGTATCCGTGATCATCTGAACTAGATCCTCGGTTATACTACAGAATACCACTTTGAGATCGTCGAGAGGGGATCCATGTGGCTGATGTTGTTGCATCTGTTCTTGTATTAGCGGCAAGTTGCTCTGCCTTGGTCATATTTCCGACAAATCCATCCTGAGGAAGTTGTTGTTCACCGCCGGTTAGATTGTCGGGTGGTTAGATAGCATGTGGGATGAATCCATTCAGATTTATTGGTAGTTGCGCGCCTGGCAGGGTTGATTCCGTTTGGGTTCACTAGTGGTTGCATCCTTGGCGGGGTGATTCCGTTTGGACTAACCATTTGCCCGGTTCTTCTCTTGGAAGATCGGTAACGATCTTTCCATTGATTTGAGGGAGGTCGGATGGCGACCTCCATGGGCTTCGAGCCCAATGGCCCACTAACAGGTAAAACCGAAAAAAATCGGTTTAATTAAATTGTTCAATTAATTCGAATTTTCTTTTTTGGTTTAGGCCGGTATTGTGTTGGGTGCTAATTCCCGCACCAACAAATACTTTTAAGAGTTCCAAATTTGAATGAAAACAGAATATTATTAAAGAAAGAGATCAGAGATGTGTACCTTTCCGGTTACTCACGACCAGTGACAAGATTTCCAATGTCTCCAAGATTTCCAATGACAAAATTAGTGTTAGAATATAGTCATGGCCTGACCTCAATAAGAGTCATTTTATCCAGATCACCTCGTGCAATCTTGTCTAACTCGTTATGAGGTACCGATATCTGCAATGGGAGAAAAAACAAACCTTTGCTAATTAATTAAACCGTTTCGAGACTCAAATGAAATGAGAACATGTGATCTCTGAGATGTTAACTTTTCAACCAACCTGGTAGTTACGGAACCAAATATGGTCATCAACAATGGAGAAAACAAACACATGGTCATGGTAAGGTTTAGACTTCCTATGTCCCTCGGGAATTCCAAAAATCTGTAAGCAAAAAACAAAATTCATTAAAATGTTAAAAGTTCAAGATATAAACCAAACTAACCGCGACTACAAAAGGATCATCCACAATTCAAAAGTGAGAATGGAAATAGGAATAACCTGAGTTAACATCTCTTTAAGAAGTTTCCACTGTGCATCTTTTTCAAAATTGGATGAGAATGTCGAAAGTGGGCGTGAACCTTTCAGATGATTCCATTGTGTGAGCTTCACCACAAAAACACAAAGACACAACTCAGAGACGATACAAAGTGATAAACCCATCATTACCCAACATAAGATTAGATCCATCAGCTCGTGTCACTTATTTTGAAACCAAATAAGAGAAGCTGGAGACATTACCAGCATTAACCAAGAACTTAACGGAAGGTCCACCAGGGGACTTCACCATCCACATGTAAAGATCTTTGTGCTTCCTACACTGAAGACGAAAACAAACAAACACGTACTAACTTCAGTTTCTTGAAGAGATTGACTAAGTAAATCCAGACATGATGACATCAAAACAGAGAGACTCATGAGCACAATTTGAACCAGACAAGAAAGAATCCAATCAGTTATGCTTCAATGGTATGAAACTTTTACCAAGTTTCATATCATACTTAACTTTTTAAGAGAACTGATAAGAACTGATAAGAACTTTTCGGTTTTGTCTTCCATGTCCTGCAACATTCTTCGATTTGATTTCACCTAACAAATTCAATTATAGCACAAACCCATCAGTATTAACTTAACAGAAACTTGCAGTCTCATCCGATCAGATCGAGTCATGAACACTCAATACAAATTCAAACTAAGTCAATTTTCCAAGAGATAGTTTCAAA
This sequence comes from Arabidopsis arenosa, assembly GCA_905216605.1. Lineage (NCBI taxonomy): Eukaryota > Viridiplantae > Streptophyta > Magnoliopsida > Brassicales > Brassicaceae > Arabidopsis > Arabidopsis arenosa. Next base: position 6,183,235 of record LR999454.1, on the reverse strand, counting down.
CTGAATCAAAATAACCAAGAACAAAGAAAACATTGAAAATATTTACCAAAATCAAAACTTTAAGACACAACACATCAATCGATCAAGATCCATAACAAATTTGCGTCAAGTTTCTAAGAGATAATTTCAATCTCAATCAAATAGAAAACAAAATTCCACAAGAAAACAATTACAGAGATCAAATTAAAAAGGTATATAAACAGATAAATTAATCAAAGATCTAGAAACAAAAACCTGCAATTCCACGTTGATGAGGAAGATCAGAGACTATAGACGACGCCATATCTGAAACTTGTTGTTCGTCTTCTTCTTCTTCTGTGATCTGAAGTAACGCTCCTCCAAGACTCGTTAACAGTGATAATTTCAATCTGAATCAGAAGAAGGAAACAAAAAATCAATTAAGCACAAAGAAATCATTGGAAATATTAACCAAAATCAAAACTTTAAGTTACAACAGATCAATCTGAAGAAAAACAAAATCTACAAAAACGTAATTACAAGAAAATCAAAGATAAAATCAATGAAAACAGATCAACCTGCGATTCCACGTTGTTGTTCTTCTTCTTCTGTAATCTGAAGTAACGCTTCTCCAACAAAGATGAAAAGAAATCCAATAACGACCCAATCAGACGCAAATTAGTCTTCCGATTTCAAAATCTCTCTACTTCTCTCAGAAGAAAAAACCCTAATTTTCTGAGTGTAAATTGCCGTTGAAGAAGGGTATATAATGTTTTAAGGAAACTCTGTGCCAGTCTCTAACGGTCATGTTTTATTTATTGCATCTAATCTTGACCGTTGATTTAACTTTAATAATTGGGATCCAAGGGTTTAAGAATTAATGATGGTCATAAACAATATTTTTACTAGCCATTGGAGACAAGGAACCAAGTCGGTGTGGAGCTACCGCTTTTGTTTCTTGTTCATCAAGTTAGATTGCTTCTTACATTTAACTAGGTCCTATCATGTTCTGTACGGGGCATTTTTTTTATTGAGATAATCTAGGAGACAATGGATCAGACTCAAATTAGATCTTGGTGAGTCTAAGAAATAAAAATATTTAGTCCAAGAAAAACTGAAGATAAATGAAACCATACTAAAAAAAACTTGTTCATGGTCAACATTATTATCTTTGACGGATCGTACAGAGGATCCATCTTAAAAACTTAAAAAAAAAACAGGGAAGAACACAAAGAGATCATCACAGCTACATGATCAACAAAAGAAGACTAGGGTTTTGTTTCTTCATGCACAAGAAATAGACAAGTCATCAAGTGAAGGAAGAAGAGCAACTTCAGCGTTTTCTGAGACAAAGTATTTCTTAAACACTCTCTGAAGCCGAGTCCCTTAACTTGATCAGCTTTTTCTCAATTTCATCAGATGTTCATAAAACAAGGAATCTCCAGATTCACCTTGTACGAATCCTAAGTTCTTCACAGAAGATAAATATAAGTAATCAATCGCCAGATTACGACCCTTTACTTGTCTCCCGATTCCCTTGATGCGTTTCATTTCTGTGGTGAATCCATGCCGATGTTCAAGAACCTCCTTAATACATTTGAGAGTAACAAGGAAAAAAGTTGGCAAGTAATGCCACTTCTGCTCAAGATATGTCCAAATCTACACATTTTAGTCATCAAGGGTCTTTTGCACAGAGTAACAGATAGATGTGTGTACTTGCATCGCTAAGACACAGGAGAATATGAAAAAGAGGATGATTGCAGTGTGTTTTTTATCGACATGTCAAGTGAAGGAGCTAGAGATTTTAGAGTATGGAGGTTCTTTCCAAGAGCTCTTATAAACAGAAAGCAAGCTTGGTCCCAAAAGATAAAACTCTCATACATAACTTTACTGTTTCTTTCTTAACTTTGTTGTTTGCCCAGACTACTTGCTCAAGAGAATTAGAGAGCTTCTTATAAAACTGCAAACACACCATCAGCTCATTAAACCAGTTACATACCCTATGATATTAGTCGAAACCAAACTATGGACTTACCTTGTGGAATTCGAGAGTGTCTTCTTTCAACTTCGATACTTGAACCATATGAAGACTTGGTGCTACTTGGAATATCTGCTTGTCACACACCATACAAAAAAAAACACTAGATCAAAAACTCATAAAACACTAGCAGTTCTATCAAAAAAAATTTCCAGTCTCATATAACATACCTCTGTCGCTACATTGAGATGCCCTTTTCTCCCAGCCTTCACATTCTCAAGCCTCATCTGATTTCAAGTAATATACCATGTTTTAGTTATTGATTCATTTCAATTCAATTTCATTCCATTTCCATAGTTTTCACTAACCTTGTAGTTCTTCTTTTGCACATCAAAACCGAGAGGCTTTGCAGCTTCTTCTATCTTCTCGATGATCTCATTCGCGCCTCCTCTTAGTGTTATCCTTGTTTTTTAAAGAAATTATTTCCTTAACAGATTACAAAAAAAAAAAAGAATGCCAGTTTTCTTTATAGGAACAAAATCAAGCACAAAAGTACAAAACACAAACCTGTTCTGGATCAAACAGATGATCTCAAAAGCGTTGATTGCCGCTGGCTGTTCTTCTTTCTTCTCAGTAACAAGATGTTCCTGTACATGATCATCCCATGCGTTATGTGATGCTCTTCTTAAGAAAAATGAAAAAGAACAAGAAAAACTATCCACACCTCAGAGTCCTTGAAAACAGCATCAATATCATCCATGTTTGAATAATCTTTCTCCTCGAAAACTGGAGGCTTGTAATCTTTCTTGAACCATTCACCTTCGAAGACCTCTTGCGGTGTTACACGCTGACACAAAACCACATCAACTCAGTTTCTTGATTAAATTGCATAAGCAACAGAAATTCTGAAAAATCCTCATTCTCAGGTATTCGAAAGACATGTTTATTCGATTACTATGTTTAAACACATCTACTATCCTTTGAACTCAGCTAATTGAGGATTAGTCTTAGATTTTTCCCAAAAAGAAATATAAAACGCGCAATGAAATGAAAGACGAAGCAGATAGAGTTGTACATTTTAATATGCATAACACAGAATCATGGACTCTAAAGATTTGTTCTCCAGCGCTTTTGTGCTGGAAAAATGGAAAACATGGTTGAGTACTACAATAAATCATGGTGCAAAGGAAGGAAGATAGAGCTCATTACTCAACTTAAGATTTTTTTTTAAAGGTCATAAAGTTCATGTTTGTGTGAAAATATTAGCAGTGGAAATGCCTTATATTGGTATGAGCATGTTAAATTACTTACGGTCATCAGGTTTGGATCTAAGATTCGAGTGATGAGTTTCATGGCGCCGAGTGAGAGCCACGGAGGACAATTGAAATCTGCACCAAACAAACAAATGCCAGAAGGGAGTTATATAAAATCCTGAAACAAGGATTGGTGGAAGATTCCATCTAAAAGAAAACATTTTACAAAAGAGTTGCTCACTTTTTCTATAAAGACTCGTTAGATTAGTAACCTGCAAGCAGGAGATAGAGTATAACACCGCATGACCACATGTCCGCTGTTGCTCCATCATAGCCTCTATCATTGAGAACCTAGAACCCACAAAGATATTGGTTATAAAGATGTAAAATGAAAGCATGATATTATAAAGATATAATGAAATCATGTTTGTTTAGGCAGACCTCAGGAGCAACGTAGTTCGGAGTTCCACACGATGTATGAAGGAGTCCATCATCCTGCTACCCCCAAGCATATAAACCATGTGTCAGAATAAATATGGCTAAAATTTTCGATAACGATATACGTAAGTTCTTAGGAAAATATAAAACCAATTCTTGAGACAGTAAAGAATATCAAAAACATTAAAATACTTATGGAAACAGACGGTCAATACCCTGACTTGTTGGACTTGGGACAAAGAACTTAATCCAAAATCCGAGATCTTGAGGTTTCCATAGCCAAAATCACAACACATAACAGTCAAAATTGTGACAACTAATGTGTGCAGGGTACTGATAGAACAAGAAGGCTTTATTACTATTTCCTCACTTTTATAAAAGTAACTCCCAACATGGTTTAAGTAAGTTAGGCTCTTTGGTCTGTATTTATATAACATGTCTCAGAGTCGGGGAAGGGTTTATCGAGATTTCGGTGGTTTGATTGAGAGGAGCAGCATTATCACAACATTAAGGCTTTGTAATTCCAGTCCTACTATCTATAAAACCATTTTATGTTCATATGAAGTACGTTAAGGTCTCTATGGTAGACACCTCTGCTATGACAGTAGTCCACAGCATGTATAAGCTGTTGGAAATATCTCCGCGCCTCATTTTCTTTCATCCGCCCCTCATTTACCTTCATTCATATGTCACACAATCAGATTCCAGCTGTAATGTGGCATCACAAAATCACAATCATTTATAATTGTGCTTACTAACTTACAATCTTATCAGAGAGTTCTCCTTCTGTAACATACTCCAAGATGATAAATATTTTCGTCTTGCTTGCCATCAGCTGCCACCAACCAAACCAATTAGTAACTTCCAAGTAGTACATAATCAAATTATCTAAAAAAAGTGTTAATTACCTCATACAATTGAACAAGATTTGGGTGCTTAATCAACTTCATAGTAGCTATCTCTCTTCTGATCTGTACAATTCAATAAAGAGGCTTTACAACATCAAAATCAACTGATTAAAAAAGAGCAATGTGAAAGCAGAGTATACATAATTCAATAACAACAAACAAAGACCTGTTCAGCTATTTTATGCTTGAGAACTTTGTCTTTATCAAGGAACAAGGATCTTGAGAGCAACATGAGGTGCTTTAGTTTCAGAGTTTCTAGCAAACTTAACTTTAGCAAAAGTTCCGTCTCCAATTGTTCTTCCAACTTCATATTTACCTACTCTACGTTTCACTTGCTGCCTCCGATTCACTCCTTAACAAAGATTACTCTAAAAACTTAGAACACAGGAGGAAATCTCAATCTATACATTAACTTTATTTAAAACGCAAAAAAGAACCTTAATTTACTTGTTGGAGATCAACACAGAAGAAAAGATCTGATAGCTACAGAGAGACTGAGAGAAAGAGAGAGATTCAAAATGGCCTTTGAGAGAGACGAAGAGGCAGAGGTCGTGATAAAGGAAGTTCAAGAACTTTTCGGTTTCACCTTTCCGGTCACAACATCACGACCAGTGACGAGATTCCTTTCCGCACCATTCTTCTGTTTGATTTCGCCTGATAAATTCAATTCTTCGGTATATGTAACAAAAAAAAGAAACTTGAAATTTCATCAGATCAGATCGAATCATGAGAATTCTAAGAGATAATTTCAGTCTCAACCAAAAATAGAATGAAAAAATTAAAAATCCACGCAGTTGCAAGAAATTGAATAAAATAAAAACCAAAGAAAACATTGGAAATATTTAACAAGATCAAATTAAAAGGTTAAAACAGATCAATTGATCAAGATCAGTGACAAATCAGAAACAAAACCTTTGATTCGACGTTGATGAGAGACTCTAGACGCCATTATATCTGAACCTTGTTGTTCGTCTCAAATACTCGTTAACAGAGAAGAAAACATATATCGGAGACGACCTAATAACACTGAATCACTCTCTTTTCAGATTTCAAAATCTCTTTGCTTCTCTCAGAAGAAAAACCCTAATTTTCTAAGTTTAAACTGCGAATGGTAAAATGTTTTAAGGAAACTTTGTGCTTTCTCAAACGGTCATGTTTATTTTTATGAATCGAATCTTGACCGTTGATTTAACTTTTATTTGGGATCCAAGGGTTTAAGAATTAATGATGGTCATAAACAATATTTTTACTAGCCGTTGGAGACAAGGAACCAAGTCGGTCGGTGTGGGGCTGCGCCGTTTTTGTTTCTTGTTCATGAAGTTAGATTTACACATCGTTTTGTTTATTACAAGTTAATAATGATGAAATAACATATCAAAAATCCGATAAAACATTATTTATATACTTTAAATAGTGCACTCAATATATGACCAAAGTCCCTAAGGAGTAAGGACCGTTTTTTTTTTTTTTTCGACAAGTAAGGACCATTTTAGAGATAAAATTGTCAAAGTTTTGAGATAATGAAAATATATCAGTTAGCCACATCATTAGAGAATACCAGAAAGATGCTTGTGCTGCATGCCTTTTTCAGATTTATTGTGCTAACTTTCTATTGTGAGTCACTCTTGAAATACAAGTGCATGGAATAACCAAAGTATTAATAAAGCCTTTTTAACAAAAATATAACAAAAGTATTAACCAATAAAATAGAAACATCAAACATCCTACAACGCCTAATTTCTTTCTTGCTTTCTTTTGTTTTGTTTAACGGCTTTCACACAACTTACTTAAGGCAGTCCAAAAATCTATCGAACACTACAACACAATCAAAATACAAAAGAAAAGAACTAGAGCAAGTCGTTTCCGTAACTATTACGATGCCCCGTGGGAGGATAAGCCTGATGATGCCCCGTGGGAGGATAAGCCTGATGAGGGCCCGTCGGAGGATACACCGGTGGAGGCACCGATCTAACTCCAGTAGGATTATGCCCGTAATCATGCCCCATGACCGGCGCTGGAGCCGGTATAGGACCGTGTTGAGGCACATGTGGACCATGACCAACGTGGTAATGAGATTGCTTAGTCATTAGCTTGTCTTCAGCATGAGCCGCTTTAGCCAAGTGCATATCCATCTTCGCCTCTGCTTTCTTCGACTTCCTTCGCTGGTCCTATCATGTTCTATGCAAGCACGGGGCATTTGTTTTTGCGATAATCGGTTAGCAGATAACGGATCAGATTTAAATTAGATTTTTGGTACATAATTTGACAGTCTAAGAAATAAAATATTTAGCGCATCATTCTGCCAAAAATAATGCCACGTGTTTTCCGGTTTCGAATCAATTCCGACGTAATACATAAAATAAACGTATCAAACTACTTGAAGAGGTTCTATTTATGTTAATAGCGCTATATTTTTATAAAGTTTCATTTCTTTCTTTCTCTTATTTTTATATTTTATTTTTTGCATTACCAAACGTGATCGAATCTTAAATTTTATTGTTCTTATGCATTCATGTTTCGTAAATGATTGTCATTTATTAAAGATTTATCATAATTAGTTCTCGTCTCCGGTCTCTAATTTTCTATAGATAAAAGAAACCGTTATTATATTTAATGGTTCAACAGTGAAAACTCGCTAGTAGTGATAGAATCTAGGGAGAATAACTAGAATGACCTATATATGAGAATTAATAATTAGAATGAATCATATTTTTTAATAATAATTAGAGTGTTTTCGTTTTTTTATTCCCGAAATACCCCTCTAGAGCTTTGTACAAAAAATAAATATAACAAAATTGCCATTAAAAAAGAAATACCAGCGAGGCAAAAGTTACCGTTATTTACAAAAAAACCAGACGTTATTTACAACTTTGCCACTGATCTCTGCGAATTCAAATAAATATGTAGAACAAATCTGCCACAAATTTAATTATATAGTAATCGCCGACTTGTTTTTCTTGCAGATTTGTTTTGAACCACAGATTTGTTCTACATATTTATTTCTACAATAGACTTATCGTACAGATTTGTTTATAGATTACCACCGATTTATAGGCTGTCACAGATTTTATGTCTACCGCAAACTTATCTTACAAATTTTGTTGAGGACATCACAGATTTTCTATGTCTCACAGGTTTATTTATGCAAATTTGTTTTTCTTACAGACTTATTCTCAATCATATTACTGCAGACTTATTAATAGTTAATACCGATTTATTATAATTTCGTACGTTGCTGCAGATTTGATTGACCAAAAGATAATTACTAGATTGACTCTTAGTTGCCACAGATTTTCTTTCTTTGATAACAGATTTATTATGAATCACAGAATTATTTTCCATCATTACAGATGTATTTGACGAAGTGATCGCAGAGTTAATCATGACTAAACTAACTTTTTAGTAATCACAGACTTATATAACTTACAGACTTGTTAATAGTAATACCCTTTGCTTGCATGCTTTTATTCACAAACTTATTTGAAGATGTCGCAGATTTGTTTAATAGAAAAAATTATCATTTTCAAACACTTAACTCATATTTGAGGTATCTAAAAATACAAACAAATCATTATTTAACCATTGTAATCATAATCCCACCATTGCATTCTTAGACAATAGCACATATACTAATTGTATTGAAGGTGGATGTAATCATAAAACAAGTAGGATGACATGAGATGTATTGTAGTTTGTTGTTATATTATTAACACTTTGTAAACTTATATCTATCAAGACGATAGTCTACACCTATGCAACAAGCCCGCGATTACGTAATCACAAATCTACAACAACGTAATAATAAATTTGCATAATGTAAAATGTCTACAATAACAAACAAAACCATATATAAGTCTTTTTGCGAATTGGAAGGAACCATGATATTTAGCAATAGTAACCTTTTGCGATAAGGTGAAGGAACACTTGCAATCACTTAAATCACAATTGTGATACACAATAATAAATTTACGGTAAGTTCAAATAAAATAATGATAGAGAGTAACAAATCTGTGATCACTTAAAACAAAACTGAGATAGACAACAATAAATCTGCGACCATTTAAAATAAATCTGCGGAAGACAACAATAATCTGCAACAAGCCTAGAATAATCTACACATCATCTTATCGAGCGGGAAAAGGGGATTTTCATACCCGTACTATCTGCACCGTGGATTTTCATACTTGGACAATTTTGCAGGGTATTTTACAACCTAAACTTCAATAAAATTTGAATCTCATACCTATACTTGATACAACGTGCAAAAATCGGAGTTAATCTAACGGGTGTTAGTCAACTCCGTTACGGTGCTGAGTCATCGTACACGTGTACGCTGACGTGTATCAAAACGACGTCGTTTTCATACCCGTACTGTCTGCGCCGTGGATTTTCATACCTGGACAATTTTGTAGGATATTTGACAACCTAAACTTCAATAAAATTTGAATCTCATACCCTATACTTGATACAACGTGCAAAAATCGGAGCAATCTAACGGGTGTTAGTCAACTCCGTTACAGTGCGTATCAAAACGACGTCGTTTGATATGTGTTCTCAAAGTTTTAATTTTTTGCAAAATTGGGAACTCGAACCCGCGAGCCATAGTCGAATGGAAAGCACCGAATACCAACTGATCACACAATGTTCATCGAGTATTCCTTAATCTTTTTAACTTATAAACCCAAAAAGTTGTGTGTTTGGAAATAATTAAAATGACGTCTTTTTAAATTGGGAGGAAATTATTTTCTAATTTCCTAGTATTCATAATTTCCTCCCAATATAAAACGACGTCGTTTTAATTATTTCCAAACACACAACTTTTTGGGTTTATAAGTTAAAAAAGATTGAGGAATACTCGATGAACGTTGTGGGATCAGTTGGTATTCGGTGCTTCCCATTCGACTACGGCTCGCGGGTTCTGAAGGTAGAAATTGGAAACTTAATCTCTTTCAGTTTGAAGATTCTGAAGATAAGTATCGATTCATCTTGATTACCATCTGCTTCAAACGCTTAATGATGTAAGTCAAATTAAGACCTAAGACTACTCTCTCAAATAAGAGATCAATTGTAGTACTTTAGGGTCGAAATTTACAAAGCTCTCGTGTTCACACAATAGACTAAGAGGTTTTGAATTAAGCTAAACAGAAAATATAAATATTAAAAATAAAAGAAAGCAATTAAATTCGGGTTCTAAAGCAGATGAGGAAAACGTCAGGCTTAGGGATTTCTCAAGAAATAAATGAATAGTAGATCTAGCAAATTAATTGGGATTATTAACGAACCGTTCTAGAACTCAAATCACTAATTTATAGCCAACCACCTCTCGAATGAATCGACTAACTAAACCTAATATCAGGAAGTTCCACCTCTCGAATGTAAACTCCTAGAATTAGACTAGCATTAATACCAGGTTTGATATGTTCACAGATATTCCTAGACCACCTCTCGAATGTATCCACTAATTTCTGCCCACCTAAGATAGTTCCAATAATAGATGACCTCTCGAATCTACCTATTATCCTATGATCAAATTCTAGTTAATTACTCTAGAATTAGCATTTAGAACAATCAAAGATGAAGAACTCTATAGATTTTATCCTATCAGGTTATCGATCTACTAATTCATCTAAATCCCTAATGAGAATCCCTAAACCTAACAAGCAAACTACTCAGACATGGAGATTGAAACAAACAACATGATTGAATTGAATTGCATAAAGAAATCAAGAGAAGAAGTAAAAGTGTTTGAGAAATCTTCTCTGGAGGAGCTCTCTCCAATTATCTCCCAAAGGGTTCAAGCTCCCAAGAATTACAATAGAATAAAAGATTGATCGATCTCTAAAAAAAAACCCTAAAAACTATTTATAAAGTCTCCAAAACGTGCAAGGACTAAAGTTGCAAATAGGAAAGTCTTCTGGGTTGATTCTTCGGGCTTTAAAACTCTTAAACCGTCGAGATTTTTGCTGGGCCGCGTGTGATGTCGAGCGACACCAAGGGGTGTCAGTCGACACTCATGCCTTGATCTGATACCGAAATCGTTCCTTCAACTCTAAATCTCCGGTTTAGCTCCAGAATGGTTTCTTTTCTCCAAATTTATCCCAAACGTGTAAAAACCTGAAAAGACTCAAAAAGACACTAGAAACAACAAAAAGACTCTAAAAAAAATACATATATCACGGCTAAAATCGGTAAAATCCGTGATATCACTTAAATTTCTAGCTGCTTTCGGGTCAATCTATTGGTAAGTTCTGACCTTTCATGACTATTAATTTTAAAATTCGATGTCTTAAGCTGAGATAGACGAATTGGTCTGTAAATTGAGGTTCATTTAAAGTCATAATCGTAACCCGTGAAGCAATGATATATCAAATTCTGAAACAAATTTATAGAACAGATTAGAACATTGAAGTTATGTCCAATGTTCTGAGGCTATAAACTGATAGTATATATATAACAAAATTAATTTTTTGGTAACCAATGTATTTGATTTGTACATGATTGAACATAGAAGATGCAATGATATTCACGGTTTTCTCAAATGACTGAACCACTCTTATCAACTCAATGACTGAACTACTCCTATCAACAAAAAAGAGAAGGTCAGAGTTTATTATCTAATATACTATACAACTGATAATTTAGGGTAATCTCTAAGTATGAAACTTAAAAAATTTTCTATTGCAGAGGATACTTGTTTTGTTCAGTATAAGGCGAACACATCGAGAAGAGACGTTTGCATCATTTATTCGCACCAATCAGAGGTTAGTTTAAACTTTCTAGTAGCTGAGAGTAATATTAACCAAAGCAATAGGACATAAGTGCATGTAGTTTTTGCATTGTTTGAAAAGAAAATGGTGAAATGAGTGGTTTTATGCTTAAAACAATGATAAGTCATCAAAATAAAAGAAAATGGATCAAAGCAACTGAAAACCAAATTAAAACTCTGAACCACAGTAGGAATTCACTCTTTTTACTCAATCTTGACTTTAAGATTAAAAAACCTCAACAGGTCTTGTATATTGCCGCCACAAGTGGAACACCTTCAACATGTCTTCCACTCTCTCATATCCCTCAAAAAAGCAAATGATACATCCATTGTTGCTGGTAAGGTTTATGAACTTGTAATATATTGCAATATGGTAATGAGAAAGAATGTGTTTAGAGAGTGGAAAATGAACGACTATTTATAGAGTTTGGATAGTTAGTATGTTATAGGGTTTAGAGAATATTTAAAAATCTTGATGACCAAGCATTTAGTATATTTCGAAATCTTTAAATTGGGAAATACATAGAATATGTTAGGTTGATGCTTAAACAAATTAGGATAAAATCTTTTGGTTATGAAGCAATTTCCTTTTCGATAAGGTGAAATGAATATCAAATTATATGTGGGAAACAAATGATAAATGTAGCATTAAAATAGGAAACAGTTTGCCTTACGAAAATCAATTTGTTATAATTATATATACTCTCCATATCTTGAAAAAATCGGAGAGTAAATGTCGTTTGGATTTAATGAAGGGAGTATCGATTAAGGAATGATCTGAGTCAAATATTTTGGGTAAAATAATTAAAAATGGAAGGATCCGATTGACAGATATTCGGATCAAAATCAAAAATCCGGGTCAAAATCTTTAAAAATACCCGATACGATTGGAAAGAGCAAATTTGTACTTCAAAAATGTTAAGTAGATATGAATTCAATAACTTAACACTATAATTGTTTTGAATGTTCTATGTATGTGTCTACATGTGTACAAATGTTAAAATAGTTTAATATATGTGTGTATCGTGATAAAATTTCTCTAATTTGAGACAACAACAATTAATGTTAGTCTGGCCGTTATTAAATGCATGGCACCTCATTTTTTTCGATGCATCTGAGTCATTTCATCTGGAGAGCATTAAATGCCCATCAACTTGTTCCTTCTCTCGCCCAAGATGTCAGCTGGGATGGCAAAGTAGAGGCCGGTTTTTAATAAATTTTTTTCCAATTTTATACATATTTGTTCATTTTGTTTGCCCCTCTACCTCATCGAAAAACTGATTTTTTTTTTTTTTGTCATCCGAGATTAATTAGTGCTCAAAAGAGCCATTCCTGGGGAATGTTGTTTACATAAGTGATATGAAGCGGGTCTGTACGAACTTTTCGTGCCAGATTATCCGCTTTTACATTGGCATTACGAGAAATTAAAGATAAAGAGAAGGTAGAGAATTCTTCCTTGTCGCTCTGGAATTCCTCCAAATACACTGAAAACGCCGGCCATTCGGTTGGAGAAGACACCATCTTCACCAGATCAGAACAGTCTGTAAGGAAAGCTACGTCTTGATTATCTGCACCAATCATACACTTCATCGCCCAGAGAAGAGCCTCGAATTCTGTATGTAATGGAGATAGACTTCGACGGAGGTTGGCAGCTCCCATGGTTGGCGGCTCTCCGTCTGATGATGTACAGAACCATCCTGTACCGGAGAACTTGTCACTTTCTTTCCATGATCCGTCCACATAAAAAACGGTATCCAGAATAATTCGAATCAAGTGAAGCAACCCCCACTCGAGAACGAGTTACCAAATCCACAGATCCATTATTTTCCTGATGAAGCTCGATTTGGGCTGACTGCCACAATTGTGCTTCTTTTTCCGCTAACCGTAAAACCTGTAAAGGATCTGAATCAACATTGTCAAACATTTTTTCATTCCTCGCTTTCCAAATATACCAGATAATCCAGGGAAAGGCTGAAGAATCAAATTCCGTAGGTATTCGCCAAAATAAATGGTCCAAATTCGCAAAAATAGACTCCGTTGGGAAAATTCCTATAGCCGTAGGAATCTGGGATAGTGCCCAAATCTGTCGTGCCGGATGGCACTGAAAAAGGGTGTGATTAATTGTTTCCACTAGTTCGCCACATCTAGCACATCCTGTGTCACAATCAATTCCTCTTCTCCGTAAATTTTCCGTTACCGGTACACAACCCGTTAAGATTTGCCACAAGAAATGACGTATGAAAAACTAATTTTCTTTGAGCTAATTATTTACCCCATTTTTGTCTCTGAGCGATCCTTTTATTTTGTGATGACATTGTAAATTTTGATTAAAAAAAATACTCAGTTGTAAAAATAGTTAAGATGATAAAAATAAATTCTAGCAGACTCTTATAGACAATATTTACAAAACTACACAAAATTAGAGTTATCGCAATTGCTTCATCAACAAATCCAACCCTAACCCTCAAAATCAAGAAGCTCGATTACTAGGTTTGAAACACCTTCTTTCGGCCCGCTTGCAGCCTGTTAGACAATAAAATAGAGGAGTTAGATCATCAAACATGGTGAATGTCATCAAAAGATTTGAAATTTAAGTTACCTTGCTTCAGGCTCTTAAAGTTGCGGTTAAAGTCTTAATTCCTCGAGTTCTTTTGCTGAAATGTGGTTTGCAGCTTTTCTCATTTTCATCAGGGCTAATGATAATAACCTCGGGTTTTTACTGCGGTTTTGCCTTCTTCGCAACATCCTGAGTAGATAACTACTGTTGAATATAGAATTCATACAATGAATAGGTTTATAGGGGAAAACAAATTCGATTAACTCTCTTTAATAAGAACTCGACCAAAGACTCGATTACAAAAAGATTTGAGATTGCTTTGAGAACAAGTTAGGTTTTGCTCAAGAAAAATGAATAAGGTAGAGTGTATGTATGCAAAATTGCGAATCCTCCTCATAGAGGACAAACCCCTCTATTTATACTCGGGAGACCTCTTTTGAGATAATGCTAAATTTTCTTAAATATAGGGCTTGAATCTTCAAGCCTTCCTTATCTTCAGATCTTGACATTTTATTAATCCTGAACGGCCTTGGCTAGATCTAGCCCCAATCTTCTCCTATTTTGCCACACCGGTTTGAAGGTCAGATCGATGTTGAGCTTGTCACACGTCACGTCCAGATTTATTCATGTCATATCTTTAGGAAGGTAACTAGTTGATCCTTCGAATCTTTGTCCAGTTCGGCTCTATTCCCAATAGTCCGGGAAGGGTCTGAGGCATCAATGTTGATCTGGACGATCTGACAGCTCAAAGATTTCGTCCTTCTATTGGTTCATCTCGTTGACATAGCACGTTATTAAGACCTTTTGCTCTCCGTATAGAGTGAAAATGTCGATGGTTATAGGGAACTGGCAAAGGTGATAAGTGGATGAGATTTCATGCATAGCTTATATCCTCGGAAATCTCAGAATTGAGATCGAAGGCGAATAAACTACAACGAATTTGTTTTCTTTGTGAGCCCTCCAGTTCGGATTTATAGTTTGATTTCATCGATTGACAACTTAGTGTAGCCAGTCAAAGGTCAGAATTTAGGCTTGGATCTGTCTTTCTGATATTCCCATTTTTTCTAGAGTTTTAAGGAACATCAGGTTCACCGTAATCCCGTGTTTATCAGAACTTTTTTGACATCAAAATCGCCCATGGTTATTTCGACGACCAAAGCATCGTTGTGAGGATGTTGGATTTTGTGAGCGTCTTGCGAAATGAAAATGATCAGGGCGTTGCTGAGCTACTCATCATCCGGTTGTTATTGTACACTGCAGATTTTTCTCACCCTCTTTTTAAGTGCCCGAACTAAGTCATTGCAATCTTCGAGTCCTCCCATGATCATGGTGACTATGTCTCGAGGTTGGGAGGGAGCTTGCTCTGAGCGTTTCCCCCTGATCCGTCTGTGGAGACCTAGGAGTTCGTCTTCGGGTATCCGATCTTCATCATCGTTGAATCGGGGCAGACTTTGCCAGTCGTAATCGTAATTGTGTTTGCGTCTGTCGTCATCATGTTGCCTACGATTGTTATTGCCTGGTTCCACGTGATTTCCCTCATCTGGCTTGTTTGCACCCCTCTTTTTGGTCCGACTTCCTTGTAGTTGGAATACAACTTCGACTTCTCCAAACTTATATTTTTTTAGTAAGATGCTAGAGAAATGATTGCATTCCATTGTTGATTGACCTCCGAACTTGTGGAATTCGTAATACGAGTTCTTTATGTTCGGCGGCTTTGAAGAGGATGATTGAGGGAGATAGTACTCTCTTAGCGTCCTTTGGGTCGAAGTGATTTCGACATTCCAGATAATCATCTCGGTTTTTGTTTTTTCTCGGAAGTCGATTTGAGAGGAGCGTGTTTTACTGCCAGCTTGGCATCTTCTTCCTCGATTATCGTGTATCGCGAAGCTCAGTGGAATGTGCGTTGAGATCTTTTGGTTCGCGGATCGCCAGGTCTTTCGTCAGCTGCGATCCATACCAGAGTCCCTTCATAAAAGCTGTAATCGCTGCGTCCTTGAAGTGGTATAAGTATTGAAGCAGAGGTTCCCCACCCTCTTGTGTTATTATACTCCAAAGGCTGGCACTTGAGGCTCCAGGTAGCATGAAGATCCGATAGTGGTTTAGGAAAGGCGTAGACAGATGAGTGAAGTTGTCGATCGTGTTCGCTTCGAGTTTGGAGAACCAAGTTAGGGCGGTTCTTGACAAACTTTCTATGAAGAGTTGATAGCACCCAATGTCTCTATGCTCACTTGAGAAGTGAGCTTTAGCAACCGTATTCATGAAAGATGTCATGAATTGCATAGGGTCCTTGTTCCTCTCATAGATCGAAAGTTTTAACTTGTGGTGAGGGATCTTTGTTTGCGTGATCCGACTAGTGAACGGTGTTCTCTGCGTTTCCTTGAGCATTCTGTCGATCTTAGGAGCTGAACTGACGCATGATGTATCTGCGAGCCCATATCTTGGAGTTTCGAGTAGATATCCTCGATATCGGTATGTCGATCGCCAACCGACCTGCCCATAGTGCAGTTGACGGGTGTTTGAAATTGTAAGTGATGCAGCATCTATCACTCTGTTCTTGTTTGGGCTTTACGTTTTCTGTTACGACCGTGGGCTTGGAGTCGGCTACATGTTTTTGGCAATTCTTTTCTATTTACTTTTATTTCTCAACTATAATATTGCTTCAAGATACGTTTTAGATTTGTTTTTGCCGACCTACATCTCTATAAGTAGGATCGAGGATTGTTCTTTGTTCTTTGGTATTTTTTGATTAATAAACGAGAAACCTTTTCTCAAACTGAAGTCTTTGATTTCTTTGTTCTTGTGATCCATTGATACACAAAACTAAGAACTCCGAGCTACGAATCGTTCTTTGAGAATCCATTGATATCCAAAGACTCTTTTCGTACTTATCCGCTGCATTAGTTGGTATCAGAGACGAACCGATCCTCGACATGGCTCCAAAGAAGACTTTGCAACAGCAACTTGACGAGCAGAACGATACGTTTAGACTGATGATGACTGAATTTCAACAAAGCTGGAGAGATACTCTACGCACTACTGTTGAATCCACAGTCCGATCGATCCTCCAAACGCAACAACGAGCTCCGAATTTTCCTAGACAACGCGAACGACTCTTTGATGAAGACGATGTTGATGAAGATAACCCGTTTGCTGATAATCATGAGCAGCAGCAACAACAACACCAACAGGCGATCATTGAGGCTCAAGGTCTTGACAATCGCAGATGGGAAACAGGTTTTAAACTTGACCTCCCAGATTTTACAGGCAGTCTACAGCCTGATGAGTTCCTGGACTGGTTAAGCACTATTGAAGAATTGTTAGAATTCAAGAAAGTTCCAGATGAGATGCGTGTTCCTCTTGTAGCGACGCGGTTCAAGGGCAGAGCGTCGGCTTGGTGGCAGCAGATGAAAACGCAGCGTGCACGTGAAGGAAAAGAGCGTCTAGCTTCATGGGCCAAATTGAAATCAAAGATGAGAAAGGCCTTTTTGCCTTACAACTACTCAAGAACAATCTACACTCGTTTTCAGAATCTGCGACAAGGGTCACGTTCTATTGATGATTATGCAGCAGAATTTTTTGCTCTTTTAGCGAGAAACGATCTGTTGGAAACAGAGGAACAATTGGTTTCTCGGTTCATTGGGGGTCTACGACAACAAGTTCAAAACACATTGCTACAATATAATCCACTTTCGGTCTCAGAAGCCCATCAACGTGCGTTACTAGTGGAGCAATCAGTTCGCGGAACGGCGAACAATTGGAGTGCTTCAGGGACACGGTCTCGTGTTATCACAGAAACTAATCGTAACAGTGATTCTGTGACAGACATGGGAGCTCCAGCTCGTGTAGGCGAAGTGAATGATGGATCTGCTGCAGCACGTAATACTCGCTTACCAACATTTAAATGTTTTGGGTGTGGAGAACAGGGGCATCGTCAATCCGCATGTCCCAAGGCAGGACGACGTGGTCTTTACGGCGACGAAGAAGCAATTTATGATTCTTATGACGATGATCAACATGTGACAGAGAGTGAAGAACGTTTAGAAGGAGATACCGGAGTCGCTTTAGTGATTCGCAGAAATTACCTCATGCCACAAGGACTTGAAGAAGCATGGCTGAGAACTAATATTTTTCGGTCAGCTTGCACAATTCGTGGTAAGGTGTGTCGATTTATCATTGACTCTGGAAGCTGTACTAACGCAATCTCTGAAGAAGCTGTTTACAAGCTTGCGTTGTTTACAGAGCCTCACCCGTCTCCTTACAAGCTTGTGTGGTTAAACACCAAAACAGAGCTTCGCATTTCAAAGCGTTGTCGTGTACCATTTTCTGTGGGAACTAATTACAAAGACCTTGCGTGTTGTGATGTGATTCCTATGGACGCATGTCATTTGCTTTTAGGACGACCATGGCAATATGATCGTCGCACAACACACGATGGTTTTGAGAATACATATTCATTCTCCTTTGAAGACAAGAAGATCACTTTACTTCCAACACGAGAGACTGCTCCACCCGCTGTGGTTAATTCCGAGTCTGCTTCAGCTCCGGCTTCTGTTTCATTGGCACAACCTGTGATGTTTTTGTCTCGCTCAGCATTTGCGGAGGAGCTTCGTCTCGCAAATACAGTTTGTGTCGTGATCACCACGCAGACAGTCACACCACTAACGTTTGAAGTTCCGCCAGCTTTTCTTGATTTAATCTCCGAGTTCAGGGACGTGTTTCCTGAAGACTTACCTGCTGGACTGCCACCATTGAGAGATATTCAACATGCGATTGATTTAATTCCAGATGCATCTCTTCCTAATAGACCACACTATAGAATGAGTCCAGCAGAACATGATGAATTAAGACGACAAGTTGAGGATTTGCTAAGTAAAGGTTATTTACGTGAAAGCTTGAGCCCGTGCGCGGTACCAGCCCTTCTCATTCCAAAAAAAGACGGTACTTGGCGCATGTGTGTGGACAGTAGAGCTGTGAATAAAATTACAGTACGCTATCGCTTTCCAATTCCCCGACTTGATGATCTTTTAGATCAAATTGGAAGTGCAACGATTTTCACCAAGTTAGATCTTAAAAGCGGGTACCATCAGATTCGTATTAGGCCGGGAGATGAATGGAAGACAGCATTCAAGACGCGGGAAGGACTTTTTGAATGGCTAGTTATGCCTTTTGGTCTATCGAACGCTCCAAGTACGTTCATGAGAGTAATGAATCAAGCTTTGAGGCCATTTATTGGTAAGTGTGTTGTCGTATACTTTGATGATATCTTGGTATTTAGTTCCTCTTTATCGGAACATTTGTCACATTTACGAGAAGTGTTATGCGTTCTTCGCCGGGAAAAATTATTTGGTGCCACCAAGAAGTGTGCTTTTGGAGTATCACAGGTCCTTTTTCTTGGCTATATTGTGTCTCAACAAGGTTTACAAGTGGATCCTGCCAAGATTTCAGCCATTCGTTCTTGGCCTGCTCCATCATCTATTACCGAAGTACGTAGCTTTCACGGTTTGGCCTCTTTTTACCGCCGTTTCGTACCTCATTTTAGCAGCATCATGTCTCCTATAACTGATTGCATCAAAGCTGTGACCTTTCAATGGTCGGACGAAGCAGATCGAGCATTTGAATTGATCAAAATAAAGCTCACTACGGCACCGGTTTTGGCTCTGCCCAATTTTGCCTTACCCTTTGAGCTTCACTCCGACGCATCAAAAACGGGAATAGGGGCTGTCTTAAGCCAACATGGTCGACCTATTGCTTATTTTAGTGAGAAAATTGCAGGCCCTCGAAGTCGCTATAGTACTTATGATGTAGAGCTTTATGCGGTGGTTCAAGCAATTAAACATTGGAGACACTACCTCTTTCATAGAGAATTTGTTTTGTTCACTGACCATGATGCATTGAAGCATATGGGTTCTCAAGATAAAGTTTCATCTCGTCATGCCTCATGGTTCGCATATCTCCAACAGTTCACTTTCGTCATTAAACACAAAGCAGGCTCCCTTAATAAAGTCGCAGACGCTCTTAGTCGACGCCACAGCTTATTGACGACACTTCACGTTTCCGTCACTGGCTTTGCAATCCTTCCAGAGTTGTATCCTGATGACTTATTTTTTGGAAAGGTATGGTCTGATGCGGTGGCAGGATTGAGCTCTGATTTCTTCGTCCTTGATGGATTCTTATTTCGCGGTACCAGACTTTGCATCCCGGAATGTAGTCTTCGTCTTCAGATTATTAAAGAACTCCACAATGAGGGTCATGTTGGGAGAGACCGCACACTGCAGCTTGTGGTAGCTTCTTATTTTTGGCCTTCACTCCGTAGAGATGTTGAGCGCTTTGTGGTGCGTTGTACCGTGTGTCAAAAATCCAAGGGCCACGCTACAAATGCTGGGTTGTATCTTCCTCTACCTATTCCTACTCAACCTTGGAGCGACATCAGCATGGACTTCGTTCTCGGACTGCCACGAACACAACGCGGTAATGACTCTATTTTTGTTATTGTCGATCGTTTCTCCAAGATGGCTCACTTTGTTCCTTGCAAGAAAACGACTGATGCGTCACAAGTGGCCACATTGTTTTTCCGAGAGGTTTATAAGCTACATGGTTTACCGCTGTCAATTGTGTCAGACCGTGACTCTCGCTTCCTAAGCCACTTTTGGCGTTCCTTGTGGAAACTGTTGCGTACAAGCTTGGATATGAGCTCCGCCTATCACCCGCAAACGGATGGCCAAACAGAAGTCACTAATAGAGCACTTGGGGATCTTTTGCGCAGTTTGGTTGGTGACCATCTTCGTTCATGGGATAATGTTTTATGTCAAGCTGAGTTTGCACACAATCATGCTTTCAATAGAAGTACGGGATTCAGTCCATTTCGTGTCGTCTATGGCTTATCTCCACGCACACCTCTTGACTTGAGCATTGCGCCTGATCGATCTCGTTTTCATGGGCGAGCATGTGATGTTGTTGAAGAGTTTGTGGATTTACACAAGCAGGTGCAGACCAACTTGGAGCTCGCTACCACAAAATACAAGACTGCAGTTGATTTGCATCGCCGTGACTTGAGCTTTAACGTTGGCGATAAGGTATGGGCAGTGTTAACCAAAGATCGTTTTCCCGCTGGTACCTATAACAAGTTAAAAGCACGCAAGATTGGCCCGTTGGAGATTCTCGAAAAGATAAACAACAATGCCTACCGTCTACGTCTTCCTTCTACGATGCACACATCTGATGTTTTCAACGTCAGACACTTGGTTCCTTTTGCAGCTTCAGATGATGAAGAAAATTCGGGGACGAATTTTTCTCTACCTCGGGGGACCTGATGCAGCATCTATCACTCTGTTCTTGTTTGGGCTTTACGTTTTCTGTTACGACCGTGGGCTTGGAGTCGGCTACATGTTTTTGGCAATTCTTTTCTATTTACTTTTATTTCTCAACTATAATATTGCTTCAAGATACGTTTTAGATTTGTTTTTGCCGACCTACATCTCTATAAGTAGGATCGAGGATTGTTCTTTGTTCTTTGGTATTTTTTGATTAATAAACGAGAAACCTTTTCTCAAACTGAAGTCTTTGATTTCTTTGTTCTTGTGATCCATTGATACACAAAACTAAGAACTCCGAGCTACGAATCGTTCTTTGAGAATCCATTGATATCCAAAGACTCTTTTCGTACTTATCCGCTGCATTAGTAAGGATAGTTTGCTTTCGGTAGGTCAGACCCCAGTTGTGGCTTGCACAAGGAAGATCATGTTAACGCGATTAGACTGGGCGTCCGTGAAGTCCAAGTTCCGGGCCAACTCCCGCAGTCTTGCTGACCTTTAGGATGTAACCTCACTGCTAGGCGGTTGCTGAATGTTTCGGGCGAGCTTATCAATTCTTCGGTAGGTATCCGTGATCATCTGAACTAGATTCTCGGTTATACTGTAGAAGACCACTTTGAGATCGTCGAGAGGGATCCATGTGGCTGATGTTGCTGCATCTGTTCTTGTATTAGCGGCAAGTTGCTCTGCCTTGGTCATATTTCCGACAACTTCCATCCTGAGGAAGTTGTTGTTCACTGCCAGTTAGATTGCCGGGTGGTTAGATAGCATGTGGGATGAATCCATTCAGATTTATCGGTAGTTGCGCGCCTGCCAGGGTTGATTCCGTTTGGGTTCACTAGTGGTTGCATCCTTGGCGGGGGTGATTCCGTTTGGAGTAACCATTTGACCGGTCTACTCTTGGAAGATCGGTAACGACCTTTCCATTGATTTGAGGGAGGTCGGCTGGCGACCTCCATGGGCTTCGAGCCCAATGGCCCACTAACAAGTAAAACCGGGAAAACTCGGTTTAATTGAATTGTTCAATTAATTCGAATTTTCTTCTTTGGTTTAGGCCGGTATTGTGGTGGGTGCTAATTCCCGCACCAACAAATACTTTTAGGAGTTCCAAATTTGGATGAAAACAAAACAAAGAAAGAAATCAGAGATGTGTACCTTTCCGGTTGGTTTACTCACGACCAGTTAGAATATAGTCACGGCCTGACCTCAATAAGAGTCATTTTATCCAGATCACCTCGTGCAATCTTGTCTGACTCGTTATGAGGTACCGTTATCTGCATGGGAGAAAAAACAAACCTTGGTCATGGTAAGGTTTAGACTTCCTATGTCCCTCGGGAATTCCAAGAATCTGTAAGCAAAAAACAAAATTCATTAAAATGTTAAAAGTTCAAGATATAAACCAAACTAACCGCGACTACAAAAGGATCATCCACAATTCAAAAGTGAGAATGGAAATAGGAATAACCTGAGTTAACATCTCTTTAAGAAGTTTCCACTGTGCATCTTTTTCAAAATTGGATGAGAATGTCGAAAGTGGGCGTGAACCTTTCAGATGATTCCATTGTGTGAGCTTCACCACAAAAACACAAAGACACAACTCAGAGACGATACAAAGTGATAAACCCATCATTACCCAACATAAGATTAGATCCATCAGCTCGTGTCACTTATTTTGAAACCAAATAAGAGAAGCATTATACCAGCATTAACCAAGAACTTAACGGAAGGTCCACCAGGGGACTTCACCATCCACATGTAAATATCTTTGTGCTTCCTACACTGAAGACGAAACAAACAAACACGTCCTAACTTCAGTTTCTTGAAGAAATCAAGAAGACATTGACAAGTAAATCCAGACATGATGACATCAAAACAGAGAGACTAAAGAGCACAATTTGAACCAGACAAGAAAGAATCAAATCAGTTATGCTTCAATGGTTTGAAACTTTTACCAAATTACCAAATTACCAAATTACTAAACTTTTTAAGAGAACTGATAAGAATTTGATTATCAACTTCACGACCAGTGATAAGAACTTTTCGGTTTTGTCCTGCAACATCCTTCGATTTGATTTCACCTAACAAATTCAATTATAGCACAAACCCATCAGTATTAACCTAACAGAAACTTGCAGTCTCATCCGATCAGAGCGAGTCATGAACACTCAGTACAAATTCTATATCAAAACTAAGTCAATTTTCCAAGAGATAATTTCAATCTGAATCAAAATAATTGGAAATATTAACCAAAATCAAAACTTTAAGACACAACACATCAATCGATCAAGATCCATAACAAATTTCAACAATTCGTATCAAAATTGCGTCAAGTTTCTAAGAGATAAGTTCAATCTCAATCAAATCGAAAACATAATTCCACAAGAAGCCACGTAATTGCAAGAAATCAAAGAAAACAATTACAGAGATCAAATTAAAAAGGTACATAACAAATAAATTAATCAAAGATTCAGAAACAAAAACCTGCAATTCCACGTTGATGAGGAAGATCAGAGACTCTAGAGGACGCCATATCTAAAACCTTGTTGTTCGTCTTCTTCTTCTTCTGTGATCTGAAGTAACGCTCATCAAAGACTCGTTAACAGTGATAATTTCAATCTGAATCAAAAGAAGGAAAAAAATCAATTAAGCAAAATCAAAACTTTAAGATACAACAGATCAATCAATCAAGATCGATAATTTCAATCTCAGTCAAATACAAAGAAAAACCTGCGATTCCACGTTGATCAGAGTCTCTAGACGCCATTATATCTGAACCTTGTTGTTGTTCTTCTTCTTCTTCGGTGATCTGAAGTAACGCTCCTCGTTAACAGAGAAGAAAATATATACCGGAGACGACCCAATGAACTCTGAATCACTCTCTCTTCAGATTTCAAAATCTCTTTGCTTCTCTCAGAAGAAAAACCCTAATTGTCTGAGTGTAAATTGAGAATGTTGAAGATTTGTCGTTGAAGAAGGGTAAACTGTTTTAAGGAAACTTAGCCGAATCTTGACCGTTGATTTAACTTTTAATTGGGATCCAAGGGTTTAATTATTAATGATGGCCATAAACAATATTATTACTAGCCGTTGGAGACAAGCAACCAAGTCGGCGGTTTTGTTTCTTGTTCATGAAGTTAGATTGCTTCTTACATCTAACTAGGTCCTATCTTTTTCTAAGCAACCAAGTCGGCATTTTTTTATTGATCGGATCAGACTCAAATTAAATTTTTGGTAAATCATTTGAGAGTCTAGAAATAAAAATATTTAGTCCCAGAGAAACTGAAGATAAATGAAACCACACTAAAAAAACTTGTTCATGGTCAACACTCAACACCGTTATCTTTGATGGATCATACAGAGGATCCAATATAAAAACAAAAAAAAAAATAAGGGAAGAAAACAAAGAGATCATCACAACTACATGATCAACAAAAGAAGACTAGGGTTTTGTTTCTTCATGCACAAGAAAACATATATCGGAGACGACCCAATAACTCTGAATCACTCTCTCTTCAGATTTCAAAATCTCTTTGCTTCTCTCAGAAGAAAAACCCTAATTTCTGAGTGTAAATTGAGAATGTTGAAGATTTGTCGTTGAAGAAGGGTAAACTGTTTTAAGGAAACTTAACCGAATCTTGACCGTTGATTTAACTTTTAATTAAGATCCAAGGGTTTAATAATTAATGATGTTCATAAACAATATTTTTACTAGCCGTTGGAGAAAAGCAACCAAGTCGGCGGTTTTGTTTCTTGTTCATGAAGTTAGATTGCTTCTTACATCTAACTAGGTCCTATCTTGTTCTATGCAAGCACGGGGAATTTTTTTATTGATCGGTTCGGAGATATTGGATCAGACTCAAATTAAATTTTTGGTAAATCATTTGAGAGTCTAGAAATAAAAATATTTAGTCCAAGAGAAACTGAAGATAAATGAAACCACACCAAAAAAAATTTGTTCATGGTCAACACCATTATCTTTGACGGATCATATAGAGGATCCAATGTAAAAACCCAAAAAAAAACAAGGGAAGAAAACAAAGAGATCATCACAACTACATGATCAACAAAAGAAGACTAGGGTTTTGTTCCTTCATGCTCAAGAAACTGATAAGTTGTCCAGCCAAGGAAGAAGAGCAACTTCAGCGTTTTCTGAGAACCTGAAGATGCCATCTACGTATTCCGCAGCAGCTAGTTCGTTATCAGCATCCGCAGCATCAATGTCGACCACAACATCATTCGGTCTACTCGCAGCCTGTTAGACAATGAAACAGAGGAGTTAGATCTCATCAAAAGATTTGAAATTTAAGTTACCTTGGTTCGGGCTCTTAAGGTTTTGTAAAAGTCTTGGTTCCTCGAGTTCTTCTGCTAAAATGCGGTTTGCAGCTTTTTCTCAATTTCATCAGATGTTCATAAAACAAGGAATCTCCAGGTTCACCTTGTAAGAATCCTATGTTCTTCACAGAGGATAAATAAAAGTAATCAATCGCCAGATTACGACCCTTTACTTGTCTCCCGATTCCCTTGATGCGTTTCATTTCTGTTGTGAATCCATGCCGATGTTCAAGAACCTCCTTAATTTATACATTTGAGAGTAACAAGGAAAAAAGTTGGCAAGTAATGCCACTTCTGCGCAAGAGATGTCCAAATCTACACACTTTAGTCATCAAGAGTCTTTTGCACAGAGTACAAATAGATGCGGAGATGCGTGCACTTGCATCCCTAAGACATATGAATATGAAAAAGAGGATGATTGTAGTGTGTTATTTATCGACATGTCAAGTGAAGGAGCTAGGGATTTTAGAGTATGGAGGTTCTTTTCAAGAGCTTGAACAGATGAGCATTTGTTTGGGAAGTTGGACTGTCTTGAAACTTGAAAGTTGGTGTTGACGGGGACAACGATAAGAACTACAGTTTCTTGCGAGCTAATCTGCTGGCTCTCCCCAGAGTTTCATCCAAGTGCAATATTCAATTCATCTGTTTTTTTCTCTTTTCCCGGTTTGTTGACAATGTGAAAGGGACTTAACGTGAATAAGAGTGTACCACTAAAACTAGGATGCTTTTCAAACCCGTAGCCAACAAGCTTTGATACGACTTTATACGGGGTATCGCAGCACCTTATGGAGTAATGCGGTTCGTATTTACACCTTTCTTACACAAACCAATCCCACTTCCCTTTCTCATAATCCACACAAAGTAAGCTCTTATAAACAGAAAGCAAGCTTGGTCCCAAAAGATAAAATTCTCATAACTTCGTGGTTTGTCCAGACTACTTGCTCCAGAGAATTAGAGAGCTTATAGAACTGCTAACACACCATCAGCTCATTAAACCGGATACATATTCTATGATATTAGTCGAAACCAAACTATGAAGACTTGGTGCTACTTGGAATATCTGCTTGTCACACACCATACAAACAAAAAAAACACACTAGATCAAAAACTCATAAACCATCACCAACACTTTCTTGAATTTCCAGTCTCATATAACATACCTCTTTTGCTACATTGAGATACTCTTTTCTCCCAGCCTTCACATTCTCAAGCCATGTAATATACCATGTCTTAGTTATTGATTCATTTCATTTCAATATCATTCCACTTTCATAGTTTTCACTAAACTTGTAGTTCTTCTTTTGCACATCAAAACCGAGAGGCTTTGCAGCTTCTTCTGTCTTCTCGATTATCTCATTCGCGCCTCCTCTTAGTGTTATCCTTGTTTCCCTCTTAAATTCCTTTTTTTAAAAGAAATTATTTCATTAACAGATTACAAAAAAAAAAGAATGCCAGTTTTCTTTATAGGAACAATATCAAGCACAAAACACAAACCTGTTTTGGATCAAACAGATTCTCTAGGTTAAGCCCTCTTGACATTGAGATGATCTCAAAAGCGTTCATTGCCGCTGGCTGTTCTTCTTTTTTCTCAGCAACAAGATGTTCCTGTACATGATCATCACAAGCCTTATGTGATGCTTTTCTTAAGAAAAATGAAAAAGAAGAAGAAAAACTATCTACACCAGAGTCCTTGAAAACAGCATCAACATCATCCATGTTTGAATAGTCTTTCTCCTCGAAAACAGGAGGCTTGTAATCTTTCTTGAACCATTCATCTTTGAAGACCTCTTGCGGTGTTACACGCTGACACAAAAACCACATCAACTCAGTTTCTTGATTAAATTGCATAAGCAACAAAAATTCCGAAAAATACTCATTCTCAGGTATTCGAAAGACATGTTTATTCCATTAGTATGTTTAACCACATCTACTATCCTTTGAACTCAGCTAATTGAGGATAAGTCTTAGATTTTTCCCAAAAAGAAACATAAAACGAGCAATGAAATGAAAGATGAAGCAGATAGAGTTGTACATTTTAATATGCATAACACAGAATCCCCAACTCTTTTTCTCTCCAACCCTTTTGTGCTGGAAAAATGGAAAACATGGTTGAGTACTACAATAAATCATGGTGCAGAGGGAGTGGTTTGGCCGCACGGCCCACCGGCACTGCTCAGCTTCTCGCTATCTACGACTCCGATCTTTAAATTTATATATAAACCAATAGTTTAATTAAAATTGATAATTCAGAAAATTTTAAAAATACACAAATTTATTGGCCAACAAAAATTCCCATCAATATTTTTCCGCCAAAAAATTTCTGTCAAAATTTATCCGCCTAAGTATTTTCCGCTCTAGGCAAAAAAATGTCTTCAAATTTTTTCCGAAAAAAATGCACGAAATTCAGGAAAGATTCCAAGAAATTCAAGAAATATTCCTTGAACTTCATGAAGGATTCCATGAAATTCAAGAAATCTTGAATTTCGTGGAATCCTTCATAAAATTCATGAATTTCGTGGAATCTTTCGTGAATTACACTGATGATCATGAAAGATAATAGCCATCTTAAATAATATCTGCATGCAAGACTCGTCCAACAACAAAAGGCTTGGGAGCGTACACTGAATTTGTGGCACTTGAGATATATAGGAATATATGTAGGAATTATGTGTACTTAATGAGTAGAACAATCTCCAACGTGATTTGGCTCTAACTAATTAGACCAGCGATATTTCTCCTGGTTCGGAAATCATTAGATGTATGAAGAAAACTATCTTGATGAACAAGAAACAGAAACGGTAGCTCAACACCGACTTGGTTCCTTGTCTCCAACGGCAAGTAAAAATATTTACAGTTTTATGACTATCACTCATTTTAAACCCTTGGATACGAGCTCGAAGCAAGGTTATTATATTTCAAATCTTTCCTTGAGATTAACCATGTTTCGTTGATGATCTAACTCCTCTGTTTTATTGACTAGAATATTGGGTTGATAGCTGTCACGGTGGTACCATTATATTGGCTGGGAGACTTTACCTTTGGCGCTGGAGAGCCTCTGAACATGCCTCCTCCACACTGCTTTTAAATTCTTTCTTTTTGCTATATATGAATCTATTTTTGGTCACGGTTGCTCTGGCCACAGCGGCTGACATTCGGTAACTGGTGGAAAAAATCTCCAGTGGTACATAGTGGATGTGCTTGTTCTGTAGTGAAGTTCCGGTGATCTATGTTATGTGGATCTGTCAAGAAACCTACAGAAGTGATAAAAGGTTTGCTTACTTTCATTGATCGTAGCCAAACGGCTTATATATAAAACAGAGTATGAGAACACGTTTAACCTAAACGACGATATACAATATAAACGTATGGGCTAAGAAAGACATTGCGAGGCCCATATGTGGCCCAATACCCCCCCTCAAGGTGGAGTGTGGAGATTTCGAACACCCATCTTGAGAAGAAATGCTTCAAAAGCTGTCTTTCCCAAAGCTTTAGTCATAACATCTGCGAGCTGCGAAGTCGTGGAGACATGTTTAGGAACAATGGCGCCACGGATGATCTCGTCACGAATGAAGTGTTTATCATTCTCGATATGTTTGGTGCGTGCATGATAGACCGGATTCTTGGCCAAGCTGATCGCAGATAGACTATCGGAATGAAGAACCGTAGGAGCAGAGCAATCAATGCCCAAAGCTGGTAACAATTGACGAAGCCACAATATTTCACAAACCGTATCGGCCATAGCTCTATATTCAGCCTCGGCTGAAGAACGTGAAACAACATCATGCTTTTTCGTCTTCCATGAAATCGGGGATCCTCCTAACTGAATGAACCAACCCGTGAGAGAACGACGTGTAGTAGGACATGAGCTCCAATCCGAATCACACCAAGCAGTGAGAACAAGTGGTGTTTTGGCTTGTAGAAAGATTCCTTGTCCCGGAGTATTTTTCAAGTAACAAAGGACTCGCAAGGCAGCTGTCCAATGCTCTTCTTTGGGCTGGCTCATAAACTGCGATAAAATGTGAATCGCATAGGATAGTTCAGGCCGCGTAACGCCAAGGTAAATCAACTTGCCGATGAGACGACGGTAACGAGTAGGGTCAATGAGTGGCTTTCCCTTGGCCAATGCAAGTTTGTGGTTTTGCACCATGGGAAAAGCAACCGGCTTAGCACCTAACACACCGGTTGTGGTGAGTATGTCAAGTGTATACTTTCGCTGACATAAGTAGAAACCCGTTGAATTGCGAGCGACCTCAATACCAAGGAAATAGCGAAGGAGACCAAGATTCTTCATGTGAAAACAATCACTTACATAGCATTTAAACTTTTCAATGATGTCAAGTGAACTGCCGGAGATAATAATGTCGTCGACGTAAACAAGGACGTTGAGCGTGGAGACAGAATCTTCAAACGTGAATAAGGAGTAGTCGGACACGTTTTGAATAAAACCATATTCCTTCAAGGCTGCTCCCAATTTTGCAAACCAACAACGAGGTGCCTGCTTTAAACCGTATAATGATTTTCTAAGACGACAAACCTGTGATTTATCCTCGGTGCGAAAACCCGGAGGAAATTGCATATATACCTCCTCATCAAGATCACCGTGTAAGAAAGCATTGTGGACATCCATTTGATGAACTTCCCAATCATTGGATGCGGCTTGTTGTAAGAATGCTCGGACAGTGACCATTTTTGCGACCGGAGCGTACGTCTCGTTAAAATCAATACCCTCTGTTTGGTTATTGCCAAGGACGACAAGCCGAGCTTTATGACGTTCCAACGTACCATCTGCATGATACTTTAATTTGAAAACCCATTTACAACCCAATGCTTTCTTTCCCTTTGGAAGTGTTTCAACAGTCCATGTGCCATTATCTTCAAGAGCAACTATCTCATCTTGTACCGCATCTCTCCATTTTTCATCAAGTATTGCATCTTTATAGAACTGCGGCTCAACTCCAGAAGTGATAGCCAAAAGAAATGCTTGGTATGGTTCTGTAAATCGTGAACTTGACAAGAAATTATCAATGGGATATGGAGTTACCGAAGGATGCGGTTGGTGGAGCAACATGGTGACGTAATCTGCTAACTTCACCGGTGGATTCTTTTTACGGAGGCCTGGTCCTAACTTTTCAGGGCTGGGAATTGGCGGAGCCGGAGAATCATGTGATGCCAGAGAGTCATTTGCATCCGGAGAATCAGTGACAGCGGGAGAATCAGTTGCAGCCGGAGAAGAAGATGAAATCGATGCAGTTGGTGATTCCATTGATTTTTCCGGTGAACTCAAAACAGGGGACAGAGGTGTAAGTGACGGGACAGGAGATATCGGAGTTGCAGAATTTGGAGTCGACGGATCAAACGTGAGAGCTGATGGTGCAACGTTTGATGTTGGAGTCACGGGTTCATCAGTCTCACAAAGCTCGCCGGTAGTGACAACGTGTGGTGGTAACGTTGAATCCGGAGGAGACGAAATGATATCTGCAGCTAGGGGATCATCGTCATGAGCTTGAACAACTGGTGATAACTGTGAATCTTTAATCTCATTATTTTCCAGTATATCAAAAGGAAATTCATCTTCCTTAA
The DNA here is from genome assembly GCA_905216605.1 of Arabidopsis arenosa. Lineage (NCBI taxonomy): Eukaryota > Viridiplantae > Streptophyta > Magnoliopsida > Brassicales > Brassicaceae > Arabidopsis > Arabidopsis arenosa. Next base: position 6,152,155 of record LR999454.1, on the reverse strand, counting down.
ATATGACATCACGTGAAACTGACACAACTCTAGTATCCAAATTATATACTCTCCAACCTTTTTTCGCAAAAGGATATCCCAAAAACACAGACCTTGTACTTCTTGAGGTGAATTTATCTCCTCCATGTTTCTGGTTATGGACAAAACAGAGACACCCGAGAACCCGTAGGTGATCAAGCGGAGGAGGCCGTCCATATACCAACTCAAACGGTGTTTTCCCATGTAAAAGCTTCGTCGGAGTTCTATTAATAAGGTACCCCGCAGTGAGAGCACAATATCCCCAAAATTCAATGGGTAAATTTGCTTGAAAACGAAGTGCACGGGCAACATTCAATATGTGTTGGTGTTTGCGTTCGACACGACCGTTTTGTTGTGGCGTGCCAACACAAGAGGTCTCATGAATAATTCCCTTTTCTGCAAAGAAATCTCGGAGACAAATGAATTCGGACCCATTGTCACTACGTACCGTGCGAACTTGTGTTGAGAATTGACGTTCAACGAGAGCCAAAAAATTTTTAAGATGCGTTGGAGCTTCTTGTTTAGACGTGAGAAGATAAATCCAAACCGCACGTGAGTAGTCGTCAACAATGGTTAAGAAAAATCGGGATCCACATAGTGCCGTAGTTCGATATGGTCCCCAAAGATCACAGTGAATTAGATCAAAAGCCTTGTGAGAAGTAGTATTGCTTAATGGAAAAGAATCTCTTGAATGTTTTGCGCGAATACAAATCTCACAAGAGTGTGAATCGAAAGAACTACAACTACTAGAAAACTCCAACAAATTCAAAACTTTAGAAGAAGGATGTCCTAAACGCTTGTGCCATAACTCCAAAGGTTGTAAAGCCATCCTTTGTACTGCCGACGCAACCGCAACACCGCGAAAAAAATATAACCCGTTTCTCTGCTCACCCGCACCAATCACCGTCCTCGAAATGCGCTCCTGGACCACACATAGACGATCAGTGATCTGAAACACACAACCACTATCACGAGTCAGCTGTGATACGGAGATTAAATGACATTTCAGCTCATCAACTAAATACACTGCAGACAACCGCAGAGAAGAGCCCAACTGAACTGTTCCTTGACGTGTCGAAGTAGTAAATCGACCATCCGGAAGTTTAATTAAGACTGGAGGCATGTCGCAAACTTCATTCAAAAAATCTAATGAACCTGTCATGTGGTTAGAAGCCCCAGTGTCTATAATCCAAGATTCAAGAAACCACGTACCGTTAAGACGATCTGTCGATGTGGGTTGTCTCTCTTCAAGCATCTGAACCAACGACTTCCATTGGTGGTCATTCAGCCCGCTTAATCCCACTCTATCAGAATCAGTTATCACGGTGGTGTTTAATGCTGAGACCGAAGGACGAGAAACCACCATGGCATTAGCTTGGCCGCCGCGAGAAACGTCCGCAGATCCACGACCACGTGAGGATTGTAATGGAGCTGAAGTTGTCACGCGACCACCGTTGGATGCTTGATTCGATTTGTTTCTTGGCTTCTCTACCCACCATGGTGGATATCCAATCTTTTTGAAACAGTTTTCATCGAAGTGGCCAATTTTCCCACAGAGTTTGCAAGTGTGATTTCGGTGGTCCTCATATGAAACTTGTCGTGACTGTGTTTGGACCGCAAAGCTCACGCCATCAGTCCTCTCAGCGTGAAAACGACTCGCCGATTTTGATTCATCTTCTTGCTGCAACACATTATATGCCTCTTCCAAGGATGGCAAAGGAACACGAGAGAGAAGTGATGATTTTACCGTGCCATAAATCGACTCGTCAAGACCCATCAATAGTTGATGCAGCTTGTCCTCTTCTCTCTCCTTTCGAACATCCTCCATTGTTTTTGCTTGTTGATAATCTGACAAGCTCTTCCACAGACTCGAGAGTTTGCCGTAATACTCATCGAGACTCGTTCCTCTTTGGCGACATGTTGCCAATTCAGTCTTCAATCTTTGAACTCTCTGCCCATTCTTCACGCCATAACGTTTTTGTATGTGTGTCCAGAGTTCGTGTGAATCATCCAAGTGAGAGATAGAGTCTGAGATATTTTCTTCAATGGTCAGCTTCATCCACGAGACCACCAAAGCGTTGTTTGCAACCCAATCTTCGAAATTTTCAGAATCTTCTCCTGGTTTTGGAATGGATCCATCAGCAAATCCAAATTTCTTGCGAGCAGTTAAAGCCAATCTTATGTTTGTTGCCCAAGCTTCATAGTTCGGACCGCGCAGTAAAGGTCTCGAGATTATGATGCCTGGATTATCACTGGAAGACAAGTCATATGGAGAAATTGTCTTCCTTTTGGTGTCAACGGATGTAGAAGAAAGAGCAGAGCTCGTTGAAGAAGAAGATGATGATGCACTCATTATCTTTTTAAGAAATTTCTTTGTTAACAGAGATTTTAACAAAGATTAGGTCAAAGAACGAAGTAAATAAGCGGAAATTAATTGAAACCTAGATCAAGAGAGGTCAGATCTAGGCTCTGATACCATGTCAAGAAACCTACAGAAGTGATAAAAGGTTTGCTTACTTTCATTGATCGTAGCCAAACGGCTTATATACAAAACAGAGTATGAGAACACGTTTAACCTAAACGACGATATACAATATAAACGTATGGGCTAAGAAAGACATTGCGAGGCCCATATGTGGCCCAATAGGATCTAGTGAAAGAGACGCATTAGATGACGACGTGAACCCTTGTAAGGTGAAATCTGAGAAGCAGACGGTTGATTAGTGTTGTGACTCTAGGGTTGTGAGCTGTGACGACACGAGATGTCGGAGATGCGATGAGTTGGTGATGATCACATGAACGACGGTGTCGCAAGTGATGGATAAGTGTTTTTACTCATGACGTTGTCGTCTCTCGTATTAATTTAGTGGTGATCTCGAGTAAGAATAACAACCAAATGATCAAAGTATGGTAGCGGTGATGATGTAGAGGGTTCATATCGATATATAACTTGCAGTCATGGATTAACAATGGTTTGGTTTGTTTTTTTTCAGGGAACATGCGAAAAGGCTAATGAAGTTAAGGACATTGGCTTCAGAGAGTAAGCTAATAGCAGTGTTCAAGAAATACTCTGTCGCAGAAAAAGCTGAAGTTGCTCTTCTTCCTTCGCTTGATGACTTATCTGTTTCTTGTTCATGAAGAAACAAAACCCTAGTCTTCTTTTGTAGATCATGTAGTTGTGATGATCTCTTTGTGTTCTTCCCTTTTTCTGTTTGGTTTTACATTGGATCCTCTGTTAGATCTGTCAAAGATATTGATGTTGACCATGGACAAGTTTTTTCAGTGTAGTTTCATTTATCTTTCTTCAGTTTCTCTTGGATTCCTCTAATTGCGTTTGAGCTTTATACTGATATAGCTATTCCTTTTGTCACATATATCTTATAGGTTAAAGATATTTGCACTGCAGAAAATAAAGTGTTACAAAACTAAGTGCAACAAGATCAGTGAAATAGATTTTGATGTATTAATATTAACATGAGAAGCAGAAATTCTCCAAAGATAAACTGAGCTTCAATTATGAATGAAAATGGAAGCTTTGGTTTCAAATCTAAAGACATAGCTTCGTTTATCTCTTCCTTCGAAATTGAATTTGAGGGTTAGTGTTGGCTTTGTTGATCTAGCAATTACAAAAAAAAAATTGACTAAAAACAAACCTCTTCCTTCACTGATCAACTGACAATAAGTCTAATTCAAACAAATGCTTATAAACTACAAACCAAAATACTCTCAGGGACTTTGGCCCGTCTGACAGTCTCTGTTTTGTTGCCTGGGCCGCCAAGTGTCACCTGCAACACATCAATTTCATACTCACATCAATATCTCTTCTACAAAAGTATAGTTTCCAACTCCATCTTCGTTGATAAAACCGAAAATTACTTACATTACACTCACAAGCGAAACTGCATGCAAGCATGATTCGATAAAGTTTCATGTTTTTCTCTACAGGCAAGTAGTGATAACAAATCTACTAATTAACAACACAACACAACACAACCTCTAGGATCTTAAATGATATCTGCATGCAAGACTCGTCCAACAACGAAAGGCTTGGGAGCGTAAACTGAGAAAATAGAAAAAAAAAAAAAAAACTTGTATGAAGCAATCTAACTTCATGAACAAGAAACCAAAATTGCAGCTCTTACACCGACTTGGTTCCTTGTCTCCAACGGCTAGTAAATATATTGTTTATGACCACCATTAACTCTTAAACCCTTGGATCCCAATTAAAAGTTAAATCAACGGTCAAGATTCCATTCATAAAAATAAACGTGACCGTTAAAGACAGCACCACAAAGTTTCCTTAACGACAAATCTTCACCATTCGCAATTTACACTCAGAAAATTAGGGTTTTTTCTTCTGAGAGAAGCAAAGAGATTTTGAAATCGGAAGAGAGAGTGGCGTGTTATTGGGTCTTTTCATCTCTGTTAACTAGTATTGGAGGAGCGTTACTTCAGATCACCGAACAACAAGGTTCAGATATAATGGCGTCTAGAGTCTCTAATCAACGTGGAATCACAGGTTTTTGGTTCTGATTTCTCCTTATAAACTCATGATATATTTGTCACTGATCTTGATCAATTGATTTGTTTTACCTTTTAATTTTATTTTGTTATCGAGTGTTGGAGGAGCGTTACTTCAGATTTGTTTTAGATATGGCGTCTAGAGTCTCTGATCTGATGAGACTGCAAGTTTCTGTTAGGTTAATACTGATGGGTTTGTGCTATAATTGAATTTGTTAGGTGAAATCAAATCGCAGAATGTTGCTTGGAAATTGGAAGACAAAACCGGAAAGTTCTTGGAGACATTGGAAATCTTGTCACTGTCGTGAAATTTGTTAGGTGATTTTACACATCTCTGGTCTCTTTTTTTGATAATGTTCTGTTTTCATCTAAATTTGGAACTCATAAAAGTGACACATCTCTCTGTAGCTATCAGTTCTTTTCTGCTTTTTAAATCAAGTACTAAAATGTTATATATAGATTGAGATATTCTCTGTCTTGCAAGTGAAGCGTAGAGTAGGTAAATATGAAGTTGGAAGAACAATTGGAGAAGGAACTATTACTAAAGTTAAGTTTGCTAGAAAATCTGAAACTAAAGAACCTGTTGCTCTATTCTTGATAAAGACAAAGTTCTCAAGCATATATGGCTGAACAGGTCTTTGTTGTTATTATGTATACTCTGCTTTCGCATTGCTCTTTTTTAATCGGTTGATTTTGATCTTGTGAAGCCTCTTTATTGAATTGTACAGATCAGAAGAGAGATAGCTACTATGAAGTTGATTAAGCACCCAAATGTTGTGCAATTGTATGAGGTAATTAACACTTTTTTAGATAAATGTATTATTTGATTATGTACTTGGAAGTTACTAACTGGTTTGGTTGGTGGCAGGTGATGGCAAGCAAGACGAAAATATTGATCATCTTGGAGTATGTTACAGGAGGAGAACTCTTTGATAAGATTGTAAGTTAGTAAGCACAATTATAAATGATTGTGAATTTTTGATGTCACATTACAGTTGGAATCTGATTTTGTAACATATGAATGAAGGTAAATGATGGGCGGACGAAAGAAAACGAGGTGCGGAGATATTTCCAACAGCTTATACATGTTGTGGACTACCCTCATAGCAGAGGTGTCTATCATAGACACGTTAAGGTACTTCATATGAACATAATTACATAAAATGGTTTTATAGATAGTAGGACTGGAATTACAAAAGCCTTAATGTTTTGATAATGCTGCTCCTCTCAATCAAACCACCGAAATCTCGATAAACCCTTCCCCGACTCTGAGACATGTTATATAAATAGAGACAAAAGAGCCTATTTAAACCATGTTGAGGGTTACTGATACGAGATACGGACTCACGTATCAAAGACGAAATCCCAAGACTTGAGAAGTCCAAGTCTTATGTTTCCTTTTCATATTAGATTAAAGTTTTGATAGTTTTCTATTTTTAATTATGGTTTGAGTCGGTTGTAAAGAGGTCTATAAAAGGACCTCTAAACATCAATAATAATTATCTTCCACCAATTAACCTTATTCTCAAACAAGAGACTAGGGTTAAAGGAAGCAAAGCTTTACCGTTTTCATTCTTAACATCACGGAGTCAAGTTACTTAGGCCCTCTTACTCGAGCTAAGCCCAAGAAAGCTTTGGCTCATAACAATTTGGTATCAAAGACGAATGATCCATTGGGAGAAGGAGGATTGTCAAGGTCACAGTTTGAACAGCTTAAGCAGATGATAAGCACATAGATGAACAAGAAAATTGAGCCGCAGCAGACCGCTATGGGAGAACTCAAAGACGCATCAACTGCCCAACAAACCGCTCTTGAGACAATCATCACAGACCAGCAGGAAGAGCGAGAACAGACCAAATCAATGGTGGAAGAAATTCGTGAAGAACAAGCAAAAATCAAAGAAAATATGAGGTGGAGAAGGAAGAGGTTATCAACAAAATCCAATCGCTGGCATTTGTTTTTGGAGTCGACGTGGGCGAAGAAGAAAGAGAAGCAGCCTCTGTGTCCAAACTGCAACGGAAAAAGACATCAGCGAGGGAGGGATAATGAGCAGAGAACAGCATAGCACTCATTCTGGTGGACCTTGGGCTAAACGTGGGGAAGGAAAGGAACGTTGGCATCGCTTGACAGACCGTGGTGGTGAGTGGACCGTAAGACAGATTGGTCACGTTTCGGAAGAAGACAAACCGGATCGTGGATGGGAGATTCAAAGGTACCAAAAGGAGTTAGTTGAAAGAGTGGAGCTGACATGAAAGAGAGCGCATGAAAAGAGCTTGAGAAGATCATGGTACCTCAATCCAAGATGGAATTTTCTACCTACGATGGACCCACAAACGCAATTGAGTAGTTGTAAAAGTGTGAGAATTACTTCGATGACCAAGGAATATACAATGATGATGCAAAAGTGCGTCAAGCAACCTTCGTTTTGACGGAGAAGGCATATCATTGGCACAATAACTTGCAAAGATTAATTACTCATCGACTAGGCCGGGAAGAATTTAAGAAGATTTGTAAAAGCAGGTTTGGACGAGAAGCACAATTAATCCAATCGGAGAACTAAGTAATCTACGACACACCGGCATGGTGGATGAATATAGTGAGCAGTTTAAGGAGTGTTTGGGGAGACAAACAAAGTTAAAAGGGGAACAACAACTAAGGCTGTTCTGCGCAGGGTTAACGGATTCTTTGAGGAAGGAGGTTGAGTATTTGAGACCCGAAACAATCTTTAAAGCTATGGAGTATGCAAGGGACAATGAGTACAAAATCGAGGGTGACAAACGGGTTAGAACTTTCGAAGGTCATACTGCACCAACATCATGCTATTCTGCTTTGATCTCCAAGCCAATGTTATCGGGATATCGGGGATCGTAAAGAGGGAAAGGCGGAGATTTTCTCCAAACACGACCATCATATCAGAGACAAAATTTACATAAGAAGAATTTATGGAAGAAATTGACAGAGTCGGAGATGGCAGATAGTAGATCAAAAGGGTAATGTTTTAATTGTGACGACCTCTTTGCGCCGGGCCACATATGTAAGCATGTTTTGTTTTATATATGGCCTGTCCTAGATGGTGAGGATCCGGAAGATGAACCGATGGATGACGAAGACTTGAAGCTCTCGCAAAACGCTATGAAGGGAGAACAGAATGAGAGCACCTTTCAAGTAAACAATAATATAGCCAATGGATCGGGATGTATATTGTTAGGCACATTAAGCACCCACGATTTTATTAGGAGTAGTGTGGCGAAGAAACTAGGGATTCCGATACGGAGGCGACCAGACAGGGTAGTTGCATTGGCTGATGGTGGTAAGTGTCCCGTTGATGGCCTATGTAAGGGTATTTCAATGACGGTACAAGGTCATCAATTTGAGGCTGACTGTTTCGCTATTCCATTAAGCGGTTTTGATGTGGTCCTTGGAATACGTTGTTTGAACGCACTTGGACGAGTCATGTGGGATGTTCCTGCTCGGACTATAGAATTCGTTCACAAGGATATGATGGTTAAATGGCATGGAGAAGACAAGGGACCCACAAGGACCCTCTCTAAACTCCAGGAGACGGGTACACCCTTGAGAGATGGTTTGATGAAGAAGAAAGATTTTTACTACGCTTGGAAATTCACATATAACGACAGAACGATCAGATTCTACAAGGAGGCAATCAATGAGAACATTACGATCTAATTCATATTTGCAACTCTTCAGCTCATGCTTCGCAGCTCACTCACTGCAACTTTTAAGCTCATGTTTCGCTGCTCTTTCTCTTCAGCTCATATTTTACAGCTCTTTAGTCGCATCTTATATTTCACAACTCATGTTTCGCAGCTCGTTAGCCTGCATATCATCTCAAAGCTCATCAGATTGCCTAACTCACAGCTCAGCAGCTCGTCAAATACTTCATGTTGTCTACCTTGCAACTCGTCAAAACATTGTAGCTCATCGCCTAAAGCTCATGATTCGCAGTTCTTCAGCTCATAATTTGCAGCTCGTTAGCCTGCATATCTCAAAGCTCATCAGATTGCCTAACTCACAGCTCAACAGGTCGTCAAATACTTCATGTTGCCTACCTAGCAGCTCGTCAAAACATTGCAGCTCATCAACTAAACTTCGCTCACAATTTCTGATTATTCTTGATACAAGACGAGCTACTTTTTCTTCTAATTCGCATTATGCGCATTCTCATTCACCGAACTGAGGGGAGGACTAATTGTTGGTGCGGGATTTAGAAACCACGACAAACCCGACTTAAACCAAGAATAATTGTACGAAACCGATACTTCATGTTGTTGTTCACCGCCGGTTAGATTTCTGGGTGGTTAGATAGCATGTGGGATGAATCCATTCAGATTTATCGGTAGTTGCGTGCCTGGCAGGGTTGATATCGTTTGGGTTCACTAGTGGTTGCATCCTTGGCGGGGTGATTCCGTTTGGACTAACCATTTGCCCGGTTCTTCTCTTGGAAGATCGTATTGATTTGAGGGAGGTCGGCTAGCGACCTCCATGGGCTTCGAGCCCAATGGCCCACTAACAGGTAAAACCGAGAAAACTCGGTTTAATTGAATTGTTCAATTTATTAGAATTTTCTTCTTTGGTTTAGGCCGGTATTGTGGTGGGTTCTAATTCCCGCACCAACAAATACTTTTAGGAGTTCCAAATTTGGATGAAAACAAAACATTATCAAAGAAAGAGATAAGAGATGTGTACCTTTCCGGGTGGTTTACTCACGACCAGTGACAAGATTTCCAATGACAAAATTAGTGTTAGAATATAGTCATGGCCTGACCTCAATAAGAGTCACTTTATCCAGATCACCTCGTGCAATCTTGTCTAACTCGTTATGAGGTACCGATATCTGCAACGGGAGAAAATTCAAACCTTGGCTAGTTAATTCAACCGTTTCGAGACTCAAATGAAATGAGAACATGTGATCTCTGAGATGTTAACTTTTCAACCAACCTGGTAGTTACGGAAACAAATATGGTCATCAACAGTGGAGAAAACAAACACATGGTCATGGTAAGGTTTAGACTTTCTATGTCCCTCGGAAATTCCAAAAATCTGTAAGCAAAAAACAAAATTCATTAAAATGTTAAAAGTTCAAGATTTAAACTAAACTAACCGCGACTACAAAAGGATCATCCACAATTCAAAAGTGAGAATGGAAATAGGAATAACATCTCTTTAAGAAGTTTCCAGTGAGTTTCAGCTCCTCCATTGTGTGAACTTCACCAAAAAAACACAAAGACACAACTCAGAGACAATACAAATTGATAAACCCATTATTACCCAACATATGATTAGATCCATCAGCTCGTGTCACTTATTTTGAAACCAAATAAGAGAAGCTGGAGACATTACCATCCACATGTAAAGATCTTTGTGCTTCCTACACTGAAGACGAAACAAACAAACACGGACTAACTTCAGTTTCTTGAAGAAATCAAGAAGACATTGACAAGTAAATCCAGACATGATGACATCAAAACAGAGAGACCAAAGAGCACAATTTGAACCAGACAAGAAAGAATCCAATCAGTTATGCTTCAATGGTATGAAACTCTTACCAAGTTACATACCATACTTAACTTTTTAAGAGAACTGATAAGAATTTGATTATCAACTTCACGACCAGTGATAAGAACTTTTCGGTTTTGGCTTCCATGTCCCGCAACATTCTTCGGTATAATTTCACCTAACAAATTCAATTATAGCTCATATTTCACGATCAAGATCCATAACAAATTGTAACAATTTGTATCTAAAGTGCGTCAAGTTTCTAAAAGACATTGTAATATCAATCATATAAAAAAAAAAACATCCACAAGACCAAGGCAATTGCAATAAATCAAAAATAAAATAAATTCAAAGAAAACAATTACCAGAATCAAATTAAAAACAATTGAAAAAAACAGAAATTAATCAAAGAAAAAACACTCAAGAACCATAAAATCGTTGGAGAAAATCAAAGTAAACATTGGAAATATTAAATTTAAACAATTTGTATCAAAATTGCGTCAAGTTTCTAATAGATAATTTAAATCTTAAATTCTCAATAGAACAAAATTCCACAAGAAGCCAGGCAGTTGCAAGAAATCAAACATAAAACCAAAGAAAACAATTACCAACATCAAATCAAAGATCGAGAAACAAAACCTGTGATTCCACGTTGATCAGAGACTCTAGACGCCATTATATCTGAACCTTCTTCTTCTTCTTCTTTTATCTGCTCCTCCAATACTCGTTAACAAATATGAAAAGAATCAGACAGTTAATCAGAGATGACACAATCAGACGCCACTCTCTGATTAAAAAAACTCAAAAACCAAAGAAAACATTGGAAATATTTTACAAAATCAAATTAAAAGGTTAAAACAGATCAATTGATCAAGATCATGAGTTTATAAGGAGAAATAATCAGAAACAAAAACCTGCGACTACACGTTGATTAGAGACTCTAGACGTCATTAGATCTTTGTGCTTCCTACACTGAAGACGAAAACAAACACGTACTAACTTCAGTTTCTTGAAGAAATCAAGAAGACATTGACTAAGTAAATCCAGACATGATGACATCAAAACAGAGAGACTAAAGAGCACAATGTGAACCAGACAAGAAAGAATCCAATCAGTTATGTTTCAATGGTATGAAACTTTTACCAAGTTACATATCATACTAAACCTTTTCAGAGAACTGATAAGAATTTAATTATCAACTTCACGACCAGTGATAAGAACTTTTCGGTTTTGGCTTCCATGTCCCGCAACATTCTTCGGTATCATTTCACCTAACAAATTCAATTATAGCACAAACCCATCAGTAATTAACCTAATAGAAACTTGGAAGTCTCATCAGATCAGACCGAATCATGAACACTCAGTACAAATTCTATATCAAAACTGCGTCAATTTTCCAAGAGATTATTTCAATATGAATAAAAATAATTGGAAATATTTACCAAAATCAAAACTTTAAGACACAACACATCAATCGATCAAGATCCATAACAAATTTAAACAATTTGTATCAAAACTGCGTCAAGTTTCGATCTTTAAATCAAAGCAAACAATTACAGAGATCAAATTAAAAAAAAAAAACAAAAACCTGCGATTCTAGACGACGCCATATCTGAACCTTCTTCTATGATATGAAGTAACGCTCCACTAAGACTCGTTAACAGTGATAATTTCAATCTGAATCAAAAGAAGGATAAAAAAAAATCAACTAAGCACAAAGAAATCAATGGAAATATTAACCAAAATCAAAACTTTAAGATAAACAGATCAATCGATTAAGATCCATAACAAATTTAATCAATTTGTATCAAAATTGCGTCAAGCTTCTAAGAGATAATTTCAATCTCAATCAAATAGAAAAACAAAATCCACAGGAACCCACGAAATTGCAAGAAATCAGAGATAAAACCAAAGAAATCAAAACAAAAACCTGCGATTCCACGCCATTATATCGGAACCTTGTTGTTGTTCTTCTTCTTCGGTGATCTGAAGTAACAGAGATGAAAAGATACACCGGAGATTTCAAAGTCTCTTTGCTTCTCCCAGAAGAAAAAACCCTAATTTTCTAAGTGTAAATTGCGAATGGTGAAGATTTGTCGTTGAAGGAGGATACTGTTTTAAATAAACTTTTTGCTCTCTCTAGCGGTCATGTTCTTTTTTATGAATCAAATCTTGACCGTTGATTTAAGTTTTGATTGGGATCCAAGGGTTTAAGAATTAATGACGGTCATACACATTATTTTTAATAGCCGTTGGAGACAAGGAACCAAGTCGGTGTGGAGCTGCCGTTTTTGTTTCTTGTTCATCAAGTTAGATTGCTTCTTACATCTAACTAGGTCTTATCTTGTTCTATGCAAGCATGGGGCATTTTTTTATTGAGATAATCCCAGCTCAGCTAGATAAAACACCAGTTTCTCCATCTCCATGTCACATGGAACAAAAGTTTTAACATACCGCTCAAGGAACACATAAGGAATTGGAACCGTGAAACTGCGTGCAAACATGATCGCATCATTTCTCTCTTTCTCGTGGCTAATTCGATAAAGTTTCTTGTTTTTCTCTACAGGCAAGTAGTGATAACAAAATATTTTAAAGAGATCTAGTATTTACTAATTAACAACACAACCTGCACAAACCATTTGATGATGTCGACATAAACAAGAATGGTAATAATATAACAATGAATCTTGATCAAACCTTTCTCACTGAGGATCATGAAAGAAAATGGGCATCTTAAATGATATCTGCATGCAAGACTCGTCCAACAACAAAAGGCTTGGGAGCGTAAACTGAGAAAATAGAAAGAAAAAAAAAACAAACTTTTCCTCTAACTTGATGAACAAGAAACAAAAACGGCAGCTCCACACCGACTTGGTTCCTTGTCTCCAACGGCTATTAAAAATATTGTTTATGACCAATTGACCATCATTAATTTTTAAACCCATGGATCCCTATTAAAAGTTAAATCAACGGTAAAGATTCGATTCATAAAAATAAACATGACCGTTAGAGATAGCACAAAGTTTGCTTAAAACATTTTACCATTCGCAATTTACACTCAGAAAATTAGGGCTTTTCTTCTGAGAGAAGCAAAGAGATTTTGATATCTGAAGAGAGAGTGGCGTGTTATTGGGTCTTTTCATCACCGAAGAAGAAGAACAACAACAAGGTTCAGATATAAAGGCGTCTAGAGTTTCTGATCAACGTGGAATCACAGGTTTTGTTTCTGATTTCTCCTTATAAACTCATGATTTGTCACTGATCTTGATCAATTGATTTGTTTTACCTTTTAATTTGATTTGTGTTGGAGGAGCGTTACTTCAGAAGAAGAAGAAGAAGAGTCTCCGATCTTCCTCATCAACGTGGAATTGCAGGTTTTTGTTTCTCGATCTTTGATTAATTTAATTTGATCTCTGTAATTGTTTTCTTTGATTTTGTCTTTTGATTTATTGCAATTACGTGATTGAGATTGAAATTATCTCAATCTGTCAATACTGTTTTCTTTGTTTGAAAGATCGAAACTTGACGCAATTTTGTTACAAATTGTTTAAATTGATCGGTTGATAATTGTGTCTTAAAGTTTTGATTTTGGTAAATATTTCCAACGTTTTCTTTGTTTTTGATTAGTTTGATTCAGATTGAAATTATCCCTTGGAAAATTGACGCAGTTTAGATATAGAATTTGTACTGAGTGTTCATGATTTGATCTGATCTGATGAGACTGCAAGTTTCTGTTAGGTTAATTACTGATGGCTTTGTGCTATAATTGAATTTGTTAGGTGAAATCAAATCGCAGAATGTTGCTTGGAAATTGGAAGACAAAACCGGAAAGTTCTTGGAGACATTGGAAATCTTATCACTGTCGTGAAATTTGTTAGGTGATTTTACACATCTCTGGTCTCTTTCTTTGATAGTGTTCTGTTTTCATCCAAATTTGGAACTCATAAAAGTGACACATCTCTCTGTAGCTATCAGATCTTTTCTTCTGTGTTGGTCTCCAACAAATAAATTAAGGTTCTTTTCTGCTTTTTAAATAAAGTAAAATGTTATATATATAGATTGAGATATTCTGTGTCTTGCTTCTTCTTTACCCTTTTCTTGTTTCTAATCAAATCCTCTAAAAGTTTCCTCCTTTGTTCTGAGTAATCTTTGTTAAGGAATGAATCGGAGGAAGCAAGTGAAGCGTAGAGTAGGTAAATATGAAGTTGGAAGAACAATTGGAGAAGGAACTTTTGCTAAAGTTAAGTTTGCTAGAAACTCTGAAACTGGAGAACCTGTTGCTCTCAAGATTCTTGATAAAGACAAAGTTCTCAACCATAAAATGGCTGAACAGGTCTTTGTTAAAGATAAATGTTTTGTTTGATTAAATGTTTTGTTTGATTATGTACTTTATATACACTTTTGTATATAAATGTTTTGTTTGATTATGTACTTGGAAGTTACATACTTCGAAATTGTACTGGTTGTTGTTGCAGGTGATGGCAAGTAAGACGAAAATATTTATCATCTTTGATAAGAAAACGAGGCGCGGAGATATTTCCAACAGCTTATACATGCAGTGGACTACCCTCATAGCAGAGGTGTCTACCATAGAGACCTTAAGGTACTTCATATGAACATAATTACATAAAATGGTTTAATAGATAGTAGGACTGGAATTACAAAAGCCTTAAATGTTGTGATAATGCTGAATCAAACCACCGAAATCTCGATAAACTCTTCCCCGACTCTGAGACATGTTATATAAATAGAGACGAAAGAGCCTATTTAAACCATGTTGAGGGTTACTGATACGAGATACGGACTCACGTATCAAAGACGAAATCCCAAGACTTGAGAACTCCAAGTCTTATGTTTCTTTTTAATATTAGATTAAAGTTTTGATAGTTTTCTTTTTTTAATTATGGTTTCAATCGGATGTGAAGAGGTCGTCTATAAAAGGACCTCTAAACATCAATAATAATTATCTTCCAACAATTAACCTTATTCTCAAGCAAGAGACTAGGGTTAAAGGAAGCAAAGCTTTACTCGAGCTAAGGCAAAGAAAGCTTTGGCTCATAACAATTTGGTATAGAGACGAACGATCCAATGGGAGAAGGAGGATTGTCAACGTCACAGTTTGAACAGCTTAAGCAGATGACAAGCACAGACCGCTATGGGAGAACTCAAAGATGCATCAACTGCCCAACAAATCGCTCTTGAGACAATCATCGCAGACCAGCAGGAAGAGCGAGAACAGACCAAATCAATGGTGGAAGAAATTCGTGAAGAACAAGCAAAAATCAAAGAAACTATGAAGGGTGGAGAAGGAAGAGGTTATCAACAGCCTTTGTTTTTGGAGTCGACGCGGGAGAGGAAGAAAGTGAAGCAGCCTCTGTGTTCAAACTGCAACGGAAAAACGACATCAGCGAGGGAGGGATAATAAGCAGCAGAGAACAGCATAGCACTCATTCTGGTGGACCTTGGGCTAAACGTGCGGAAGGAAAGGAACATTGGCATCGCTTGACAGACGGTGGTGGTGAGTGGACCGTAAGACAGATTGGTCACGTTTCTGAAGAAGACAAACCGGGATCCTGGATGGGAGATTCCAAGGTACCAAAAGGAGTTAGTAGAAAGAGTGGAGCTGACAGGAAAGAGAGCGCATGAAAAGAGCTTGAGAAGATCATGGTACCTCCATCCAAGATGGAATTTTCTACCTACGATGGATCCACAAAAGCAATTGAGTGGTTGCAAAAGTGTGAGGATTACTTCGATGACCAAGAAATATACAATGATGATGCGAAAGTGCGTCAAGCAACCTTTGTTTTGACGGGGAAGGCATATCATTGGCACAATAACTTGCGAAGACTAATTACTCATCGACTAGGCCGAGAATAATTTAAGAAGATTTGTAAAAGCATGTTTGGACGAGCAGACACAATTAATCCGACCGGATAACTAAGTAATCTACGACACACCGACACGGTGGATGAATATTGTGAGAAGTTTAAGGAGTGTTTGGGGAGACAAACAAAGTTAAAAGGGGAACAACAACTAAGGTTGTTCTGCGTAGGGTTAACGGATTCTTTGAGGAAGGAGGTTGAGTATTTGAGACCTGAAATAATCTTTAAACCTATGGAGTATGCAAGGGACAATGAGTACAAAATCGAGGGTGACAAACGGGTTCGAACTTTCGGAGGTCATACAGCACCAACGGCATGCTATTCTGCTCTGATCTCCAAGCCAATATTATCGGGATATCGGGGATCGCAAAGAGGGAAAGACGGAGATTCTCTCCAAACACGACCAGCAGATCAGAGACAGAATTTATGGAAGAAATTGACAGAGTCGGAGATGGCAGAGAGTAGATCAAAAGGGTAATGTTTTAATTGTGACGACCTCTTTGCACCGGGCCACATATGTAAGCATGTTTTGTTTTATATATGGCCTGTCCTAGATGGTGAGGATCGAGAAGGATGACGAAGACTTGAAGCTCTCGCTAAATGCTATGAAGGGAGAACAGAATGAGAGCACCTTTCAAGTAAACGCTAATATAGACAATGGATCGGGATGGATATTGTTAGACACAGGAAGCACCCACAATTTTATTAGGAGTAGTGTGGCGGAAAAACTAGGGATTCCGATATGGAGGCTACGAGACAGGGTAGTTGCATTGGCGACGATATGGTGGTAAGTGTCCCGTTGATGGCCTATGTAAGGTGGCCTATGTAAGGGTCTTTCAATGATGGTACAAGGCCATCAATTTGAGGCTGACTGTTTCACAGTTCCATTAAGCGGTTTTGATGTGGTCCTTGGAATACGTTGGCTGAACGCACTTGGACGAGTCATGTGGGATGTTCCTGCACGGACTATAGAATTCGTTCACAAGGATATGATGGTTAAATGGCATGGAGAGGCAAAGACAAGGGACCCACAAGGACCCTCTCTAAATATACACTAATAAATCTATCTCACATATAATTAGGTATAAAACCCAAAAATATCTTTAAATTATGCATAAGATTACCTGATATAAGCCGAGAGACATCCAGTAACTCCGAATCAATCTTTATTTTAGAAGCCGAGATCAGTCTTGCAAATTATTTTCTAATACGAACTTAGACATATAAAGAACAGGTCGGCTAACGTTTTACGTTGACTACGAACTAACCGCCTTGGAAGCCAAATTTGAACTCGCAAATGAATTTCTAAACAGAATTCATCCTCATATACATAACAGGTCGAACAAACAAATTTAAAACTAGAAGCCCTCAGTCTCGCAAACTGTTGTCTAATTTGACCTAACATACATGAAGAACAGGTCATGTAGTGTTTAGCGCAAAGGTCATTCGACCTTCTATAAGTCGAGCTCTGTCTCCCAAAATCTTCCAACATTGACAGGAGCCGATCTGCAGATCGTACCTAATGGTCTAAATAAAGCCGAGCTCAAAACTCACAACCTTTTTCTTAAACCAATAATTACAACAGGGCAAACCGAGCACGGCCTCGTACCTAAAACATAAGCCTAGCCCGCTTCACTTATATTCCCATCCGAATATTTTAGAGAATAAAAAGACATAATCTCGCATTTGAACACAAATACAAACCAAGTTCAGGCTTGCATGAAATCAATGCTTCAACTACGAGCCGACCTCTTACATGGAAGACTCTAAAAAGAAACTAAAAGTTTGAAGACACAAACAGATCGTCCTCTCAAGCTTGGTGACATCCATCACCCCATCTCTGCTTTCATCGAGATAAGTATTCGTGCTTTACACTTTATCATTTAATCTTCACATCTGTCGATTGTCAAAACCGAGCTTTACACTAAGCTCAATACTAAATTCCGACTCAAAAAGCCTAGTTCGCCTAGCATCGAGCTAGCTACATTCAAAAGCTGAGAACACTTCTCATAGATAAGCCGAGCTCAACGCTCGCAATTACACGAATAAATCTTTTGCAAAAAAGCCGAGATCACATCTTGCACTACGTCATTGTAATAGGATAAGCCGAGCTTGCCTCGCACCTAACTACAAAAGATAAGCTCAAAGCTCACATATTCTGCTAACCCAAGTTATCATGACTGTTCGCCAATCTGCCCATTTGGCAGCTCATCTCGCAGCTCGTCAGTCAGATCATCTGGCAGGTCATCTCGCAGCTCGTCAGTCAAATCATTGGCAGCTCATCTGTCAGCTTATGCTTCGCAGCTCATCCTTCGTAGCTCAACGCAGTTCATACTTCGTAGCTCATCCTTAGCAGCTCATCGCAGCTCATCCTTAGCAGCTCATCGCAGCTCATCCTTCGCAGCTCAACGCAGTTCATGCTTCGCAGCTCATCCTCAGCATCTCATCGCAGCTCATTCATCCCAGCTCAACGCAGTTCATGTTTTGCAGCTCATCTTTCAAGCTCAATGCAGTTCATGTTTCACAACTCAACATTGTTCATGATTCGCTGCTCTTCAGCTCATGCTTCACAGTTCACTCATCGCAGCTCTGCAACTCATGCTTTGCCTAACTCACAGCTCGTTAAATACTTCATGTTGCCTACCTAGCAGCTCATCCAAACATCGCAGCTCATCACCTAAACTTCGCTCGCAATTTCTGATTATTCTTGATTCAAGACGAGCTACTTTTTCTTCTAATTCGCATTCTCATTCACCGAACTGAGGGGGGACTAATTGTTGGTGCGGAATTTGGCACCCATAACAAACCCGACTTAAACCAGAATAATTCTACCAAACCGATAATCGGCCCATGAGTGCCCGGGAAGCTCTTGCCGACCTCCTAAGATAAAAAAGAATTGTTCCTTTTCCCGAACAAAAAAAAGAAAATCCGAAGATATAGGCAATTTGAAAATTCAAGCCCGAGATTTGAGGAAATAGACCTTATCCCGATACCCGACTACCCTTTCCCAATAAATAGGGAGGTCCTTTTCCAAGACAATGGAAATGGAAATATTTACCAAAAAACAGAATTTCAAGATACGAAAGATCAATCGATCAAGATCCATAACAAATTGTAACAATTTGACAATTTGTATCTAAAGTGCGTCAAGTTTCTAAAAGATATTTCAATATCAATCAAACCAATAAAAAAAAACATCCACAAGACCAATGCAATGGCAAGAAATCAAAGATAAAATAAATTCAAAGAAAACAATTCCAGAATCAAATTAAAAACAATTGGAAAAAAACAGAAATTAATCAAAGAAAAAAAACTCAAGAACCATTTAATTGTTGGAGAAAATCAAAGTAAACATTGGAAATACTAACCAAAATCAAAATTTTAAGATACAACAGATCAATCAATCAAGACCCATAACAAATTTAAACAATTTGTATCAAAATTGCTTCAAGTTTCTAAGAGATAATTTCAAGAAATAAGCCACGCAGTTGCAAGAAATCAAACAATTACCAACATCAAATCAAAGATCCAGAAACAAAAACCTGTGATTCCACGTGGACCGTATACGCCAGCGTTCTCACAGTTGGACCTCTCGATTCTTATCCGCTGCGGGTAAACAAATTCTACTCAAATCAGTCCTAGCCGCGATGCCACTCTATGCTATGTCTTGCTTCAAGCTGCCGCTATCCCTTTGCAAAAGAATCCAGTCTATTCTGACTCGGTTTTGGTGGGATGATAAACCGGATAAGCGCAAAATTAGTTGGGTAGCTTGGAACACTTTAACACTGCCCAAGTCTGAGGGAGGTTTAGGTTTCAGAGAGATAGAGCAGTTTAATGATGCTCTTTTGGGTCGTATAAGCTGGAAAATTCTTCACTTCCCTGACTCCTTGCTAGCTCGTGTACTTTTGGGTAAATACTGTCTTGAGAAAAATTTCCTAGAAGTCACAGCCTCTTCCTCTTGCTCCCATGGGTGGAGGAGCATCTTGGCAGGGAGAGAGGTGCTCTTAAAAGGTCTAGGTTGGACAGTAGGTGATGGCTCATCTATTAATATCTGGAAAGACCCCTGGTTATCTACAGATCTGCCCCGTCTACCAATTGGTCCACCGACTGAAGAGAACCGTCATCTCAAAGTCAGTGCTCTCTTGCAACCGGAGACTAACGACTGGAATGCAGCAGCTATTCAAAAGCACCTACCTCAGTATGAGGAGTCTATATGCAAATTGATTCCTAGCTCTAATAAGAAGAAGGATGCACTTGTGTGGTTACCAGAGAGAAAAGGTTTTTATACTACAAAAACAGGGTATATGTTGGCTAAATTAAACTCAAACGCTCCTATCTCTGAAAACTTTAATTGGCAGCTCAACATTTGGAAGATCCGCATACCCCCTAAGTTGAAGATGTTCTTATGGAAGGTCAAACGCAAAGCTCTCTCTGTTGGCAACAATCTGAGTTGTCGCGGTATTGTGAGTGACTTGCTATGTAAGAGATGTGGAGAGAGAGAATCAGAGCTGCATATTTTGATCCATTGCTCCTTTGCGCGGAGAGTCTGGGACCTTGCTCCTCTCCACCGCACACCAAGATCAGAGTCATCTAGCTCTCTTGGTTCTCTGCTGACATCGGCGAGACAGACCCAAGCTCTTCCTCCGTTGGGCATTACTCACTCCTCTCTTTACCATTGGATCCTATGGTATATATGGAAGTCACGCAATCTATTGATATTTGAAAATCGTATTATTACAGAAGAGGAGACAATTACAAAGGCCATTGTAGCAGCCAAGGAATGGCAAGCAGCACAACCCATAGTGAAGACTCCACAACGTTGTAGAACCACAAATGTACCTCCTACTGAGGCTAGTTTGATCCACGTACCTCTTATTGAGGATGCTACTCTCGCTATACCTCATATTGAGGACTCTACTCAAGCATTACCTCCTGATGAGGTCCTGCTCTGTTTTACGGACGCGGCCTGGAATGCGTCCTCTGGCTCATGTGGTATGGGATGGATTTTCAAGACTCAACATAGAGTTATCCATCGGGGCTCGGCTTTTCGCCGCCATACACCTTCAGCCCTTGCAGCTGAAGCTCTAGCAATGAAGTATGCGCTGACCGCAGCGTCTAGAATGGAAGTCACCTCCATCAATGTTTTTTCTGACTCTCAAGTCCTCATATCTCTGCTCAATACAGAGACCTCTACGAATGAGCTACAAGGAATTCTCCATGATATTGCCTTGCTTTGTCATTCTTTTGTTTCCTGTACTTTCTCTTTTATTCCCCGTGAAGCTAATGTATTAGCTGATGGTATGGCTAAGGCAGCTCTTGCCTCCTTAAATAGCCCTGCTCTGTAACAACTCTGTTAGTTTATATAAAATCGGTTTGCCCAAAAAAAAAAAAGTACAAACCCATCAGTAATTAGCCTAATAGAAATTCGAAGTCTTGTCAGATCAGATCAAATCATGAACACTCAGTACAAATTCTATATCAAAACTGCGTCACTTTTCCAAGAGATAATTTCAATCTGAATCAAACTAATTGGAAATTAAGAACAAAGAAAACATTGGAAATATTAACCAAAATCAAAACTTTAAGATACAACACATCAATCAAACAAGACCCATAACAAATTTAAACAATGTGTATCAAAATTGCGTCAAGTTTCTAAGAGATAATTTCAATCTCAATCAAATAGAAAACAAAATTCCACAAGAACCCACGTAATTGCAAGAAATCAAAGAAAAAAATTACAAAGATCAAATTAAAAACGTACATAAGAGATAAATTAATTAAAGATCCAGAAACAAAAACCTGCAATTCCACGTTGATCAGAGACTCTAGATGACGCTCCTCCAAGACTCGTTAACAGAGATAATCAAAAGAAGGACAAAAAAAATCAATTAAGCACAAAGAAATCATTGGAAATATTAACCAAAATCAAAACTCTAAGATACAACAGATCGATTCCACGTTGTTGAGGAAGATCAGAGACTCTAGACGACGCCATATGTAAAACCTTCTTCTTCTTCTTCTTCTTCTTCTTCTTCTTCTTCTTTTGTGATCTGAAGTAACGCTCCTCCAACACTCGCTAACAGAGATGGAAAGAAATCCCGGACACAACGCAAATTACTCTTCCGATTTCAAAATCTCTTTGCTTCTCTCAGAAGAAAAAACCCTAATTTTCTGAGTGTAAATTGCGAATGGTATAATGTTTTAAGGAAACTTTGTGCTGTCTCTAACGGTCAAGTGTTTTTTTATTGCATCTAATCTTGACCATTGATTTAACTTTAAATTGGGATCAAAGGGTTTAAAAATTAATGATGGTCATAAACAATATTTTTACTAGCCATTGGAGACAAGGAACCAAGTCGGTGTTGAGCTGCCGCTTTTGTTTCTTGTTCATCAAGTTAGATTGCTTCTTACATTTAACTAGGTCCTATCATGTTCTATACAAGTACGGGGCATTTTTTTTATTGAGATAATCTAGAAGACAATGGATCAGACTCAAATTAGATCTTGGTGAGTCTAAGAAATAAAAATATTTAGTCCAAGAAAAACTGAAGATAAATGAAACCATACTAAAAAAACTTGTTCATGGTCAACATTATTATCTTTGACGGATCGTACAGAGGATCCATCTTAAAAACTAAAACAAAAAACAGGGAAGAACACAAAGAGATCATCACATCTAATAGATTCCGAATTAGGAAAAATATATCTCAAATCCAAAACATGTTGGAGAGTGACGTGTCCTCATCATTGAGGAAAAGTTTTCTTTTAAAACTATTTTCTCAGTTTACGCTCCCAAGCCTTTTGTTGTTGGACGAGTCTTGCATGCAGATATCATTTAAGATGCCCATTTTCTTTCATGATCCTCAGTGAGAAAGGTTTGATCAAGATTCATTGTTATATTATTACCATTCTTGTTTATGTCGACATCATCAAATGGTTTGTGCAGGTTGTGTTGTTAATTAGTAAATACTAGATCTCTTTAAAATATTTTGTTATCACTACTTGCCTGTAGAGAAAAACAAGAAACTTTATCGAATTAGCCACGAGAAAGAGAGAAATGATGCGATCATGTTTGCACGCAGTTTCGCTTGCACTACAAGAAATATGGGCATTGATAGCAGAAAAACATAGCGCAGTTTTTGCAAATGCTATAATAGAATTTTTTCGAGAAATTAGATTATATAATAGCGTTATTAAAACGCTAAACCTAAATATAACTAAGCGGGAACCTAAAACACGGGTTTTCGCCAAAACTTAGTAAAAATTAAGCGCCTTAAGATAAAACACTTAACCTAAACCCTTTTGTCACTTAGTCGGAAACTGAAACATCACTTAGTTGAGAACCAAAAAAAAAAAACTTTTTCCCCACTCTCCGACTTTCGAGCTCTCCGCCGATTCTCACCGTCTTCCTTCACAATCTCGACTCACCGGCATCTGGAAATCATCAGCTCTGTCTCAAAATCGGTAACTATGTCAGTTGTTGCATGTCTCTTTGCTTCACTTAGTAGTCGATTCAATTAATTCTAAGTTATGGATCTTGTTGTTTTCAAAATTCAGTTCGTTATATGTTAGGGTTCTTCTTATTTATGGTTCGATTTAGGGTACTTTGCTAATTTCAATTATATGTTTTCCAGATCTAGCAGAGGACATAACAATTTCAACATTTTCTTTCAAAGGTTAGTCCAAGCGACAAGATTTCTTAGGGCTTTGTTTTATTACACGAAATATAAACTGTGAATGTGAATGTTTTGTGTATCACACATGTTGTGTGTTGTTGTCTGATTCATTTTGTGTATCACACATGTTCTCTGTTGCTGCTTGATTCATGCTGGATTTGGATTATTGTTTCAACGGTTCTCAATAAGGGTAGCAGATAATGTTGGACAAGTCATGGGTTAATCTCTGCAGGTTTGTTTCTGACTTGTTAAACATATATAAGTTATTGTTGAATTTGTTAACTTGTTTCTTACAAAGTTATTTTACTTTTTTTGACATGTACTGAAGAACTGATCCTGCATATGAGAATGGTGCTACGAAATTTGTTAATGAGGTTACTGCTGGTTTAGGAGGATCTGAAATGGTTATATGTCCATGTTCAGTTTGTCGCAATGTAGATCGTGATTTAGGCAGTGAAGTAGTATATCATCTAGTAACAAGAGGAATGGATGAGGATTATAAGACACGGAGGGATTGGTATCATCATGGAGAAGTGAATTCAGGGGATGCGGTAGAAAGCAAAGTAAAGCAGTGGAATGATGAGGTTTTAGGGTTATACAGAGCTGCTGAATACACTACAAGAAATATGGGTATTGATAGCAGAAATTCATAGCGCAAATTTCGTAAATGCTATAGTAGTTATTGTTCCGGATTAGAGACTATATAATAGCATTATATAAACGCTAATTCTGAAATTACACACGCGGGAATCTAAAATCACTCTATTCCGCCAACACTTAATGAAAATTGACTAATTAGTAAAATTAATAGCGCCATAGGGTTTGTCTTTCCCTCGACACTTAGTCAAAAAAAAACAAATTAGCTACAGTCGAAAAAACAAAACACACTGCCAGACCCTCGAGCTCTCCGACGAGAAGACGACCGTCGAGCTTCACCGGATTCATTCTCACCCTCGAGCTTCATCTGTTAATCGACTGTTCCTTCAAACTTATCGGTCTGTTTCGTTCTTCTTTGATTTCTTTTTCTGATTTGCCGCTTCAGTACCTTCTTAGGGTTCTTCCGATTTCAAGTTCACTTTCGTTTTGCATTTCGCTTATGTACCTTCTTAGGGTTCTTCTTAGGGCTCAAACTTCTTCGGCTTCTGCAGAATTTCAAGTTTAATTTTTCGATTTAGGGTTTTTCTGATTTCAAGTTTAATTTGTCGATTTAGGGTTCTTCTGATTGATGGTCTCAATTACTGTTTAAACTTGATGATACTGAATTCTGATTCGATTTAAGACTTATGGTTCTTCTGAATTTCTAAAATACATATATCGATTTAGGGTTCTATGAAAAGTTAGTAATTTGAGATATTTTTTTCAGGTTTGGGTGTGGACTTCGCAAAATCAACACTCTCTTTCAGAAGATTTGAACAGTTAAGAGCTTTTCCAGTCTTATGATTAATTAGTTAAACAATTATGTATTGTTAATGTGAATCTTTTGCGTATTGCACATGTACTGTGTTGCTGCCTGAATCATGCTGTTTTGAATTACAATATGAACGGTTCTCAATAAGGGTAGCAGATACAATGTTGGACAAGACATGGGTTCATCTATGCAGGTAAGTTTATTTACAGAAATAAATTTCTGTTTAAGTGGTTATGTTTGTCTGAATTTGTTGCTTTCTTTCTTTTGGCATGTACTCAAGAACTGATCCTGCTTATGAGATTGGTGCTTTGAACTTTGTTCATGTGGTTACTGCTGCTTTAGGAGGAACTGATATGGTAATATGCCCATGTACTGACTGTCGCAATGTAGATCGTCATTTAGGCACAGTAGTAGTTGATCATCTAGTAAGAAAGGGTATGGATGAGGCTTACAAGACAAGGAGGGATTGGTATCATCATGGAGAAATGATTTCAGGGGATGCTGTAGACAGAAATGGTAATCAGTGGAATGAAGAGATTTTAGGGATATACAGAGCTGCTGATTACTTAGATGAAGAATTGGCTAATAGGGGTCAGTTATTGGATGATGTTGATGGTGAGGCTGAGGACAAGGAAGAAGATGAGTTTCTTGCAAAGCTAGCGGACGCTGAAACTCCTTTATATCCTAGTTCTGCAAACCATAGCAAGCTTTCAGCCATTGTTTCACTGTATAGAATAAAGACAAAGAATGGGTGGTCAGACAAAAGTTTCAATGATCTACTGGAGACTTTGTCAAATATGCTACCAGAAGGCAATGTTCTCCATACATCAATGTATGATGTGAAGAAGTTTCTGAAATCATTTGATATGGGATATGAGAAGATTCATGCTTGTATTAATGACTGTTGCCTTTTCAGGAAGAAATTCAAGAAGCTTGACGCATGTCCTAAATGCAAGGCTTCAAGATGGAAGATAAACCAGCACACTGGTCAGATTAAGAAAGGTGTCCCACAGAAAGTTCTGAGGTACTTTCCTATTATCCCACGCTTGAAGAGAATGTTCAGGTCTGAGCAACTTGCCAAGGACCTAAGGTGGCATTTTCATAATAAGAGTAGTGATGGAAAACTGCGACATCCTGTGGATTCTGTGACATGGGATCAAGTTAATGCCAAATATCCTGCTTTTGCTGCTGAACAAAGAAACATCCGTCTGGGTCTTTCTACTGATGGATTCAATCCTTTCAACATGAAGAACAGTAAGTATAGTTGTTGGCCTGTCTGCTTAGTTAATTATAATATGGCTCCAGATCTGTGTATGAAGAAGGAAAACATTATGCTTACTTTGTTGATTCCTGGCCCACATCAACCTGGTAATAACATTGATATTTACTTAGAGCCTCTTATAGATGATCTAATCCATTTGTGGAGCACAGGAGAGTTGACATATGATTCCTTCAGCAAGAGTACTTTCACACTTAAAGCAATGCTCCTTTGGACTATCAGTGATTTTCCTGCCTATGGAAATCTTGCTGGATGCAAAGTAAAAGGTAAGATGGGTTGTCCTTTATGTGGGAAGAACACTGATAGTATGTGGTTGAGTAACTGTAGGAAGCATGTCTATATGTGCCATCGCAAAGGTCTTTCACCAACTCACAGTTATAGGGGCAAGAAGACATGGTTTGATGGGAAAGCTGAACATGGAATCAGAGGTAGGATATTAACTGGTCATAATATATCTGTACTACTTAAAAATTTCAAAAATGATTTTGGGAATAGGAGAGAATCTGGGAAGAAGAGAGCTAGGCCTGCTACTGTAGAGTCAGATGAAGAGGAAGAAGTAGATAGTGAGTCAGATGAAGAAGAAGAAGTAAAAACAGATGAGGAGGAATTATCAAGATGGAAGAAAAGGTCAATCTTATTCAAGTTGCCTTATTGGGAGGTATGTTTCTAATATCCCTTAAAGTATAAATATTTACGATTAACTTATATTAACTTACTATGTAATGTATTTTGTAGGACCTGCCAGTAAGACACAATTTAGATGTGATGCATGTGGAGAGAAACGTCTGTGCAAGCATTATTGCTACTCTGTTGCATTGTGGTAAATCAAAGGATGGTTTAAAGACTCGCAAAGATCTCCAACTACTAGGCATTAGAAAGGATTTGCACCCTACAGAAAGAGGTAAAAGAATCTACCTTCCACCTGATCCTTGGTCCTTGTCAAAGCAAGAGAAGAAAGTTTTCTGTAAGCGGCTTTATGACTTCAGAGGTCCGGATGGCTACTGTTCTAACATATCTAGTTGCATATCATTAGATGATTGCAAAGTAATGGGACTCAAATCACATGATTACCATGTCTTGATGCAACAGCTTCTCCCAGTTGCAGTTAGAGGTTTACTACCAAAAGGTCCAAGGGTTGCTATCCTACGCTTATGCTCATTTTTTAACCTTCTCTGTCAAAGGGTCATTGATATGGAGCAGATTACTGTATTGGAAAAAGAAGTTGTTGAGACTCTGTGTATGTTTGAGAGGTTCTTTCCTCCTAGCTTTTTTGATATAATGGTGCACTTGTGTGTCCATCTTGGTAGAGAAGCCAGATTGGGTGGACCAGTCCATTTCAGATGGATGTATCCATTTGAGAGGTCAGGTTTCTCTGTTAAAAAGTTATTTCAATTTGGTTTCCATATTTTGTGTTTATTTGTTTCATAAGGTACTCAGATTTAGTGTTTATTTCTGTTAGGTACATGAAAGTCTTGAAAGATTATGTCAGAAATCCAGCAAGACCAGAGGGGTGCATAGCTGAGTCTTATCTAGCAGAAGAATGCATGGAGTTTTGCAATGCTTTCTTGAGGAAGACTACAAATGTAGAAGAGAAAGCTGACAGAAACACAGAGTATGAGAGTAGCTCAATCTTAGAGGGTCGTCCTATATCTGCAGCAACTGCATTCACTTTTACTGAAATGGAGAAGAAGATAGCCCATCTTGCTGTAATTCAAAATACAGCAATGGTTGATCCTTATGTGGAGTAAGTTGGTCAGTCAACTTTATATTTACTTTAATTTCTATTTACTTTAACCATTCTTATTGTATTCCTGTTTTTTATTCTAGCATGCATCTACAGTATCTACAAGACACTAATGCCAAATGCAAACGTGATGCTACTGTTTTGTGGAGTATGCATACACAAAATTTTGCAGAATGGTTAAAAAAACAGGCAAGTATTTATATATACTTACATTTTCATGTTTGGTGTCGTATATACAGAGTTTAACTTGTTGTCTGCTGCATATTAGATACCTATGGACTCAGATGTGCATGAAGATACATTAAAGTGGTTGGCATATGGTCCTAGAAGCATTGCAAGGTCTTACACTGGTTACATAGTGAATGGCCTGAGGTTTCACACAAACTCTGTTGATAGGCTAAGTCAGAATAGTGGAGTGTTTTATGAGGCCACAGCCATGTGTCGTTCTAGTGCTAAGGACACTTCTCAAGTTGTTGATTGGGTTTCATACTATGGGAGAGTCACTGACATTATTCTGGTAGATTACAATGTCTTCTATGTTCCCATCTTCAGATGTCAATGGGCAGTTAGAGGTAATGGAGTGAAGATTGAAGATGGATTCACACTAGTTAACTTGAATCAGAGTCAGACATCTTTTGCAAGGGATCCATTCATATTAGCGTCTCAAGCAAAGCAAGTATTTTATTCTAGGGAAAATGATTCATCTAATTGGTTTGTTGTGATGAAAGGTCCTTCTAGAAGATACAATGAGGAAACTGAAGAAGATACAGATGTTGGACCATTACCATCGATTATTGATATGAATACTGAAGACTTGAATGATGAGTCTCAGAATGCCCGGAGGGATTGTGAAGGAATATATGTGTGATCAGCATCTACATGATTTATTGTGTAGTATTAGTTGTAGTATTAGTTGCAGAGAATTCTCTTGAGTTTTTTTTTGTTGGGAACTGATTCTTTTTCATATTTGGAATTTTCAATTGGTGTTTACATGATAATCTCACCAACTAATGAATTCTTTTTTTCATTATTTGTGTTCTTTTGAGCTTTTCAGGTGAACTAAGATGGCTCCAAAGAAAAAGGTTTCAAGAAAGAGGAAAACCCCTGTAGAAGATGTGGAGCCAGAGTATTTGGGTACTATTGAACCAGCTTTGGAGATGATGGAAGCTGAGACTCAACAATCACATGAGGAAGATAATGGAGGTGAGGGTGATGTCTTAGCAGATAATGAGAAGCATCCAACTTCTGAGACTGATATTGGAGTGGAAGAAGATGGTGAGGTACCTACAGTTGATGCAGAACAAGAAACAGAAGGACAGCACCAATCTGAAGAGGCTGCAATTCCAGTTCAGCAGCAGCCAAAGAGACGCAGAGGACCAACAAAGATGAAAGACATCGCCAAGGATCCAAACTCAAGAATAAAAGTTGATTTTACTGACCTAGCAGAACCTTGTGGACCAGGGTCAGTTAAGTTATCATCATACATAGGTTCTTTAGTAAGAGAACATGTTCCTATTATAATTGAAGACTGGAGGAAGATTGGGGAAGAGCGCAAAACTGTTTTGTGGAAGTCTGTTCAGGTGATCACCTACTCTTCCTCTCTAACATGTAAATATTTCTGTTTTATCTGTTAACTAGCTTCTTTTGCAGGCAAGATTTGAACTTGATGGAGAGTATGAAAAGGCTGCTGTTATCAAACATATGGGTTGCCTGTGGAGAGCTTACAAATCAAGGATGGTACAGAATGTGATTAAAGCAAACAACAACGCAGATAGGATGAAGCTACGACCAAAGAATGTTCCTATTGGGGAATGGCGAAAGTTTGTCAAGCTAAAAACTAGTCCTGAATTTCAGGTAGCTCATTAACACTAAAATTATTTTGATACATCTTATCTTTACTAACATTCATCTTTAGGCTGTGAGTGATGAATACAAGGAGAGAAGACGTAATCAGATTCCTCACACTTGCAGCCGTAAAGGAATGGTTAGGCTTGCAAAAGAATTGGTAAGTATTTTATATCTACAGTATGAGTCAATGTATTGAAGTATAATGTTCTTTTGATTTTATCTTATCTTTTTACATAGAAAAAAGAATGCTCAGAACCATCAGAAGTCACAAGACTGAAAGTTTGGGTGAAGTCTCGAACCAAAAAGGATGGTACAGCAGTCAATACTAAGGCAGCTGAGAAAATTGTAAGTTCTGAAGTTGTTTTGGAATGATTTCTGTAGCTAGGCCTGTTTTATCTTGTTTTTACATATATAAATCTGCCATATAATCAGAGGAAGGCAAATGAGCTTGCTGCATCTGGAGATCCCTCATCCACATCATCAAATCCAAAAGACGACCTACTTTCTCAGGTATTAGGACCTGATAATCCAGGCAGACTGAGAGCTATGGGTAGAGGAATGAGTGTGAGTAAACTGGCTTGTTTCCAAGTCAAGAACAAGCATATGGCTGATATGCAACAAAACCAATCCCAACTACAGAAACAGGTTCAAGACTTGCAAGAAGCACTTGCTAAAATGAATTACCAGGTTAGAATTATTGAAGCTAAGTGTTAGTAGTACTACAAATATTTATTGAGTTTTTAGTATGCTCATTATATCTGTGGTTTTTTGTTTGTGTTTCACAGAGAGAAACTGAACCTGAAATAGGTGAAAACTCTGCTCCAACAGTAAGTATTTATGGTACATGAATTTACCAAATAGCTTAAATATGATGGATATAAGTATATAACTATTGACTTATATTTAATTCATTTTGTAGAGTGTGAAAAATAGATCTAAACCTAAGTGTGTGTTGCATGATTGGTCTGGTACTGATGACAAAGTTGCTGAGGGACTTATCCTGTCTTCTGATCGTGGTGACTTCGTCGACGACACACCTTTAGGACCTGGAGCTTATAAGGTATTGGTTGAAACTGCTATTAAATCAGATGCATGGCTGTGGAGACCCACACAGAAGATATTTACTATTGGAGAAGCAGTTGGAACAGTGATTGCATGGTCCCAGAACTATTGTGTTGTCTATGATGATGTGTTACCAGATGATAGTGTACCTAAGGTTAGTGGTTCTTAGTACATCTGTTTATAGATATCAGATGATAGTGTACATAATCATATTGTTTCTTTGCATGTGTTAACTGCAGAGTCCAAGTGCAGATTCTACCAACTTATGCAAGCTACTAGACTGGGGTAAAAATGATGAAGAAGTTGTTGCAGAAGGTCGTTGGCAAAGTAAAGCCAGAGAGGCATTGGTTAATGGACTTCCCATTGGACCAGGAGCTGTTAAAATTTTCATTGATGCAGTGGTAGAACCTGAAACATTTCTTTGGAGACCCACTCCACAACTGTCAACACTGGATGATTGTTTAAAGTCTTTTGTGGCTTGGCCTGTCCACAGAGTTATCTTCTATGGAGTAAACACTGACACACCCGCAGGTTCATTATCTTCTCTTCAACAATCTGCATCAACCCCTTCAGCTCCTATTAAGAAAACACAGGTTCAGTCACAATCCTCCTCACAGGCCCCTACTCTGAAGTCTCAGGTAACTATAACCCTCTTAAATATTTTTGTGCTAAATAAGTTATGGTTTTATTTGCTTCATTCTTAGATATGTCATATTTAATTTTGTTTTCACTTAGCAGAAAAGCATGCCTGCAGTAGTAGTTGGCAAGGAAAATCAGAAGTGCATGTTGATGGATATAACAGGATTGAACAGGGTAGTTGCTGAAGGACGTTGGTCTTCAAATGATCCTGACCTGAAAATTCACTTTGTTCCTCTGGGCCATAACGGAGTCCGCGTCTGGGTAGATATAGTCAAGGTGGATGATGCAGCGGTTTGGAGGCCTTCTTCTGCGGTTGAGTGTATGGAAGATGCGTTAGGTACGACTATAGCTTGGCCAGTTGACAAAGTGGTGCTGGTATAATGTGTAAGAAGCATCCTGTCCTTTAGTTTAATTTCTTTTGTGTTGCATTGTTCAGTCTTTAGACTTGAGACTTGGTACTTTAACAGATGGTATGTAAGACAGTTGTTGTAATGGTCTGATAACATATTTCTATGAAAATGTTCAGTTTGTATTGCAAATGCATATCATATATTATTTGAGCACCAAATTTCAGAAAATATATAGCGTTATGAAGCGATCTAAGAAATAAATCATATATTGAGATTAGCCAAATACCATAGTTACGTAAAACAAAATTATTATAAATATATTGTGCTACTGGTAAGTATAATATTACGACTAATTTCTGTAACCATAGATTAAATATTAGCTAAAACTACATGTTACTATAAATTGTTTCATTACAAGAAAGCACTGCTACTAAATAAATTAAAGTAGCGAAAAACATGTGCCACAATATATCACATAATAACAACATGAATGCGCTATAATACGTACACATTCAATAGCATATCAAAAAAGCGCTATTGTACGTGACCACTCTAAGATAGCTCCGGCAAACACAGCGTTTACGAAAGCGCTATGTAAACGATATAACAGCGTTTTCAGTATGTTAAGAATGCCCATATTTCTTGTAGAGATACTTAGATGAAGAGTTGGCTAGTAAGGGTAGCTTAGTTGATTATGCTGATGGTGAGGAAGAGGACAAGGAAGAAGATGAGTTTCTTGCTAAGCTAGCTGATGCTGAGACTCCTTTATACCCTAGTTGTGAAAAACATAGCAAGCTGTCTGCGATAGTTACATTGTATAGGATAAAGACAAAGAATGGGTGGTCAGACAAAAGCTTCAACGATCTTCTGGAGAGTTTACCAGCCATGTTACCAGAGGACAATGTTCTACATACATCAATGTATGATGTGAAGAAGTTTCTGAAATTTTTTGATATGGGGTATCAAAAAATTCATGCTTGTATTAATGACTGTTGTCTATTCAGGAAGAAGTACAAGAAGCTTGATGCCTGTCCCAAATGCAAAGCTTCTAGATGGAAGACAAACATGCACACTGGTCAGATAAAGATAGGTGTTCCACAGAAAGTTCTAAGGTACTTTCCAGTTATACCACTCCTGAAAAGAATGTTTAGGTCTGAGCAACAAGCCAAGGACCTAAGGTGGCACTTTAGTAACAAGAGTAGTGATGGAAAAATGCGTCACCCTGTAGATTCTGTGACTTGGGAGCAAGTCAATGCCAAATACCCTGAGTTTGCTGCTGAAGAAAGGAACATAAGACTTGGTCTTTCTACTGATGGTTTCAATCCTTTCAACATGAAAAACAGTAAGTATAGCTGTTGGCCAGTATTGTTAGTTAATTATAATATGGCTCCAGACTTGTGTATGAAGAAGGAAAATGTGATGCTTACCTTGTTGATTCCTGGGCCTCAGCAACCTGGTAATAGCATTGATGTTTACTTAGAACCCCTGATAGAGGATCTTAAACATTTGTGGAGCAATGGAGAGGTAACTTATGATGCATTCAGCAAGACTACTTTCAACCTTAAAGCAATTCTTCTGTGGACTATCAGTGATTTCCCTGCCTATGGGAATCTTGCTGGATGCAGAGTTAAAGGTAAGATGGGTTGTCCTTTATGTGGGAAAAGCACTGACAGTATGTGGTTGCGTAATTGTAGGAAGCATGTATATATGTGCCATCGCAAGAGTCTGCCACCAAATCATAGGTATCGGGTAAAGAAGACATGGTTTGATGGTAAAGCAGAACATGGGAGTAAGGGAATGATACTTACTGGTCATAATATATATGTTCTCTTAAAAAATTTCAGAAATGATTTTGGGAATAGGAAAGAGACTGGGAAGAAGAGATCTAGGACTGAACATGTAATTGAGACAGTCTCAAGTGATGAGAGTGATGACAGTGAATCAGATGAAGAGGAAGAAGGTGAAAAAGACGATGAAGAGTTATCAAGGTGGAAGAAAAGGTCAATCTTTTTCAAGTTATCATATTGGGAGGTATGTTTTAATTCTCTTTGTCAATAGTATTGTTGTAACTGCAGCTTTTTACAATGTTTAGTCTCTATTTAGACTGAGTCTCAATGTTTTTTTTCAGGACCTGCCAGTCAGACACAATTTGGATGTCATGCATGTTGAGAGAAATGTCTGTGCAACTATTGTTGCCACTCTGTTACACTGTGGGAAATCAAAGGATGGTTTAAAGACCCGGAAAGATCTACAACTTCTAGGCATTAGAAAGGATTTGCACCCTGCTGAAAGAGGTAAAAGAACCTACCTTCCACCTGCACCTTGGTCTTTGTCAAAATCTGAGAAGAAAACATTCTGTAAGCGCCTTTATGACTTCAAAGGACCTGATGGCTACTGTTCTAATATATCCACATGCATATCATTAGAGGAGTGCAAAGTAATGGGGCTAAAGTCACATGATTACCATGTTTTAATGCAACAACTATTGCCAGTTGCAATAAGAGGTCTACTGCCTAAGATAGCTCCTGCAAAGACAACGTTTATGAGTCCGCCATGAAAACCATATAGTAGCGTTTTCGGTGTGTTAAGAATATCCATATTTCTTGTAGTGTTGTGATTGTAATGTAAGT
Organism: Arabidopsis arenosa; assembly: GCA_905216605.1. Classification (NCBI taxonomy): domain Eukaryota; kingdom Viridiplantae; phylum Streptophyta; class Magnoliopsida; order Brassicales; family Brassicaceae; genus Arabidopsis; species Arabidopsis arenosa. The sequence goes on along the minus strand of LR999454.1, from coordinate 6,117,577 downwards.
AATTTTCGGTTTTATCAACGAAGAAGAGATATTGAGTTGGAAACTATACTTTTATAGAAGAGATATTGATGTGTTATAGGCGGCCCAGGCAACAAAATAGAGACTGTCAGACGGGCCAAAGTCCCTGAGAGTATTTTGGTTTGTAGTTTATAAGCATTTGTGTGTAAAATAAAGAAAGGATCAGTGAAGGAAGAAGTTTGTTTTTATTCAATTTGTTTTGTTGCATATCTACTTGACACCTGAGGAATATAACAGATGGCTTGTTTCTAAAAATTTTGGAGTCGGTGATTAAAAAGTTACAAAGTTTTGATCTCATGGAACTACATAAAATTAGTGTTATAGTAATTGCTAGATCAACAAAGCCAACACTAACCCTCAAATTCAATTTCGAAGGAAGAGATAAACGAAGCTATGTCTTTAGATTTGAAACCAAAGCTCAGTTTATCATGTTAATAATACATTAAAAAAAATTCACTGATCTTGTTGCACTTAGTTTTGTGACACATTTTATTTTCTGCAGTGCAAATATCTTTAACCTATAAGATATATGTGACAAAAGGAATAGCTATATCAGTAATTCAAACGCAATTAGAGGAATCCAAGAGAAACTGAAGATAAATGAAACCACGCTAATAAAACTTGTCCATGGTCAACATCAATATCTTTGACAGGTCTAACAGAGGATCCAATGTAAAACCAAACAGAAAAAGGGAAGAACACAAAGAGATCATCACAACTACATGATCTACAAAAGAAGACTAGGGTTTTGTTTCTTCATGAACAAGAAACAGATAAGTCATCAAGCGAAGGAAGAAGAGCAACTTCAGCGTTTTCTGAGACAGAGTATTTCTTGAACACTGCACTTATTTACTCTCTGAAGCCGAGTCCCTTAACTTGATCAGTGTTTTTTGCATGTTCCCTGAAAAACAAACAAACCAAACCATTGTTAATCCATTACTGCAAAAATGAATGAGGTCAATAACATAAAGCAAGGATTAGGTTAGATTAGCTTACATTATCTCATCTTCCAAGTAGCCAGTGTGATGTTTCAAGGTCTCGGTCCAAAATGGCATCATACACCGCTGATGCAGCCAGCATCGATGGGCGGTTTAAGACAACAATGGGATACTGCATAAGTCCCAGCTCAACCAGATAAAACACCAGTTTCTCCATCTCAATGTCACATGGAACTGAAGCTTTAACATACCGCGCAAGGAACACATAAGGAGTTGGAACTGTGATGTACCAATCGACATTGAAATATAATAACCTTGCTTCGAGCTCTTAAGGTTGCCGTAAAAGTCTTGGTTCCTCTTAGATGAGTTCTTCTGCTGAAGTGTGGTTTGCAGCTTTCCTCGTTTACGTCAGTCCAAAATCTTCTGGTCCATGTGACAATGAGATGGAGAAACTGGTGTTTTATCTAGCTAAGCTGGGACTTATGCAGTATCCCGTAGTTGTCTTAAACCGTCCACCGATGTAAGAAGCAATCTAACTTCGTGAACAAGAAACAAAAACGGCAGCTCCACACCGACTTGGTTACTTGTCTCCAACGGCTATTAAAAATAATGTGTATAACCAATATCATTAATTCTTAAACCCTTGGATCTCAATCAAAACTTAAATCAACGGTCAAGATTTGATTCATAAAAAAGAACATGACCGCTAGAGAGAGCAAAAAGTTTATTTAAAACAGTATCCTCCTTCAACGACGAATCTTCACCATTCGCAATTTACACTCAGAAAATTAGGGTTTTTCTTCTGGGAGAAGCAAAGAGACTTTGAAATCTCCGGTGTATCTTTTCATCTCTGTTAACGAGTATTGGAGGAGCGTTACTTCAGATCACCGAAGAAGAAGAACAACAACAAGGTTCCGATATGGCGTCGTCTAGAATCTCTGATCTTCTTCATCAAGGCGGAATCGCAGGTTTTTCTTTTTTTTTTTAAATTTGATCTTATTGTAGTTGTTTGCTTTGATTTTATCTTTTGAGTTCTTGCAATTACGTGATTGAAATTGTTTAAATTTGTTATGGATCCATGGATGTGTTGTGTCTTAAAGTTTTGATTTTGGTATATAATTTCCAATTAGTTTGATGGGTTTGTGCTATAATTGAATTTGTTAGGTGAAATTATACCGAAGAATGTTGCAGGACATGGAAGCCAAAACCGAAAAGTTCTTATCACTGGTCGTGAAGTTGATAATCAAATTCTTATCAGTTCTCTTAAAAAGTTAAGTATGATATGTAACTTGGTAAAAGTTTCATACCATTGATGCATAACTGATTGGATTCTTTCTTGTCTGGTTCAAATTGTGCTCTTTAGTCTCTCTGTTTTGATGTCATCATGTCTGGATTTACTTGTCAATGTCTTCAAGAAACTGAAGTTAGTACGTGTTTGTTTGTTTTCGTCTTCATTGTAGGAAGCACAAAGATCTTTGCATGTGGATGGTGAAGTCCCCTGGTGGACCTTCCGTTAAGTTCTTGGTTAATGCTGGTAATGTCTCCAGCTTCTCTTATTTGGTTTCAACATAAGTGACACGAGCTGATGGATCTAATCATATGTTGGGTAATAATGGGTTTATCAATTTGTATCGTCTCTGAGCTGTGTCTTTGTGTTTTTGTGGTGTTCACACAATGGAGGAGCTGAAACTCACTGGAAATCATCTGAAAGGTTCTCTGATTCGTCTCTGAGTTTATTAAAGAGATGTTAACTCAGGTTATTCCTATTTCCATTCTCACTGTTGAATTGTGGATGATCCTTTTGTAGTCGCGGTTAGTTTGGTTTATATCTTGAACTTTTAACATTTTAATGAATTTTGTTTTTTGCTTACAGATTTTTGGAATTTCCGAGGGACATAGGAAGTCTAAACCTTACCATGACCATGTGTTTGTTTTCTCCATTGTTGATGACCATATTTGGTTCCATAACTACCAGGTTGGTTGAAAAGTTAACATCTCAGAGATCACATGTTCTCATTTCATTTGAGTCTCGAAGCGCTTGAATTAACTAGCCAAGGTTTGTATTTTCTCCCGTTGCAGATATCGGTACCTCATAACGAGTCAGACAAGATTGCACGAGGCGATCTGGATAAAGTGACTCTTATTGAGGTCAGGCCATGACTATATTCTTACACTAATTTTGTCATTGGAAATCTTGTCACTGGTCGTGAGTAAACCACCGGGAAAGGTACACATCTCTTATCTCTTTCTTTGATAATGTTTTGTTTTCATCCAGATTTGGAACTCCTAAAAGTATTTGTTGGTGCGGGAATTAGAGAACCCACTACAATACCGGTCTAAACCAAAGAAGAAAATTCGAATAAATTGAACAATTCAATTAAACCGAGTTTTCTCGGTTTTACCTGTTAGTGGGCCATTGGGCTCGAAGCCCATGGAGGTCGCTAGCCGACCTCCCTCAAATCAATGGAAAGATCGCTACCGATCTTCCAAGAGAAGAACCGGGCAAATGGTTAGTCCAAACAGAATCACCCCGCCAAGGATGCAACCACTAGTGAACCCAAACGGAATCAACCCTGCCAGGCGCGCAACTACCGATAAATCTGAATGGATTCATCCCACATGCTATCTAACCACAAGGCAATCTAACCGGCGGTGAACAAAAATATCCTCAGGATGGAGTTGTCGGAAATATGACCAAGGCATAGCAACTTGCCGCTAATACAAGAACAGATGCAGCAACATCAGCCACATGGATCCTTCTCGACGATCTCAAACTAGTCTCCTGCAGTCTAACCGAGGATCTAGTTCAGATGATCACGGATACCTACCGAAGAATTGATAAGCTCGCCCGAAACACTCAGCAGCCGCCTAGCAGTGAGGTAACATCCTAGAGGTCAGCAAGACTACCGGAGTTCGCCCGGAACTTGGACTTCACGGACGCCCGGTCCAATCGCGTTAACAGGATATTCCTTGTGCAAGCCACAACTGGGATCTGACCTATCGAAAGCAGACTATCCTTACAATTTCAAACACCTGTCAACTGCACTATGGGCAGGTCGGTTGGCGATCGAAATACCGATATCGAGGATATTTACTCGAAACTCTGATATGTGGGTTCTCAGATACATCATGCCGTTAGTTCAGCTCCCGAGATTGGCTAAATGTTCAAGGAAACGTAGAGAACACCGTTCACTAGTCAGATCACGGAAATGCAGATCCCTCACACCAAGTTCAAACTTTCGATATATAAGGGCAACAAGGTCCCTATGCAATTCATGACATTCTTCATGAATACGGTTGGTAAAGCTCACTTCTCAAGTGAGCATAGAGACATCAGGTGCTGTCAACTTTTCGTAGAAAGTTTGTCAGGAAACGTCCTGACTTGGTTCTCTAAACTCGAAGCTAACTCAATCGACAACTTCACTCATCTGTCTACGGCTTTCCTCAAATACTATCGGATCTTCATCCTACTTGGAGCCTCAAGTCTCGACCTCTGGAGTATAACACAAGAGGGTGGGGAACCCTTGCTTCAATACTTATACCACTTCAAGGACATACTATCCAAAGTTACAGTAACCGATGACGCAACATTTACGGCTTTCAGGAAGGGACTCTGGTATAGATCTCTGATCTCTTTCTTTGATAATGTTCTGTTTTCATCTAAATTTGGAACTCATAAAACTATTTGTTTGTGCGGGAATTAGCACATACCAAGATACCGGCCTAAACCAAAGAAGAAAATTCGAATTAATTGAGCAATTCAATTAAACCGAGTTTTCCCGGTTTACCTGTTAGTGGGCCATTGGGCTCGAAGCCCATGGAGGTCGCCAGCCGACCTCCCTCAAATCAATGGAAAGATCGTTACCGACCTTCCAAAAGAAGAACCCGGCAAATTCCCTTTAATAAAATGTTAAAATCTCAAAAGGCCCAGGGGCAACCCTCAGAGCGAGCTCCCTCACAACCTCGAGGCAGAATCACCATGTCCATGTGAGAACTCGACCCTCAAAAAGAAGACGCGATAAATCTGCAGCATACATTCGCAACCAAAAGATGAGAATCACCCCTTTCACGTCGCTAAACTCTTACGGAATCCAGCATCTGCACAACGATGCTTTAGTCTTCGAAATAACCATGGGCGAATTTGATGTCGAAAATGTTTTAATCGACCTCGGAGTTCGGTGAACCTGATGTTCCTCGAAACTTTAGAAAAAGGGAATATTAGAAAGACAGATCAAGCCTAAAAGTCCGACCTCTGACAGGCTACGACGGTGATCTAAGATGTCAATTGGTTAAATCAAACTACAAGTCCGAGCTGGAGGGATCACAAAGAAAACAAAATTCGTCGTAATTGATTCGCCCCCGATCTAAAACGCAATTCTAAAATTTCCCTGGATATACGCGATGCGGGCAATGCCATCCACCTATTACCTTTGCCTCAAGTTCCCTATAACCACCGATATTTTCACTCTATACGGAGTCCAAAAGGTTTCAAAAACATTTTATGTCATCGAGAAAAAGCAAAGGAAGGTCAAAAACTTATAACAACTATAGAACGGAGAACACTCGTCAGTTCTCTATCAGCATGGTTGACATCTGATGAAATCTCTAAGCTGTCAGATAGTCTAGATCAACATCCATGACTTGGACCCTTCCCAGAATGTTGGGATTAGAGCCGAACGGGATGATGATCTGAAGGAATGGCTAGTTACGTACCTAAAAACAAGATCCTCCACTTTTGCATGGTCGACGAAAGATATGACAGGGATATATCCAGACGCGACGTGTCACAAGCTCAACATCGATCTGACCTTTAAACCGGTGCGGCAAAATAGGAGAAGATTGGGGCCAGATCGAGCCAACGCGGTTCAGGACAAAGTCAAACGACACCTTAAGCCCGATCTGATCACCGAAGTCCAGTATCCGGACTGCCTGGCAAATCCAGTCATCATAAAGAAAAAAAACAGGGTAAATGGCGAGTTTGCGTCGACTTCACCGATCTCAACAAAGCCTGTCCGGAGGATAGTTTCCTTTTACCTCATATAGATCGGCTGGCGGAAGCAACATCCGGAAAGCAAGTATTATGGATGCTTTTTCTAGGTATAATCAAATCATGATGCATCTAGATGACCATGAGAAGACTGCCTTCATCACTGATCGCGGAACCTATTGCTACAAGATCATAACAGTAACACTAATTTTATTCCATCATCACTAGTAGGTTTTCGCCATTGAACCATCGAATATAATCACTGTTTCTTTGGTCTATAGCAAATCTAAGACCAGAAACGAGAACTAACAAGAAACGTGATAAATCTTGAATAAATGACAATCAATTACGAAACAAGCATGCACAATAGCACAAGAACAATAAATTCCAAGACTTGATCATACTTGGTAATTCAAGAGGATAAAAGAGAAGAAGGAGAGAAAACAAACTTTTCAAAAATTGGAGCGCCATTAAGATAAATAGGACCCTCTTCAAGTAGTTTGATGTGTTTATCTCGTTTTTACGTTACAATTGATTCGAAACCGAGAAACGTACGGGGTTATTTCTGACATAACGAAAGATTGTTAAAATAGGATAATTACATTTATGTTTATCACCTTATCACTTTCTCCACACGTAACTTGTTCACCAAGTTTTGATGTACTATATATACTTTTCATTTGAGAAGTGAAGGAACATACGTAGAGAGAAAACGAGATAATAAGAAAGATCACGTCTCCTTCCTCCTCTCTATTATTTTAATATTTTCTTGTTTTAGTATTTTATTCAACACGTTATTAGCACGAGCGACTCTTGATCCGTTAGTACGAATGACTCTAGATCCGTTATCGGTTTAAGGTAACATTTAAATTATGTTAAATTTATTTAAATTTATGTATATGTTATTATTTGTTATTTACGGAGTAAAAGGCTATGTTTTCTCCCCGATCATAATGGTAGGCTCTGCCTCTTTGATCGTAATAAGATCTACATTTTTGATCATAATTGTAGGCTCTGCCTCCTCGATCATATGTTCAGATCTATATTTTTGGATCATAATTGTAGGTTCTGCCTCCTCGATCCTATGAAAAGCTATGCCTCTTGTACAATCATATGGATGGCTATGCCTCTTAAAATGATTGTTTTAATTTATGCTTTTATTATAGCTTATAGTATATAGTTATTTCTAAATTTATTTTATGTTGCTTTATTTCTAAAACAAGATTTTGCAAAAGTTTTTCAAAAATTTATATTTAACAAATTGCTTTATTATTTAGTTATCATGTCGAATTTGGCAAAGCTTGATATCGCTGCCCTTTATGTTTCTGGAAAAAATTATATGACATGGGCATTAGATGCAAAAATGTATCTAAAAGGGAATGGGCTTCTCAAAACCCTCGATCCGTCGGAAACGACGTTAGAAGAGGAAAAGACAAAAGCCATGATGTTTTTACGTCACCATCTCCACGATAGTTTAAAAGATAAATACATCACGAGAGAAAATCCCGCAGATATCTGGGTCCCTCTCAGAGATAGGTTTGATCACCAGAAATATGTGATCTTACCAAAAGCCAAACATGAATGGCTAAATCTGCGGTTTCAGGATTACAAAAGTGTAAGTGAATATAATTCCGCTTTGTTCGGAATCACTTCCAGGATGATTTTATGCGGAGAGAGTGTTTCCGATTATGATATGATCGAGAAAACTTTCCAAACATTTCATCCTACAAATGTAATCCTGCAGCAACAATATCGAGCTATAGGATATACTCGATATTCTGACTTAATGCAAGTTCTTCTTGTTGCTGAGCAAAATAATGAACTTATGATGATGAATCATCAAACTCGTCCAACTGGATCAGCTCCACTTTCAGAAGTGAATGTTGCTTCATCCAGCAATAATAATTGGCGGGGACGCGGACGCGGTTGAGGCCGTGGTCGCGGTCGAGGAAAAGGAAGGGGTCTCCCTCCCAATAATTTCAATGCCAAGAAAACCAACAAAAATCTTCAAGTTAATGATGTTGGTCGCGTTTCCAAGAAACAAGATGAAAGTACTTGTTACAGATGTGGCATGAAAGGACATTGGTACCAGACCTATCGTATACCTAAACATTTGGCCAATCTGTATCAAGCATCTCAAAAAGCAAAAGAATGAGATGTTGAGACCAATCTCATCTCTGATGAAGCTGGACCTTCCTTCCATGGCCTTAATGATGAAACCCACCTTGATATCGCAGATTTTCTCGTTGATCATGAAAACGGAAAATCAGGGTAATAAGATCATTATGACATGATATGGTTGTAATAGTATTATATGTACTTTTTGGTTTAAAACGTATCGTTTGGTTTTTAAAATCTTTCTTGAATAATGGTTTCTTTGTAATATACAATAAAATTTTCTTTGTAAGTCTTTATGTTATTTTATTTAATGCATATTTTATAAACGCTTTATCTCAGAAATGTCAAATTTTGAGATTGAGGATGGAGATATATGTCTGGCAGACAGTGCTATGACGCACACGATACTTACAGATAAAATTTCTCCTCTCTCAAAATAAAGGACTCCGTTGGAAGCGTGAGTACCATATCTGGTAATGCAAAGATCATTATGGGCTCTGGAAAAGCCATTTTTTTAATGCCAAAGGGAACGAAATTTGAAATTGATGCATTATATTCCCCTATGTCTCATAGAAACTTAATAAGTTTCAAAGATATCCGAAAAAATGGATATCATATAGAGACTATGAATAAGAATGGCGTTGAATATCTTTGTATTACATCCGAAGGGAAACATATACTAGAAGAATTGCCAATGTTATCCTCTGGAGTATATTGCAAAAAAATAAATATGTTAGCATCATATGTTACAGTAAACAGCTTACCAAAAAAAAAAAAATGTTACAGTAAACTCAAAGTTTACTAGTACATTTAAGATTTGGCATGAAAGACTTGGACATCCTGGTTCAACCATGATGCGAAAAATTATGCAAAATTCTAGTGGCCATCCATTGAAAAACCAAAAGATTTTTCAATCTAATGAGTTTTCATGTGATGCATGTTCTCAAGAAAAACTCATAATTCGGCCATCGCCAAACAAAATTGGGAATGAATCTCCATTATTCTTAGAGAGAATACATGGTGATATATGTGGACCTATTCACCCTTCGTGTGGGCCGTTTCGTTACTTTATGGTAATGATTGACGCATCCAGTAGATAGTCACATGTGTGTCTATTGACAACACGAAATACGGCTTTCGCGAAATTTATTTCCCAAATAATCAGGTTGAAAGCACAATTTCCTGATTACGCTATAAAGTCACAAGCCTTTAATGACTATTGTATGTCTATGGGAATCGATGTTGAGCATCCGGTCCCTCATGTTCATACACAATCTGGCATGGCTGAATCTTTAATTAAACGGTTGCAACTCATTGCTAGACCGTTAATATTGAAAACAAAGCTCCCAATTTCTATATGGGGTCATGCTATATTGCATGCTGCGGCGTTGGTCCAGATACGACCAAGCGCATATAATAAATATTCTCTTTTACATTTAACGTCTGGTCAAGAGCCAAACGTAGCCCATCTCCGTGTTTTTGGGTGTGCGGTTTATGTTCCTATAGCCCCACCACAAAGAACAAAAATGGGGGCACAACGGAGATTGGGTATATACGTCGGTTATGCATCACCGAGTATAATTCGGTATCTTGAACCGCAAACTGGTGATATGTTTACGGCACGTTTTGCCGATTGCCATTTCAATGAAGATGAATTTCCAGCGTTAGGGGGAGGAATTAAACAAGTACCAAAAGATATTACATAGTCTACACCATCTTTGGTATATCTTGATCCTCCTACAAATCAACGTGAGCTGGAAGTTCAGAAAATTGTACATTTACAAAATTTGGCAAATCAATTACCAGATGCAAATCAAAATTTGGCAAATCGTTCACGGATACAAAAAGGGTGACAAAGTCATACATTCCCACTGCAAATGTCCCATCAAGAGTTGAAATTCCTAAAGTGGAATATGATGGGAACAAAAGTAATGAACCTAAGGTTCAATTGAAACGCGGGAGGCCAATGGGCTCTAAAAATAAAAATCCCCGAAAGAAAAAGAAAATGGAAGATGGAAATGAAAAGGTTCAAGAAGAACATAATAAAGAGAAAAATCCTCAGGACGATATAGAAAAATATGAGATTTCCATTAACTATGCCCAAGATGGAAAATTATGGGCTAGAGATGAAATCGATGATGATGATGGAATATTTTCTTTTTCTGTATCTAATGAGATCGATCATGAAAATGATGATCCAGATCCAAGTTCCGTATCAGAATGCCAACAAAAGCTTGATTGGGAGAGATGGAAAACTATAATACAAATTGAGTTGATGTCCCTCAATAAAAGAGATATCTTTGGACCTCTTGTCACTACATCATCTAAAGATGTAAAACCTGTTGGCTGCAAGTGGGTATTTGTGCAAAAAAATGAAAAAGATGAAATCACACGATATAAAGCCCGACTTGTTGCACAAGGTTTTTCTCAAAGACTTGGAATTGATTATGAAGAAACATATTCTCCGGTCATGGATGCAATTACATTCAGGTATTTAATGAGCCTAACGGCCTCTAATAATTTAGAAATGTACCTTATGGATGTAAAGACAGCATATTTATACGGATCATTGGATAATGATATATACATGAAAATCCTAGAAGGGTTTAAAGTTCCTGAGGCATTAGACTCAAAGTCTAATGAAATATATGCGGTCAAATTACAACGATCAGTTTATGGATTAAAACAATCCGGACGCATGTGGTATAATCGTTTAAGCAATTATTTGTTGAAGAAAGGGTATGTTAATAATGAAATATGCCCTTGCGTCTTTATTAAGAAATTTCCATCGGGATTTGTGATCATTGCTGTATATGTTGATGACCTAAACATAATTGGAACTCAAAAAGAGATTGATGATGCAAGAACTCATATGAAAGAAGAGTTCGAAATGAAAGATCTTGGAAAGACAAAATTTTGTTTCGGACTCCAAATAGAACATTTCCAAGATGGAATATTTGTGCATCAATCAAGCTATACCAAAAGAATCATTAAGTGTTTTTATATGGATAAAGCGCATCCTTTGAGTACTCCAATGGTCAATAGATCTCTGAATGTTGATAATGATCCATTCAGACCTTGTGAAGATAACGAAGAAATACTTGGTCCCGAAGTACCTTACATGAGTGCTATCGGTGGACTTATGTATCTTGCAAATTGCACCCGACCGGACATTGCATTTACCACTAATCTACTTGCGATATACAAATCATCCCCTACCCACAGACATTGGAATGGGATAAAACACATCTTCCGCTATCTTCAAGGTACAATTGACCTAGGATTATTCTATCCTAGAAACTCTGCGTTTGGTCTAGTTGGTTTTGCAGATGCAGGATATTTATCGGATCCGCATAAATCTCGGTCCCAAACTGGATACGTTTTCACAATCGGAGGAACTGTAATCTCGTGGCGTTCTCAGAAACAGACTTTGGTCGCCACCTCTTCAAACCATGCAAAAATGATTGCGCTTCATGAAACCTGTAGAGAATGCATGTGGCTCAGATCTATGACCAACCACATACAAGAAGCAAGTGGAATAGTCACCAGTAAAGAGCCGACAACATTATTCGAAGACAATGCTGCATGCGTCGTCCAAATCATAGAAGGTTATATCAAGAGCGACCGAACGAAGCATATCCCTCCAAGGTTTTTCTCCTACACTCAAGAACTCGAGAAAAACAAAGAAGTTGATATCCAGTATATCCGCTCAAGTGACAACGCAGCAGACTTGTTTACAAAGGCGCTTCCTACGTCAACATTCAGAAAGTATATTCACAATATTGGAATGCGTCATTTACGAGATCTACAAAGATAAGATTATACTTATCTTTTCCAGGGGGAGATTGCGCTACTGCACTCTTTTTTCCTTGTCATGGTTTTTATCCCAATGGGTTTTTCCATGATAAGGTTTTTAACGAGACAGTACGCAATAATATATAATTAAGGGGGAATGTTAAAATAGGACAATTACATTTATGTTTATCACCTTATCACTTTCTCCTCACGTAACTTGTTCACCAAGTTTTGATGTACTATATATACTTCTCATTTGAGAAGTGAAGGAACATACGTAGAGAGAAAACGAGATAATAAGAAAGATCACGTCTCCTTCCTCCTCTCTATTATTTTAATATTTTCTTGTTTTAGTATTTTATTCAACAAAGATTAAATATTAATAATGTTTAGACTCTCGAATGATTTACCGAAAATCTAATTTGAGTCTGATCCATTGTCTCCTAGATTATCTCAATAAAAGAATGTCCCCGTGCTTGCATATAACAAGATTGGACCTAGTTAGATGTAAGGAGCAATCTAACTTGATGAACAAGAAACAAAAACGGCAGCTCCACACCGACTTGGTTCCTTGTCTCCAACGGCTAGTAAATATACTGTTTATGACCATTATTAATTCTTAAACCCTTGGATCCCAAATAAAAGTTAAATCAACGGTCAAAATTCGATTCATAAAGAAACATGACCGTTAGAGACAGTAAAAAGTTTCCTTAATAACAGTATTCAACCACAATTCTTCATCATTCGCAATTTACACTAAAAAAATTAGGGTTTTTCTTTGAGAGAAGCAAAGAGATTTTGAAATCTGAGGAGTGATTCAGAGAGAGTGGCGTCTGGTTGTGTTGAAGCCGAGACAGGAAAGAGTACTCGTCTCTGGGATTTCTTTTTATCTCTGTTAACGAGTCTTGGAGGACCGTTGGTTCAGATCACCGAAGAATAAGAACAACAAGGTTCAGATATTATGGCGTCTAGAGTCTCACCTCAACGTGGAATCAAAGGTTTTTGTTTCTGATCTTTGATTAATAATATATCTGTTATATACCTTTTTATTTGATTTTGTTAATTGTTTTCTTTGATTTCTTGCAATTGCGTGGGTTCTTGTGGATTTTTTTCTAATATGATTGAGAAATTGAGATTGAAATAATCACTTAGAAACTTGACGCAATTTTGATACAAATTTGTTATTGTTCTTGATCGATTGTTCTGTTATAGCTTTTAATTTGATTTTTGTTAAATATCTCCAATGTTTTCTTCGATTCTTGAGTTTTTTTGTTGTTTTCCTATTAGATAAGTTGACACAATTTTTGATACAAAATTTGTAAATGTTCATGATTCGATCTTATCTGATGAGATTTCTATTTTCTGTTCGGTTAATTCAATTAAGATGGTTTTTTTTTTTCTCAGTTGTTTAAAATTATTTAAATTCACTTTTTGAGATTATTTTTGTAATAGATATTTTTTTTAGGGTTTGGCGAAATCAAACCGAAGAATATTGCGGGACATGGAATACAAAAGCGAAAAGTTCTTGGAGACATTGGGAATCTTGTCACTGGTCGTGATGTTGTAACCGGAAAGGTGATTTTAGACATCTCTGATCTCTTTCTTTGCTTATGTTTCTGTCTTCACCTAGATTTGCAACTCATAATAAGTATTTATCTTCTCAGGATGTTGCGAAGAAGGCGGCACAGCAGCAGCGGACAAAAGCAGAGGTTATTGTCATTAGCCCTGATGAGAACGAAAAAAGCTGAAAACCGCATTTTAGTAGAAGAACTCATATAAGAGGAACCTTATGAGCTCGAAGCAATGTAATAAAAATTCAAATCTGTTGATGAGCTTAGCCATGTTTGATGATCTAACTCCTCTGTTTTATTGTCTAACATGCTGCGAGTGGACCGACGGATGCTGTGATCGACATTGATGCTGTGGAATATGTAGACGAGGAAGAGGAAGGAGGAATCAAAGACTACATTGGATCACAGCCTGAGATAAACGAGAAGATGAGATCGATTCTGATCGATTGGCTTGTAGATGCCAGAGACACTTTACCTCACCATTAACCTCGTTGATCGACTTCTATCTTTGACAATGGTTCCTAGAAGAGAGCTTCAGCTGTTGGGACTAGGCGCTATGCTAATAGCTTGCAAGTATGAAGAGATTTGGGCTCCTGAGGTTAATGATTTTGTCTATCAGACAATGCCTATATCAGAAAACAGGTTTTGGCTATGGAGAAATCGATCTTAGGACAAGTCGAATGGTACATCACAGTTCCAACTCCTTATCTGTTCCTTGCGCGATACGTTAAATCTTCGGTTCCATGTGACATTGAGATGGAGAAGTTGGTATTCTACTTGGCTGAACTTGGACTCATGCAATAACCTATAGTTGTCTTAAACCGTCCATCGATATTGGCTGCATCAGCGGTTTATGCTGCGCGTGAAATCCTTAAAAAGACAGCTGTTTTGGACTGAGACCTTGAAACATCACACTGGCTATTTGGAAGATGAGATAATATAAGCTAATCTAACCTAATCCTTGCTTTATGTTACTGATCTTTTTTTGCAGTCATGAATTAACAATGGTTTCGTTTGGTTTTTTCAGGGAGCATGCGAAAATGCTGATGAAGTTAAGGGACTCGGCTTCAGAGAGTACGCTAAGCGCAGTGTTCAAGAAATACTCTGTCTCAGAAAATGCTGAAGTTGCTCTTCTTCCTTCGCTGGACAACTTATCAGTTTCTTGTGCATGAAGAAACAAAACCCTAGTCTTCTTTTGTTGATCATCTAGCTGTGATGATCTCTCTTTGTGTTCTTCCATTTTTCTGTTTGGTTTTACATTATCCATCAAAGATAGTGATGTTGAATATGGACAAGTGTTTTAGTGTGGTTTCCATTTATCTTCAGTTTTCTCTTGGATTCCTTTAGTTGCGTTTAAATTTTTTTTACCTGATATAGCTATTCTTTTTGTCACATATATCTTATAATAATTAAAATACTTCAGCTTTGTGTTAGAAGATGTTGATCAATGCAATGTGTTACAAAACTAAGTGAAAAAGATTTCGATACATTATTAAACATGAGAAGCAGAAAATGGAAGCGTTGGTTACGAACCTAAAGATGATGATGGAATCTTTCCCAGTGAAGATCAATGGCGGATCTAGAAATTTTGTTTACCGGGGTCATTTAAATATTAATTTAGAGTGCTATATCCTAAAATTATTTAAAGAAAAGATAAGAAATGGGTGCAGTTAGGAATTTTACCTTTTGTTAATGGAGTCAAACAAATGGATTAAACAAAAAAATATAAGTAATATATTTTGTGGTTGCGGGACCTGAGAAAATAGTAAAAAAATTTTACTTTTCCTCAATGATGAGGACACTGTCCAACATGTTGGCTCTAATTACATCAGCGATTTTGTTGAATAGTACTAGGTTTAGCCACTTAATGCTTTTACTTCTTACTACTTGTCAATTGTAATTCTACAACCACACGGTCCACACACTACATTTATACTACTTATCTTAACCTATTTACTTAACTTGTTTTGTCTTAACAACACAAAATAACCCATTTAACATTTGGGCCCTCAATTCAACATCATGGCCCATTGGCCTTTTTCTTCTTTCTTCTTCTTCTTCCTCCTTCTACGAACACAACACTTCTCTTTGCTTTTTCTTCTTCTTACGATTCGTCACTCACTCTTCCTTCAACTTCTTCTTCTAATTTCTCTTGTACATGTTTAAGCAAAGATGAAACCCCAACAGATTTGAGATGAATTTGTCCTGGTTAGGAATTAGGAAATCATTAGATTTAAGAAGCAATCTAACTTGATGAACAAGAAACGGCAGCTCAACACCGACTTGGTTCCTTGTCTCCAACGGCTAGTAAAAAAAAATTACATTTTTATGATCATCATTTGTTTTTAAAATTAAAAGTTAAATCAACGGTTAGAAGTTTCGGTTCGTAAAAAAACATGACCGTTAGAGAGATCTAAGAATTTTCATTAAAACATTATAAACCCTTCTTCAACCACAAATCTTCACCATTCTTTTTTTTTTTTTTTTTTATGGTATGAATCTTCACATGTTTACCAAAAAAAAAAAAAAAAATCTTCACCATTCGAAATTTACACTAAAAAAACATTATAAACCCTTCTTCAACCACAAATCTTCACCATTCGTAATTTACACTCAGAAAATTAGGGTTTTTTTCTTCTGAGAGAAGCAAAGAGATTTTGAAATCTGAAGAGAGAGTGATTCAGAGAGAGTGGTCGTCTCCGGGATCTATTTATCTCCGGGATTTATTCAGAGAGAGTGGTCGTCTCAGAGAGAGTGAGCGTTACTTCAGATCACAGAAGAAGAAGAAGAAGAAGGTTTAGATATAATGGCGTCTAGAGTCTCTAATCAACGTGGAATCAAAGGTTTTTGTTTATGATTTCTCCTCATGATCATGATCAATTGATCTGTTTTAACCTTTGAATTTGTTTCTTTTTTTGATTGAGACTGAAATTATCTCTTAGAAACTTGACGCAAATTTAAAAATTTGTTATAGATCTTAATTGATTGATCAGTTCTATCTTGAAAATTTGATTTTGGTAAATATTTCTTTGTTTTTCTCCACAATTTTATACAACTAGGTATTAGGTGGGTTCGTGAATATTGATTGAAATTATCAGTTAGAAAAGTCGACGCAAGTTTTGTAATAAAAATTTGTGCAGAATTATCATGATTCGATCTAATCTGATGAAATTTCAAGTTTCAAATTTCGACTGTTGATTATTTTTCTGAATTACTGATGAGTTAGTGATATAATTAAATTTATCAAACCGAAGAATGGTGCGGGACATGGAAGACAGAACCCGAAAAGTTCTTGGAGACATTGGTAATCTCGTCACTGGTCGTGATGTTGTAACTGGAAAGGTGAAACCGTAAAGTTCTTGAACTTCCTTTACCACGACCTCTGCCTCTTCGTCTCTCTCAAAGGCCATTTGGAATCTCTCTCTTTCTCTCAATCTCTTTGTAGCTATCAGATCTTTTCTTCTGTGTTGATCTCCAACAATAAATTAAGGTTCTTTTCTGCTTTTTAAATAAAGTTATGTACTATATATATAGATTGAGATTTCCTCCTGTGTTCTAAGTTTTTAGAGTAATCTTTGTTAAGGAGTGAATCGGAGGCAACAAGTGAAACGTAGAGTAGGTAAGTATGAAGTTGGAAGAACAATTGGAGAAGGAACTTTTGCTAAAGTTAAGTTTGCTAGAAACTCTGAAACTGGAGAACCTGTTGCTCTCAAGATTCTTGATAAAGACAAGTTATATAAATAGAGAAGTTACTAACTGGTTTGGTTGGTGGCAGGTGATGGCAAGCAAGACGAAAATATTTATCATCTTGGAGTATGTTACAAGAGGAGAACTCTTTGATAAGATTGTAAGTTAGTAATGATTGTGATTTTGTGATGTCACATTACAGTTGGAATCTGATTTTGTAACATATGAATGAAGGTATTTGACGGGCGAATGAAAGAAAATGAGGCGCAGAGATATTTCCAACAGCTTATACATGTTGTGGACTACCCTCATAGCAGAGGTGTCTACCATAGAGACCTTAAGGTACTTCATATGAACATAATTACATAAAATGGTTTTATAGATAGTTGAACTGGAATTACAAAAGCCTTAAATGTTGTGATAATGCTGCTCCTCTCAATCAAACCACCGAAATCTCGATAAACCCTTCCCCGACTCTGAGACATGTTATATAAATAGAGACGAAAGAGCCTATTTACACCATGTTGAGGGTTACTGATACGAGATACGGACTCACGTATCAAAGACGAAATCCCAAGACTTGAGAAGTGTTTTGATAGTTTTCTATTTTTAATTATGGTTTCAGTCGGTTGTAAAGAGGTCTATAAAAGGACCTCTAAACATCAATAATAATTATCTTCCAACAATTAACCTTATTCTCAAGCAAGAGACTAGGGTTAAAGGAAGCAAAGCTTTACCGTTTTCATTCTTGACATCACGGAGTCAGGTTACTTAGGCCCTCTTACTCGAGCTAAGGCAAAGAAAGCTTTGCCTCATAACAGTTTGGTATCAAAGACGAATGATCCAATGGGAGAAGGATGATTGTCAACGTCACAGTTTGAACAGCTTAAGCAGATGATAAGCACAGAGATGAACAAGAAAATTGCGCCGCAGCAGACTGCTATGGGAGAACTCAAAGACGCATCAACTGCCCAACAAACCGCTCTTGAGACAATCATCGCAGACCAGCAGGAAGAGCGAGAACAGACCAAATCAATGTGGAAGAAATTCGTGAAGAACAAGCAAAAATCAAAGAAACTATGAAGGTGGAGAAGGAAGAGGTTATCAACAAAATCCAATCGCTGGCCTTTGTTTTTGGAGTTGACGCGGGCGAGGAAGAAAGTGAAGCAGCCTGTGTCCAAACTGCAACGGAAAAACGACATCACCGAGGGAGGGATAATGAGCAGAGAACAGCATAGCACTCATTCTGGTGGACCTTGGGCTAAACGTGCGGAAGGAAAGGAACGTATTGACTAGAAAATATAGAACACAGTACCATTTCCTAGAACAATTTTCAACTCAAACTCTAATCGAATTTATTTTTGAAAACCTTGGACAATGGTTTAGTCAACTCATAAAGAACCAACCCCCAGCCGTCACAAACAATGTGAGGTGTTTTTTAGTTCTGTGCCAAACAGAAACTAAGTTCTGCACGGCATCTCTATTACTACCAGTATTCAAATTTTCTATTGGATATTTTAATCTCGCTCACGTAAATGAATCATCATCTGCACTTCTACACAGAAAATTAAAGGATCAGGATTCAGGGGAATAATTGGGGAACACATACCTTTCTTACAGGGAGGGACAGTTGATACGAATGTCATGACAGTTGATCGGTCATTTTGTAGAACAAACTGTCCATTAGGCTTGTTGATGTCTGAGCAAACCTGAAACATAGTAGGGCTAGATAAAGAACACTTCTTTTTGTAAAATAATAATATAGATCACACTGACACATGTAAGTATAGGAGGTCATGCACATATAAAGAGAACCTTGGCTAGCAAGCGGTTTGCTGCTACTCTAGCACTGCATGTCTGTCCAGTCCTTTCTCGAAATAAACAGAAGATCTAAGCTCCTTTGCAATCTGCATAAAGTGAAGAAATGGAAAGAGAACAGTTGCAGTGTCAGCCAAAAAATTTCTCAAAGAAGATACAACAATCACAAAAGAATGCATCTCATGAGGTCACACTTACTTCTCCACCTGAAAGACCTCTTTCTTGACAAACCTCAGTTATGTCAAGGTAGGCTTCATCCAAGCTCCCAGCAATGAAGTGAGGATCATAGTTCCTAAAAACTAAATGAAAACACTGATATGCAAATAAGAGAAGAGAAATAAGAAAAGCAAGCATAAAGCTACCAATGTAAAAAGAGGCCTTTCTTATTAAGTCACTGTAGTGAGTATACTTAGTGAAATCTACAGGAACAAATATCAAATCTGGACACAATTTACGAGCAATGAAGCCATGCATTGCAGCACGGACCGCAAACTTCCTTACCTAAAAGGGATAGTAGAAATTTAAGTTGTAAGCTTTAGTTCTAGCAAACTTTATGTCCACAAGTTGAAAACCAAAGCATACCTCATAATTAGCAGCCATGGAAAAGCCTCCAACAGCCATCGGCTTGCCTTTGAGGGAAGGATCACTCACAGTTTCAACAGCAGCATAAAAAGCATCCATATCAACATGCAGCCTAATTCTGGATAGCTCACGTGTAGCTTCTAATTCAGTCCAAAATCTTCTGGTCCATGTGACAATGAGATGGAGAAACTGGTGTTTTATCTAGCTGAGCTGGGACTTATGCAGTATCCCGTAGTTGTCTTAAACCGTCCATCGATGTAAGAAGCAATCTAACTTCGTGAACAAGAAACAGAAACGGCAGCTCCACGCCGACTTGGTTACTTGTCTCCAACGGCTATTAAAAATAATGTGTATGACCATCATTAATTCTTAAACCCTTGGATCTCAATCAAAACTTAAATCAACAGTCAAGATTTGCTTCATAAAACAGAACATGACCGCTAGAGAGAGCAAAAAGTTTATTTAAAACAGTATCCTCCTTCAACGACAAATCTTCACCATTCGTAATTTACACTCAGAAAATTAGGGTTTTTTCTTCTGGGAGAAGCAAAGAGACTTTGAAATCTGAAGAGAGAGGGATTCAGAGTTAGAGGGATTCAGGGTATCTTTTCATCTCTGCTAACGAGTATTGGACGAGTATTGGATCACCGAAGAAGAAGAACAACAAGGTTCAGATATGGCGTCGTCTAGAATCTCTGATCTTCTTCATCAACGCGGAATCGAAGGTTTTTGTTTTTTTTTTTTAATTTGATATCTGTAATTGTTTTCTTTGATTTTATCTTTTGATTTATTGCAATTACGTGATTGAGATTGAAATTATCTCAATTTGTCAATACTGTTTTCTTTGTTTTAAAGATCGAAACTTGACGCAGTTTTGATACAAATTGTTTAAATTTGTTATGGATCTTGATCGATTGATGTGTTGTGTCTTAAAGTTTTGATTTTGGTATATAATTTCCAATTAGTTTGATTCAGATTGAAATTTATCTCTTGGAAAATTGACGCAGTTTTGATATAGAATTTGTCCTGAGTGTTCATGATTCGATCTGATCAGATGAGACTTCCAAGTTTCTATTAGGTTAATTACTGATGGGTTTGTGCTATAATTGAATTTGTTAGGTGAAATTATACCGAAGAATGTTGCAGGACATGGAAGCCAAAACCAAAAAGTTCTTATCACTGGTCGGAAGCTGATAATCAAATTCTTATCAGTTCTCTTAAAAAGTTTAGTATCATATGTAACTTGGTAAGAGTTTGAGAATGTTTAGAATGCTGAATTATACGATCTTGTTATTTCACAAACCCTTAGGTTTAGTATTTATACAACCTAGACTTTCCTGATTCTAAGGAGATATGAACTTATCTAGAATGGAAAATATACAATTCAGAAGATATCGAATATACATCTAATATTCGTCTAATAGAGTTTCATACCATTGAAGCATAACTGATTGGATTCTTTCTTGTCTGGTTCAAATTGTGCTCTTTGGTCTCTCTGTTTTGATGTCATCATGTCTGGATTTACTTAGTCAATGTCTTCTTGATTTCTTCAAGAAACTGAAGTTAGTACGTGATTCTTTGTTTCGTCTTCAGTGTAGGAAGCACAAAGATCTTTACATGTGGATGGTGAAGTCCCTTGGTGGACCTTCCGTTAAGTTCTTGGTTAATGCTGGTAATGTCTCCAGCTTCTCTTATTTGGTTTCAAAATAAGTGACACGAGCTGATGGATCTGATCATATGTTGGGTAATGATGGGTTTATCAATTTGTATCGTCTCTGAGTTGTGTCTTTGTGTTTTTGTGGTGAAGTTCACACAATGGAGGAGCTGAAACTCACTGGAAATTATCTGAAAGTTTCACGCCCACTTTTGACATTCTCATCCAATTTTGAAAAAGATGCACACTCGAAACTGTGAGGTTTTTAACCAAACCACTATGTGTGTGTTTCAACCAATTAGTCTTAAACGTGGAAACAAAGAACTAATCAACACCAAGAATTTAACGAGTTCCCCTCCAAACAGAGAGTACGTCTCGTGCAAGGACCGACCCTTGCAAACTTCCACTAAAGAATCTCTGTATAAGTTTCAATACAATTCTCTCTTCTCTCTCAATCTAATACTCTCTGTTTCTCTCTTATAGGTACCTCCAAAAGAAACAAGACAACCTGAAGCTTATTCACCTATGCTTCAAGTATCAGAACAACCCAGAAAACAAGAACAAAAAAAATAAGAAACTTATCTACCCGAAGCCCTTACAGACAAGCGATTACCAAGAGGCTCTCTAAAACCCGAAAACTCTCTCTCTCTAGCTTTGTCTATCCCTTGCTTCTTATGTTGGTGATGATGAGTTGTGAAACCTTGCTTCTCTTTATATAGAACCTCGGCACCGCCTATTTCCTGAACCCGAGTACAGACCCGATGACAAATATCCACAGAAACTTCTTAAAGAGATGTTAACTCAGGTATTCCTATTTCCATTCTCACTTTCAACTCTTGATGACGTCAGGATGTCGGACATCGACGGTAATGATTTGGGATCGCCGAGGGAATTGGAGGGTGAGAGATTGAGTTTTGATTGCTTTTTTGTGAAGAATGTGTGTATTGGGATGTGTTTGCTACTGTCCTTTTGATCTGGTTTCTGCTTCTTTGGCTTGGAATTTACCTTTTCCTTTCCGAGAATCCTAACAAGTGTTTGGTTTTGAAGTTTCAGTGAAAAGCAGAGACTTGTAAGAAACATCAAGGAGTAGGCTTTAAAATGTTACTGTCAGCTGACCTTCGTTTTGATGGTGTTGTGGAAGAACTAGAGCCAGATTCTTCGTTTTGAAGTCTCTGAGCGAGATGAAAATCAGAGTTTTCTTGTCGTTCCTCTACAAAAGATGGTGGTAGTTAACTCTATCCCACACAAGACGCATTTGTACCCATCAACCCAATGTAACGGCTCCATTTGCGGAAATACTGAAACTGCTTGGGTGTTTTGTACATTAGAACTATCATTCATCGAGTGATTCGTATCTGGTTTGCAATCCTTGTGTTTTATGAGCAAAGCATCTCCTTCCCATACTTGCGGCCTTTCTTCTTTCTTCACGCATTCTTGATTTGGAATCTCATGGGAACCAAAGGATAAACTCACGTCATTACCTAAGCAATTTTTACTAGCATCTAAGTCAAATGAGTCATTATCATCCAAATCTTGTCTTGAAGAATCCTTTTGAACGATGAACTTAGTAATAGTTCCCTGTGAAGGATCAGAGAATTGCGAATTTCTTCAACGAACTGCGACATGTGCAAACCTGCATATACATAGATCAAAAGAAGATACAACAATCACAAAAGAATGCATCTCATGAGGTCACACTTACTTCTCCACCTGAAAGACCTCTTTCTTGACAAACCTCAGTTATGTCAAGGTAGGCTTCATCCAAGCTCCCAGCAATGAAGTGAGGATCATAGTTCCTAAAAACTAAATGAAAACACTGATATGCAAATAAGAGAAGAGAAATAAGAAAAGCAAGCATAAAGCTACCAATGTAAAAAGAGGCCTTTCTTATTAAGTCACTGTAGTGAGTATACTTAGTGAAATCTACAGGAACAAATATCAAATCTGGACACAATTTACGAGCAATGAAGCCATGCATTGCAGCACGGACCGCAAACTTCCTTACCTAAAAGGGATAGTAGAAATTTAAGTTGTAAGCTTTAGTTCTAGCAAACTTTATGTCCACAAGTTGAAAACCAAAGCATACCTCATAATTAGCAGCCATGGAAAAGCCTCCAACAGCCATCGGCTTGCCTTTGAGGGAAGGATCACTCACAGTTTCAACAGCAGCATAAAAAGCATCCATATCAACATGCAGCCTAATTCTGGATAGCTCACGTGTAGCTTCTAATTCAGTCCAAAATCTTCTGGTCCATGTGACAATGAGATGGAGAAACTGGTGTTTTATCTAGCTGAGCTGGGACTTATGCAGTATCCCGTAGTTGTCTTAAACCGTCCATCGATGTAAGAAGCAATCTAACTTCGTGAACAAGAAACAGAAACGGCAGCTCCACGCCGACTTGGTTACTTGTCTCCAACGGCTATTAAAAATAATGTGTATGACCATCATTAATTCTTAAACCCTTGGATCTCAATCAAAACTTAAATCAACAGTCAAGATTTGCTTCATAAAACAGAACATGACCGCTAGAGAGAGCAAAAAGTTTATTTAAAACAGTATCCTCCTTCAACGACAAATCTTCACCATTCGTAATTTACACTCAGAAAACCGGTATTACTTATCATAGCCAACTATTCCTCAAGAAGATGGTTTCTATAGCTAGAAACTTTACTCAGAAATAGTGGCACATACCTTCTGATAATTAGATAAATCAGAGAAAGAAAGCTTTGCGCATCTATCACAATCTAGTAAATGCCTTGCAGCAACAAGCAAGCAAATTCAAAACCCAAAAAAACCGAAGCACAGAGCATAATCCAACTCATCTCTATAAAACAATTCTAGAGATTTCATTTTCCAGATTAACCAAATCAAACTCCTTTAACACAATCCTTCTACCAGAAAATTAGCTTACACAAAAACTGTGAGATAAACAAAAAAAAAAACTAAAAACGTACCTGACCGCTACGCCCTAGAGCCAATTCTCTAACTCAGAGTTAAATAAAACCACGAACAACGAAAGACACCGCAATCACCTCCTTCAAACCCTAATCATACGAAGGCGAATCTATTCAAAATCACAGGGAGTAAAAAGGTATAATCGACAGATACGATTATTCAGATATTCCGGGGAATTTTTTCCGATGAGATTTAACGGAAAATCAAATTTTTAAGAGATAATTTCAGTCTCAATCAATAAAAGAATGAAAAAAACTCAAAAACCCACGGAGTTGCAAGAAATTGAAAAAATAAAAACCAAAGAAACCATTGGAAATATTTAACAAAATCAAATTAAAAGGTAAAACAAATCAATTGATCAAGATCAGTGACAAATCATGAGTTTATAAGGAGAAATCAGAACCAAAACCTGTGATTCCACGTTGATCAGAGACTCTAGACGCCATAATATCTGAACCTTGTTCTTCTTCTTCTTCGGTGACCTGAAGTAACGCGCCTCCAATACTAGTTAACAGAGAAGAAAAGACCCAATAACACGCCACTCTCTCTTCAGAGTTCAAAATCTCTTTTCTTCATCATTGAATCTTGATCATTGATTTAACTTTTAATTGGGATCCAAGGGTTTAAAAATTAATGATGGTCATAAACAATATTTTTAATAGCCGTTGGAGACAAGGAACCAAGTCGGTGTGGAGCTGCCGTTTTTGTTTCTTGTTCATCAAGTTAGATTGCTTCTCACATCTAACTAGGTCCTATCATGTTCTATGCAACCACGGGGCTTTGTTTTTGAGATAATTGGTTCGGAGATAATGGATATATCAGACTCACATTAGATTTTTGTTAAATCATTTGAGCGTCTAAGAAATAAAAATATTTAACCCATTATATTTCTACCAAAAATATTCCCACGTGTTTTTCAGTTTCGAATCAATTCTCACGTAATATACATGTAAGAGTAAAAAACTAGTTTGACCCATAAATACGGTTTAGTTACTAAAATAACTCATAAAATGTATGAGTCAGTCTAGTTATTTTCATGACCAAAATATCTTTTGTCTCTTTGTTAGTAAAAAAAAAGAAGTCAATATTATCCTCTGATTTTTTTGGAAACGTGTGGGTGAATTTTTTTCGAGAAAACAAATCTGCCGTGAAAAGTTTGCGGGCGTTGTTGTGACAGATTTATTTTCCACGACAGATTTAATGATCTATGACAGATTTTCTGCGGCAGTTTTTTTCCTCCAACAGACTTATTTGAATATGGTTACGACAGATATTTAACTTGTAGCAGATTTTTTTCCTTTGCCAAACTTATTTTATGATGACACATTAGACTTTTGTAATTTTGACAGTTTTATTATAATGTGTAGCAGATTTTTGTTTCTAGTGGCGTTAGCCTTATATTTTTTGGAAAAAATCTGTCATAAAGTAGCAAATTTCTTAATGAAAAAATAATTACTAGTTTGACTTTTTAGTGTTGACAGATTTGTTTTACGTTATGACAAATTTTTTAATGTTAACAAAATATCTAGAATGTTGTAGCAGATTTGTTGAAAAAAAATAAAAATTGCTAGAATGACATATAGTCGCAACCGATATGATTAACGTTAAGAAAAAAAAATTATGTTATGCGAGATTTATGTTTAATTTACAAAAATCTAGTGTTTCATAGAAGATTTATTGAATTAAAAATAAATTAATGGAATGACCTATTTAGTGACAACAAATTTTTTAATGTTATGACAGATTTTTATTTTATCATGACAGATTTATAATTTTTATTTGAAGTCGGATTTTATCACGACAAAATTCTGTTTGGAAGTTACCAAGAAGAAACTGTTATGAAACCGAAAAAGGCAGACTCCTCGCCGCCGTTTGTGTGGCCGGGGAAGAAGAACAGTCACCACTGGATAAGAGGAATCGTCAAAAACGATGTCCCCAGCGGCTACAAAACCAAACGACACTTAAATTAACCCAATCGGAATCATCATCGTCGTTTGTGGGAGCGGCCGATTCAAAGAGAGATGGCTAGGTTTAGTAAAAAAAGCGAAGAAGAAGAGACATGGCTGGAAAATCTGTGAGAATGAAAAAATTAAGAAACTAAAACCTAAATCGCGATTTGTTGCTTTTTGTTTCTTAAATTTGTTATTTTTATTTAATTAAAAAAAAACAAATTTGGTTGCTGATAAAAAAAAACAAAAAAAAAAGAATTTGGATTTTTTTTTTTTAAGGAAATGCTATAATGAAAGGTTAAATAGTCTTTTAACATAAAATTTGGGTTAGTCTAGTTATCTATTTAGATTGAGAGTCATTCTAGTTATGTTTGCTTAGTTTTGAGTCAAACTTAAATTTGGAGTCAAACTGGGTAAATTTCAGTATATATAAACGTATCAAACTACTTAAAGAGGTAATTCTATTTATGTTAACGGTGCTCTATTTTAGTTCATGCATATTTCGTAAATGGTTGTTATTTATTAAAGATTTATCATGCTTCATGTTAGTTCTCGTCTCCGGTGTCGGAATTCCTATAGACAAAAGAACCCGTGATTATATTTGATTGTGCAACGGTAAAAACCCACTAGTGACGATGGAATCTAATTACTGTTACTGTTATGATGAATATACCTAATATCCGGTGAAAATTTGGTGATAATTCAACAAAATCCGGTGAAGATACGGTGAAAATTTGATAAAATCTAATGAAGATACAGTGACAATTTCAACAAAATCTCGGTGAAGATCCGGTGACAATTCGACAAAATTCGGTGAAGATCCAATGACAACTCGACGAAAACAGGTGAAAATCATCGAATATATGACGAAATTTATGATTCCAATGATATTTCGGTATCTAATTGTGATAAACTGCTCACTTACTCTGTTTGACGGTTAGGATACGGTGGTTGAAATATATATGTTTTTACATGTATACAAAATTTAAGAATGCTACTCTATGGCAAGTAGTAAGACCCTCACACTTTGTTCTTTCTCCTGTCCCTATCTCTCTTTGTCACATCCTATACCGTTCAGAATCTTTGGGATCAAGAACTCTCTTCCATTTCTCTGCTCGGAAAGAAGGTTGGCAAGAGATATTTTTAAATTAGGGCGCGGCAACTAAAGAGGTATCGAGACTGACCACAACTTTAGGTTGACTTTCTTTCATTTTGTTTATGGCAAGTGAAAGTCGTTCGTTTAGTACGAGAGGGCTTCACACTTCACGGTGCTTCCACCTCTTGCCTATCAAAGTTCTTTTCTAAAACCTATTTCGAGAACTTGTATAGAGAAGGATTTCCCGCTAAGCAGCAGTTCTTCCATACCATAGGTTAGCCCAACCCAGTCCTCTCGTACTAGGGTTGGCTCCTCGCAGTTCTCCATATAACACCAACGGTAGATAAGAGCCGAACTGTCTCACGACGTACTAAACCCAACTCACGTGTATACAAATATTAATAACGTTTTATATATATATGTATTTACATGTATATATGGATCATATGGATCCAATAACTTAACACTATAATTGTTTTTAAAGTTCTATGTATGTGTCTACATGTGTACGAATGTTAAAATAGTTTAAATATGTTTGTATCGTGATAAAATTTCTCTAATTTGAAAAAACAACAATTAATTTTAGTCTGGCCGTTACTAAATGCATGTTAACTCATTCTTTCTCGATATATGTGAGTCATTTCAACTATAGAACATTAAATGCCCGTCAACTTGTTCCTTCTCTCACCCAAGATGTCAACTGAACGTATCCGACGCGCAAGGCAAAGTAGAGGCTGGTTTTTAATAATTTTTCTAATTTTATACCTATTTGTTCAATTTGTTTGCCCCTCTACCTAAAGAAAAACTAATTGTCTTTCAGCTAATTATTTACCCCATTTTTGTCTCTGAGCTAAACGACCCTTTTATTTTGTGAAATGACATTGTATATTTTTATTAAAAAAATACTCAGTTATAAAATATTAAGATGATAAAAATAAATTCTAACAGAATCTTATAGAAAATATTTTGCAGTCGGAGTTTAAAAAGTTTCAAAGTTTACATCTCTTAGAACTACACAAATTTAGAGTTATCGCAATTGTTTCATCAACAAATCCAACCCTGACCCTCAAAATCAAGAAGCTCGATTACTAGGTTTGAAACACAGAAGAGAGGAAGGAAACGGGAAAGAATTTGTCCAAGTAATTTTAGAACAACATTATTGGTGGTATGCTAATATTAGCTCTTAGCATTAGTTTAATATTAAATTTGTAAAGTTTAGAGTTAAGAGATTATTTATTGGTTTTAAATTTTCATGTGTTTCCAATGGTAGGTTTTTAACTTGTGGTTGTTAGGAAAAAAAATATTAATTTTAAAATGAAATTAATTTAATAATTTTATTTTTAGAAAACTTAATAATTGTTGCAAATAAAAATCGGTTACGGGTCTTTCGGGTAGAAGAGTTCAGGATCCAATAGGGTAAATAACAAAATCGGTTCGGCTTCCATTCAGGTCCTTTCGGATTCGGATCGGTTCGGATATAGATTTTCAGAACCGCTAAATACTCGCTATATAAATGTTCAGGTAAATTGTCGGGTTTTCGGGTAAATATCCGGGTTTTTGGATAAATATCCGATTTTTTGGGTAAATATTCGGTTTTCGGTTAAAAATTCAAATTTCAAGTAAAATTTTGGGTTTTCGAAGAAAACATTCGGGTATATTCGGGTTCGGGTTCAGGTTCGGATTCGGGTTTTTGGGTATATGAGTTTAGGACTTAATAGGGTAAATCTAAATATCAGGTTCAGGTTTGGGTCGAATTTTTCGGGTTCTCAAAAAGAAGAAGATAGAGAAATGCCATGAATTAATGGTAATAACTGGTTATTTGGCTCTTATATAAGAGCTGGTTCTTAAGATTTTAAAGTAATTATTCATTTAATTTTATTAAAAATTAATGCTAAGAACTCTCCAATGGAGATGGTCTTATGGTTTTGAGATTCTTCTAAATGAAGCTTGATGTCTTTAGATTTCAAACCAAAGTTTCCATTTTCATTCGTAATTGAAGTTCAATTTAGAGAAAATATTCTCAAATAACACCTAAAAGTCAATTTATTACTGAGATAGCACCCATAAAGGAGGGTCTTACTCAAATAACACTTAAAAGTTGCCAAAAGTCTTTTAAGCCTCTCTAACTATTATATTTACATGTTTGCAATTTTGAATTAAAAAACCGTTAAAAAATAGTAATTAATAAGAGTGAAAAAGTGGGAAAGCATGTTTGTGTTTGGGGGTATCTCGAGAACAATGGTCGGCGATAAGGAGAAATTCCAGTAAGATATTGGTTTGTGTTTCTATCAATTTAGTTTGGAGTTGCTCTGCTATTATTTTGTAAAATGTATCAAACTCTGCTATGATTTGAAAGCTAATCGAATTCTTTTTACAGACATATCTGTGTAGAAGGTGCGACGGCGAGGTTACGGTGAAGAATCGACGGCAAGGTTACGGTAAAGAAACGACGGCGATTGACGGCGAATGGGGTAGGAATCTCTTAGTAAACCCTAATATTAAGCTTTGAGGGTTTAGAAATAGCTAGTGGTTGTGATTTATGTTCCGAGGGAATAAACAGGTGGATTGATTAGTTAATCAAGCGAGTGAAGAAATGGGAAAACAAGGTAACAAATTATGTATTTGAATTTGACGCGGTTGATTATTTATTGATAGAAAAATATGATAGAGTTTCTTTGTAAGTATATGTAGAAGAGTTACAAAAGAGAGACATAATTAAGTTTTACTTTGTGTAGTAATTGCGAAGAAAAACTACCCCAAAAGACTTTATGCAGCAAGGAAAGCACCAATAAAGGGAAAGAGCATGCATATTAATTGCACCTTGGAGAGTTTAGCAAGATTGAAAGAGAAGATTGGGGAAGATGCTTACACTGAGATACGTGATCACTCTAAAGTGGGAGTAGTGTTGAAGCTTGCTGACATTAGTTTTGTATGGTGAATTTGACTCGCAAATGAATTTCGAAACTGAATTCATCCTCACATACATAACAGGTCGAAATCCCTCCAAACAAATTTAAATCCAGAAGCCGAGCCTAGCCTCCCAAACAGTTGTCTAATTCGACCTTACATACATGAAGAACAGGTCAGGCAGTGTTTAGCGCAAAGTTCGTTCGACCTTCTATAAGCCGAGCTTTGTCTCCCAAAATCTTCTAACATTGACAGGGTAAGCCGAGCTGCAGATCGCACCTAATCGTCTAAATAAAGCTGAGCTTAAACCAATAATTACAACAGGGCAAACTGAGCATGGCCTCGTACGTAAAACATAAGCCGAGCCCGCTGCACTTATATTCCGATCCGAATATTTTAGAGCATAAAACGAGATAATCTCGCATTTGAACAAAAATACAAACCAAGTTCAGGCTTGCATGAAATCAATGCTTCAACTACGAGCCGACCTCTTACATGCAAGACTCTAAAAAGAAACTAAAAGTTTGAAGACACAAACAGATCGTCCTCTCAAGCTTGGTGACATCCATCACACCATCTCTGCTTTCATCGAGATAAGTATTCGTGCTTTACACTTTATATATCATTTAATCTTCACATCTGTCGATTGTCAAAACCGAGCTTTACACTAAGCTCAATACTAAAATACAAACCAAGTTCAGGCTTGCATGAAATCAATGCTTCAACTACGAGCCGACCTCTTACATGCAAGACTCTAAAAAGAAACTAAAAGTTTGAAGACACAAATTGATCGTCCTCTCAAGCTTGGTGACATCCATCACACCATCTCTGCTTTCATCGAGATAAGTATTCGTGCTTTACACTTTATCATTTAATCTTCACATCTGTCGATTGTCAAAACCGAGCTTTACACTAAGCTCAATACTAAATTCCGACTCAAAAAGCCTAGTTCGCCTAGCATCGAGCTAGCTACATTCAAAAGCTGAGAACACTTCTCATAGTTAAGCCGAGCTCAACGCTCGCAATTACACGAATAAATCTTTTGCAAAAAAGCCGAGATCACATCCTGCACTACGTCATTGTAATAGGATAAGCCGAGCTTGCCTCACACCTAACTACAAAAGATAAGCTCAAAGCTCACATATTCTGCTAACCCAAGTTATCATGATTGTTCGCCAATCTGCCCATTTGGCAGCTCATCTCGCGGCTCGTCAGTCAGATCATCTGGCAGGTCATCTCGCAGCTCGTCAGTCAAATCATCTGGCAGCTCGTCAGTCAAATCATCTGGGAGCTTATCTGTCAGCTTATGCTTCGCAGCTCATCCTTCGTAGCTCAACGCAGTTCATACTTCGTAGCTCATCCTTAGCAGCTCATCGCAGCTCATCCTTCGTAGCTCAACACAGTTCATGCTTCGCAGCTCATCCTTAACATCTCATCGCAGCTCATTCTTCGCAGCTCAACGCAGTTCATGTTTCGCTCATCTTTCAAGCTCAATGCAGTTCATGTTTCACAACTCAACATTGTTCATGATTCGCTGCTCTTCAGCTCATGCTTCACAGTTCACTCATCGCAGCTCTGCAACTCATGCTTTGCCTAACTCACAGCTCGTTAAATACTTCATGTTGCCTACCTAGCAGCTCATCCAAACATCGCAGCTCGTAAAAACATCGCAGCTCGTAAAAACATCGCAGCTCATCACCTAAACTTCGCTCGCAATTTCTGATTATTCTTGATTCAAGACGAGCTACTTTTTCTTCTAATTCGCATTCTCATTCACCGAACTGAGGGGGGACTAATTGTTGGTGCGGAATTTAGCACCCATAACAAACCCGACTTAAACCAGAATAATTCTACCAAACCGATAATCGGCCCATGAGTGCCCAGGAAGCTCTTGCCGACCTCCTAAGATAAAAAGGAATTGTTCCTTTTCCCGAACAAAAAAAAAGAAAATCCGAAGATATAGGCAATTTGAAAATTCAAGCCCAAGATTTGAGGAAATAGACCTTATCCCGATACCCGACCACCCTCTCCCTATAAATAGGGAGGTCCTTTTCCAAGACAATGGAAATGGAAATATTTACCAAAAAACAGAATTTCAAGATACGAAAGATCAATCGATCAAGATCCATAACAAATTGTAACAATTTGACAATTTGTAACAATTTGACAATTTGTATCTAAAGTGCGTCAAGTTTCTAAAAGATATTTCAATATCAATCAAACCAATAAAAAAAAACATCCACAAGACCAATGCAATTGCAAGAAATCAAAGATAAAATAAATTCAAAGAAAACAATTGAATCAAATTAAAAACAATTGGAAAAAAAACAGAAATTAATCAAAGAAAAAAAACTCAAGAACCATAAAATCGTTGGAGAAAATCAAAGAAACATTGGAAATATTAACCAAAATCAAAACTTTAAGATACAACAGATCAATCAATCAAGACCCATAACAAATTTAAACAATTTGTATCAAAATTGCGTCAAGTTTTTAAGAGATAATTTCATTCTCAAATTCTCAATCATATTAGAACCAAATTCCACAAGAAGCCACGCAGTTGCAAGAAATCAAACATAAAATCAAAGAAAACAATTACCAATATCAAATCAAAGATCGAGAAAAAAAAAACCTGTGATTCCACGTTGATGAGGAAGATCAGAGACTCTAGACGCCATTATCTGAAGTAACGCTCCTCCAATATATCTGATCCTCCTTTTTCTTCGTCTTCTTCTTCTTTTATTTGCTCGTCCAATACTCGTAAGACAGAGATGAAAAGAAATACCGGAGATGACACAATCGTCCAATACTCTCTGATTGAAAAAAACTCAAAAACCAAAGAAAACATTGGAAATATTTAACAAAATCATATTAAAAGGTTAAAACAGATCAATTGATCAAGATCATGAGTTTATAAGGAGAAATCAGAAACAAAAACCTGCGATTCCACGTTGATTAGAGACTCTAGACGCCTTTATATCTAAACCTTCTTCTTCGTCTTGTTCTTTTGTGATCTGAAGTAACGCTCCTCCAATACTTGTTAACAGAGATGAAAACATATATCGGAGACGACCCAATAACTATGATTCACTCTCTCTTCAGATTTCAAAATCTCTTAGCTTCTCTCAGAAGAAAAGCCCTAATTTTCTGAGTGTAAATTGCGAATGGTGAAGATTTGGGGTCGAAGAAGGGTATATAATGTTTTAATGAAAATTCGTAGCTCTCTCTAACGGTCATGTTTTTTTACGAACCGAAACTTCTAACCGTTGATTTAACTTTTAATTTTAAAAACAAATGATGCTCATAAAAATGTAATCTTTGTTACTAGCCGTTGGAGACAAGGAACCAAGTCGGTGTGGAGCTGCCGTTTTTGTTTCTTGTTCATCAAGTTAGATTGCTCCTTACATCTAACTAGGTCCAATCTAATGATGTTTAATCTAATTAGTTGTTTCTTGTCAACGTTGAGCATGAAGTTAGATTGCTTCTTACATCTAATGATTTCCTAACTAGGAAAAATTCATCTCAAATCTGTTGGAGTTTCATCTTTGATTAAACATGTACAAAAGAAATTAGAAGAAGAAGTTGAAGGAAGAGTTGTGTTGTGTTCGTAGGAGGAAGAAGAAGAAGAAGAAAGAATAAAAAGGCCAATGGGCCATGGTGTTGAATTGAGGGCCCAAATGTTAAATTGGTTATTTTGTGTTGTTAAGACAAAACAAGTAAAGTAAATAGGTTAAGATAAGTAGTATAAATGTAGTGTGTGGTTGTAGAATTACAATTAACAAGTAGTAAGAAGTAAAAGCATTAAGTGGCTAAACCTAGTACTATTCAACAAAATCGCTGATGTTATTAGAGCCAAACATGTTTGACAGTGTCCTCATCATTGAGGAAAAGTAAAAAAAATTTACTATTTTCTCAGGTGCCACAACCACAAAATATATTTGTTAGATTTTTTTGTTTAATCCATTTGTTTGACCCCATTAACAAAAGGTAAAATTTCTAACTGCACCCAATTCTTATCTTTTCTTTAAATAATTTTAGTTTATAGCATTCCAAATTAATATTTAAAATTTTAACTATATAATGACCCCGGTAAACGAAATTCCTAGATCCGCTATTGATCTTCACTGGGAAATATTGATAAAGGTTCATCGTTGTTATTTCCTTTTATGTCAATTGTCAACATCATCAAATTAACAATGAGATTAATTTGTCAATGAACAAAGCTTTATGTCTTTAGGTTCGTAACCAACGCTTCCATTTTCTGCTTCTCATGTTTAATAATGCATCGAAATCTATTTCACTGATTTTCTTTCACTTAGTTTTGTAACACATTGCATTGATCAATATCTGCTAACACAAAGCTGAAGTATTTTAATTATTATAAGATATATGTGACAAAAAGAATAGCTATATCAGGTAAAAAAATTAAAACGCAACTAAAGGAATCCAGGAGAAAACTGAAGATAAATGGAAATTAAACCACACTAAAACACTTGTCCATGTTCAACATCATTATCTTTGATGGATAATGTAAAACCAAACAGAAAATGGCAAGAACACAAAGAGAGATCATCACAGCTAGATGATCAACAAAAGAAGATTAGGGTTTTGTTTCTTCATGCACAAGAAACTGATAAGTTGTCCAGCGAAGGCAGAAGAGCAACTTCAGCATTTTCTGAGACAGAGTATTTCTTGAACACTGCACATAGCGTACTCTCTCAAGCCGAGTCCCTTAACTTCATCAGCATTTTCGCATGCTCCCTGAAAAAACCAAACGAAACCATTGTTAATTCATGACTGCAAAAAAAGATCAGTAACATAAAGCAAGGATTATGTTAGATTAGCTTATATTATCTCATCTTCCAAATAGCCAGTGTGATGTTTCAAGGTCTCAATCCAAAACAGCGTCTTTTTAAGGATTTCACGCGCAGCATAAACCGCTGATGCAGCCAATATCGATGGACGGTTTAAGACAACTATAGGTTATTGCATGAGTCCTAGTTCAGCCAAGTAGAATACCAACTTCTCCATCTCAATGTCACATGGAACCGAAGCTTTAACGTATCGCGCAAGGAACAGATAAGGAGTTAAAACGGTGATGTACCATTCGACTTGTCCTAAGATCGATTTCTCCATAGCCAAAACCTGTTTTCTGATATAGGCATTGTCTGATAGACAAAATCATTAACCTCAGGAGCCCAAATCTCTTCATACTTGCAAGCTATTAGCATAGCGCTTAGTCCCAACAGCTGAAGCTCTCTTCTAGGAACTAGATAAACAATATATTTACTAGCCGTTGGAGACAAGGAACCAAGTCGGTGTGGAGCTGCCGTTTTTGTTTCTTGTTCATCAAGTTGTTTCTTGTCAATATTTGAGTCTGATCCATTGTTCTATGCAAGCACGGGGCATTCTTTTATTGAGATAATCTAGGAGACAATGGATCAGACTCAAATTAGATTTTTGGTAAATCATTCGAGAGTCTAAACATTATTAATACTAGATTATGAACCCCCCGCGATATCGCGGGGGAACTCATTTTACACAAATATATTTGATTGTGTTGATGTATTAAATTATTATAATAATATATTCAAAATTTTGAATTATTACATAAAATTAACTATGTTTAAAAGCTATATCATAAATATTTACCAAAGATGTTAAAACAATTTATGAATAAAAATGTAAAAAGAAGAATTATAATTAAAAAACACATTTGAAACAATTTTTATTGAATGAAAAATTATTTGTAAGTGATAAAATATATAACGAAGAGTTATAGTATAGAGATGAGAAATTCTAGGGGGTCAAAACCCAAAAATTCGGATGGAGTCGGTACTCAACACAACTTGTGGGTGACTAAGAACTTCGTCCGAGAATTGATGCTTTTTGTTTGCCCACTGCTCTTTAAATATAAAATTAATATTTATTTTATTATATATATTCGAGAAAATATAAAATTTGATGACTTAAATTATATCTATAACAAACAAATAAACATTTACAAGATCTCATAAATTTATATTTGTATTGATAAATTAACTCAGTAAAAAAACTTCTTCCTTGAATATTCACGTGACGAATTGGAATCATTGTTTTTTCCTAATAATAGAGATGATTTTTGGATTACTATACCATTTAAAACGGTTTATTTGACGCTTACCACATTTAAAGAGCCCAATCACAAGCGTCATGATGTGTTGTGTTTTTATCGGTTTTGAGTCTTTGTTTTAGGTGTCGTTATGAGTCATTAGTCATGTCTAGTCCATCTTTTGCGTCTTTTTGGTCTTGTCTTGAGTCTTTTACAGGTCATAGGTGTTTGAGCGGGATTTGGAGATTTTCGTGCATTTTTGGACTTGTTCGGGTCAAAACAGGAGAGAGAAGTTGATTTTGCAGACACAGCCAGTTAGACCGACCAGTCACAAACTAGACCGATCAGATGCCAACTAGACCGATCGGTCCAAAGCTGAAAACGTGGACCAGAGCCGGTTGGACCGATCGGTCCTCCACTAGACCGATCGGTCCAGAGCTTCGACGTCGGGACAGAGAGGGTTGGACCGATCGGTCCACACCTAGACCGATCGGTCCGGAGCTTCGACGGAGAGCAGATTTGGTTGGACCGATCGGTCCTCCTCTGGACCGATCGGTCTGATTTCCTGACGCCTGGTTTTGGTTTTCCTTAACCGGATTTATCTTCTATTTTCTGTACTTGGGTATAAAAACCCCAGAAACCTAATTTTCTTTTTACGTTCTTTTCTCTGCAACTTTTGAGACTTCTCTTTGTAAGCTTTTTGGGATTCTAGAGATTCATCCTCTTTGACACTTTGGAGAAGATTTCTAAACCCTTATTCTTATTTATCAATTCAATTATGCTTTCCTTTCAATCTATTTGTCTTGTTTCTGTTGTTATGTGTGAGTAGTCTTTTAATTGGGTTTTAGGGTTCTAATTAGGAGATTCAATGGATTAATGGATTGATTGTTATTAGGAATTTCATTCTTTAGGTTCTTTGATTCACATGTTCTTAATGCTAGAATAGGATTGATCACCCTGTTGTAGATTCTAGGTTTTTCTATGCATCAAAAGTGTTCGATAGAATGCCTGAAAGAATGTGAATTGAGCAATGTATTTCTAGCCAACGAAAGTTGACGTTAGGACGCATTGTGAACTTAATGAACTTGTTTGGTAATGCGAATTTGATTAGGAAATTGCATGCGAAAGTTTAGTAATCGAATAGTCAAATTTAGTGATTAATGTCTTGAAAGAGAATTGGTCTAAATGTGTTCATGTTCGAGAACGGTTCTTTATTATTGAATTCCTGGTTTCATGTTTCCATTATTCGTTGATCTCTGAAATACCCTAATGCCCAATGTCTTTAAATCTTGGAGTTCAATCGTTTTATTTATTAGCATTTTTATTTTACAATCTGAAAACCAAACAAACAACCTTTCCGCTTTAGCTAAGAACGAGTCTCGGAAATCTTTAGAGTATCTTTGGTCCTTGTGGATCGATCTCGAATATACTACCTAGCGGTTAGATATTTCGGGTAATTACTCGAGCAATCAAGTTGGCGCCGTTGCCGGGGACCAATTGCGTTACCTAAGGATTTAGGATTAGTTTTTAGTCAAAAGCATTTTTATTTTCTGTTACTGATTTTCGTTTTCGTTTTCTCTTTGGTGTTTTCAGGTGTATGACCCGCAGCCAAGGCTCGTCACATCTAGCGGACTACCAAGAGGATATCGGAAAATTTGAAAGAGCGAATAAGAAAAAGAAGAAGATTGCCGAGCAGAGAGAAGCTGAAATGGCTGAATTTGATGCTGCAGGAAATCTTCAGAATAGAGATGAACTCCCACTTGGAGGTGATCATCAAGGAGTGTTTCAGGATCCTCCACTTCCTAGAAACAACAATGCTCCTGCTGCTGGTGAACAAGATGCCGCTGCCCGTGCAGCTGCTGAACGTGATGCTGCTGCTAATGCCGCTCGTGTAGCTGTAGCAAATGCTAGGCCCGCGCCTGCTCGACAGACTCTGAGAGAGCATGATGCTCCTAATGTTGTGCATTTCCGAGACAGGAACCAACAGCTGCCAATCAATAGGAATGATTTTGAGATTAAGACAGGGTTGCTATCTTTGGTGAAGCAGAATCAGTTCCATGGTCTCACCTCGGAGAATCCAGTCTACCATTTGGATAACTTCGAGGATATATGCAGTACAACAAGAATGAATGGTGTACCTGATGATATCATCAAATGCAGACTTTTCACCTTCTCCTTGGCTGACAAAGCCCATCGCTGGTTGAAGTCTTTGGACACTGAGAATTTAAGAAGCTGGGAAGACTACAAGGCTGCATTTCTGTCACAGTATTTTACTCAGTCCAGGACAGCCATTCTGAGGAACAAGATCTCTTCTTTTCAGCAGCATGGTACAGAATCGTTCCATGATGCTTGGGAGCGGTTCAAAGACTACTACAGAGAATGCCCTCATCACGGGTTTCCATATGCCACTTTGATCAATACTTTCTACAGGGGAGTCGATAAGGACTACAAGATGGCTTTGGATACTGCTAGTAATGGGGATTTCATGACCAAGACTGAGGATGAAGCTACAGAGCTTATTGAGAATCTGGCAACCAGCAACAGTAACCACAATGTTGACTATGACAGGTCGTACAAAGGTGGAGAAGGAGAGTCGAAACAGATTGCTGAGTTGACAGCTAAGGTAGAGCAGCTCCTCAAGAGAGATCAGCGGGTTGTCAATTTCTGTGATGATTCAAGTAAAGGTCCAGTGCATCAAGAGTTCAGCGGAGACGGTTCTGAAGATCTACAGGCAGAGTTGAATTTCGTGAATGGGTATGGAACCTATCAGAACAGAGGGTTCAATCAGAATTACAGGAACCATCCCAACCTTTCCTACAGAAGTACCAATGTTGAGAATCCTCAGGATCAGGTGTATCCAACTCAGGCAGGGTCACAGGGTCAGTAATTTCAGCCTAGTCAAGGTTTTCAGACTAAGGGAAACTTCCAGGGACAATTCCAACCTCCTGCAGGTACCACTCATGCATCTACATCTGGAGATAATGAGATGACATTGATGATGCAGCAGATTCTTGAAGGTCAGAAGAAGAATGCTGCTGAGATCAATGTAAAGGTAGATATCATGTACAATGATCTCAATGGGAAGTTTACAACGCTATCCTCACATGTCAAGACTCTTGAGAGTCAGGTTGCTCAAATTGCTTCAGCCTCTACACGACCAGCTGGTGCTCATCCTGTGAAGGTAGAACCCAAGGGTAAGGAACATTGTTATGCGATTATGATCCATGAAGAGCCCAGAGAGAGTGATGTTGCCAAACAAGAGGAAGCTAAGGCTATTGTTGTTGAGACATCTGTAGAGGACAAGATTGGAAAGGTTGATGAACCTTTAAATGTGGAGCCGCCATCCTATGTTCCCAAGCTACCATTTCCAGGCCGTGAGAGACAGATTCAGAAGCAGAAAGAGTATGCACGCTTTGATGAGATCATGAGACAGCTATATGTTAGACTCCCTTTCTTGAAGTTGGTTCTCCACCTTCCAACTTTCAAAAGTTACCTGAAGGATGTCTTCTCTAACAAGAAGAGCATTGAGGAAGGGGTTATGTTGATCTCTAAGAGTAAAGAGTATGTTCAGCTGGAGGAGTCTCGGGGACAACAAGGCAAGGTACAACTCACTGATGTAGTAGAAGTGGTAGCAGGAAAAGAGATGGTCAGCACTAGCAGTGCCATCCTTCCAGTCACTATTCATGAGAAGCTCGATGATCCAGGAAGTTTTGTTTTGCCTTGCCGGATTGGGAAGTCCATATTTGAGAGGTGTCTTTGCGATTTGGGAGCTGGTGTTAACTTGATGCCTCTTTCTGTGTCAAAGCGTCTAGGCATTACCGATTTCAAGCCATCAAGGATCTCTTTGATTCTAGCTGATCGCTCTGTGCGATACCCAGTGGGTTTGGCGGAAGACGTGCATGTTCGAGTGGGAAATTTCTATATTCGAACTGATTTTACTGTCTTGGAGCTTGACAAGGAACCACAAGATCCTCTCATTCTTGGTAGGCCATTTTTGAACACCGCAGGAGCTATAATTGATGTGAGAAGAAGCAAGATCAACCTGCAAATTGGAGACTACTCTTTGGAGTTTGACATGAGAGAGACGAGGAAAAACCCCACCATTGACGGTCAGGCATTTTCTATTGACACGAATGATGAATCTAGCGATAAGTGTGTAAAGAAATGCAGTGGTTGGAGTGAGGTCAAGGAAGTCCTGGATGGAGACACTCACATTCCAATAAAGAAGATTGCTGCTAAGGATATGGTGAAGCAGAAAAGGATCAAGGGAGATCCTCATATAGCTTTGATACCGCTGCGTTGTGTCGGGGACACCATTGAGTATAAGGTGCAGTGTAAAGGAACCTCGAAACCTTTCTCCAAAGCTAGGAGCATTCTCACTTCTGAATGGAAAGAGAAGGGTAGAAAAGCTGTGAAAAGTGTGGTTGGTAAAGTTCTGAAGCTGAAGTTAAATGATTGGGGACCTTGTTTCGGAGCAAGTTCCCGCACTCATACTCATTAGTCCACGAGAATCCGGTCAAGCTAGTGACATAAAACAAGCGCTTTGTGGGAGGCAACCTACCAGGTATTTCGGATTTCCCTACCATTTATTTATTTTTCCTTTGTTTTCTTTTGAGTGTGTATGGCATCTTTTCTTTGAATTGTTTTCACACCGAGTCGGTGTGAAGCAAGTCGGGGGGAGGATGTCATTTTTCTACTAATCGAGTTTGCTTTGGTTGTTTCTTTTGTTTCTTTCGTTGAGTCTGTTTTTATCGAGTCAAAAAAAAAAAAAAAAAAAAAAAATAATAATAATAATTGTGTCTTTTATTGAGTCAAAATTTGTTTGAGAACTATGATTTTTTCTTGGGGAATTGCACCTTGCTTGATTTCAATGCCTTGGGACCATTTTAGCTTTATTCGATAACTTGGAAGTTCAGGAAAATCCATCACTAGATCGCTTTATAGTAGTCCCTATCTCTTTGAAATTCGGATGAATTGAGCTTTATCTTATATACTTGAACTTAATCTGGACTTAATTTATCTCACTTAGGGGCTTGAGAATCATGTAATGGATCATACATTCAGAGTTTTGTTTGCATCATTTTTTTTTACCACTCTTTGCTAACTCTGAATGGCTAGACTCATTTTTAGTCTAGTACCACACCTGTTCCCCCACCCATTGTTTGAAACCTCATGCATTCTTATATAATCATCATGATATGCATCCATGTGCGAAAACTACGGAGTATACGGACCGACATAGCTTTCCTTTTGTTAGGATAGTGAGTTGTAGTTTACTGGTTGTTGATATGTGATGAGATTGAGCCATTGTGGTTTAGTGGTTATTTTCATGGGCATATGCTACTGTTTGCGGTTTTTCTTGATGCAGATTTTATGAGACACCGGTTCCACTCCCCCGTCTAAAAAAAAAAAAAAAAAAAAAAAAAAAAAAACGAAAATAAAAAGAAAGGACGGGAAAGGAGAGTGATTGGAACCGGAAATGTCGAGTTATTATTAGTTATATTGTTAAGCATCAAGGTTACTCATTGATTTGATTGGGATAATGTGTTGGTTGATTTGATCCGAGTTTAAGGGAAGCTATGTACCTCCTAGTTGGTCTGTGTCTCACTGTGATTTCGCATAATGACATTCATCCGTTTTACACTGTTTGAGAACCCGAAACACTTGAGTCACCAAATAATAACCCTTTCACCTAGCCCATAACGTGTTTGATATCCCCTTTGTGAGAGTACACGCCTCTGCTAATGAATGTTAAAAGGTTAAGTTGTCTGATTCTGAAAGTTCTTTTAGATCTCGGGACTTAATTTTGTTGCTACGGTTATGGCGAAGTACAGTCTAGTACGGTTTGATGAGTTTTGTGATAGTGGTTTGCA
Source organism: Arabidopsis arenosa (assembly GCA_905216605.1). NCBI lineage: Eukaryota > Viridiplantae > Streptophyta > Magnoliopsida > Brassicales > Brassicaceae > Arabidopsis > Arabidopsis arenosa. The sequence goes on along the minus strand of LR999454.1, from coordinate 6,075,537 downwards.
GGCAATTGATAAGAGCATGATCCCGAAGAAAATGTGAGTTCTCGTGTTTTCAAACCTCTTTTCTTGATAAAGATTTTTCTTTTCCTTGAGGACAAGCAAAGATCTAAGTCGGGGGGAGTTGATGTGTTGTGTTTTTATCGGTTTTGAGTCTTTGTTTTAGGTGTCGTTATGAGTCATTAGTCATGTCTAGTCCATCTTTTGCGTCTTTTTGGTCTTGTCTTGAGTCTTTTACAGGTCATAGGTGTTTGAGCGGGATTTGGAGATTTTCGTGCATTTTTGGACTTGTTCGGGTCAAAACAGGAGAGAGAAGTTGATTTTGCAGACACAGCCAGTTAGACCGACCAGTCACAAACTAGACCGATCAGATGCCAACTAGACCGATCGGTCCAAAGCTGAAAACGTGGACCAGAGCCGGTTGGACCGATCGGTCCTCCACTAGACCGATCGGTCCAGAGCTTCGACGTCGGGACAGAGAGGGTTGGACCGATCGGTCCACACCTAGACCGATCGGTCCGGAGCTTCGACGGAGAGCAGATTTGGTTGGACCGATCGGTCCTCCTCTGGACCGATCGGTCTGATTTCCTGACGCCTGGTTTTGGTTTTCCTTAACCGGATTTATCTTCTATTTTCTGTACTTGGGTATAAAAACCCCAGAAACCTAATTTTCTTTTTACGTTCTTTTCTCTGCAACTTTTGAGACTTCTCTTTGTAAGCTTTATGGGATTCTAGAGATTCATCCTCTTTGACACTTTGGAGAAGATTTCTAAACCCTTATTCTTATTTATCAATTCAATTATGCTTTCCTTTCAATCTATTTGTCTTGTTTCTGTTGTTATGTGTGAGTAGTCTTTTAATTGGGTTTTAGGGTTCTAATTAGGAGATTCAATGGATTAATGGATTGATTGTTATTAGGAATTTCATTCTTTAGGTTCTTTGATTCACATGTTCTTAATGCTAGAATAGGATTGATCACCCTGTTGTAGATTCTAGGTTTTTCTATGCATCAAAAGTGTTCGATAGAATGCCTGAAAGAATGTGAATTGAGCAATGTATTTCTAGCCAACGAAAGTTGACGTTAGGACGCATTGTGAACTTAATGAACTTGTTTGGTAATGCGAATTTGATTAGGAAATTGCATGCGAAAGTTTAGTAATCGAATAGTCAAATTTAGTGATTAATGTCTTGAAAGAGAATTGGTCTAAATGTGTTCATGTTCGAGAACGGTTCTTTATTATTGAATTCCTGGTTTCATGTTTCCATTATTCGTTGATCTCTGAAATACCCTAATGCCCAATGTCTTTAAATCTTGGAGTTCAATCGTTTTATTTATTAGCATTTTTATTTTACAATCTGAAAACCAAACAAACAACCTTTCCGCTTTAGCTAAGAACGAGTCTCGGAAATCTTTAGAGTATCTTTGGTCCTTGTGGATCGACCTCGAATATACTACCTAGCGGTTAGATATTTCGGGTAATTACTCGAGCAATCACGTCACATGAGAATGTCTTCTCATATTCGGACTTTGTAATATTGCTAACTCAGCATCAATATTTCATTGTAAATAATCCATATATATTGCCTTAAGATAGAAAGCATCATTGTTATCATATAAAATACTTAAATAAAAAAATTTACTGTATAATCCGTCCAATTCTAAAAAAAAATTGTTGGTATCTTCATTAGAATTTTATATTTAAAGTTGATTAAATCTTCTCTATTTTTATAATCGTTCAAAAAAACTTTGGTTAAATCGAGAATGAAAATAATTTTTTTAATATTAAAATGATATGTTTATAAATAATTTAGAGAATAAAGAATTTGGAGCCATCTTACAGATTTTTTTTTTGGATTCATCATGAAATAAATAATCTATGTTAAAGAAGAAAAATTTGGGAATTACTTAGGAAGAAGGACAAATACATAGAGTTCAAAAGTCACGAACATTTAAATAGACAACTATTCATACAAAAAGTTGTGACAAAAAAATGCAATGAAATATAGTGAAGAGACGTAACTTTAAATGAATATATGCAACTATAAAGACACAACCGTAAACTGAAAAAAATATGACTATAATTGAACAAATAGAACTGTCTCAAAAAAATAACCGTCTATATTTAACCGAAAAGATGCGATAAAAAACATAACTTAAAAATAACCGTCAATATTTTAATGGAAATTTACGATAAAAAGACACAAACGAAAAAATAACCGTCAATATTTCAACAGAAAGTTGCGATGAAAAGACACAACCGAAAATATAACCGTCAACGAAAAAAGTAACTATCAATATTTTAACGAAGAGTTGCAATAAAAAGATACAACCGAGAAAAAATAACAGTCAATATTTTAACTGAAATTGCGATAAAAAGACACAAACGTAAAAAGTAACCGTCAATATTTTAACGAAAAGTAACGATAATAAGGTACAACCGATAAAAAAATAACCGTCAATATTCAAACGGAAAATTACGATAGAAAGACACAACCAAAAAAGTAACCGTCAATATTTTAACAAAAATTTACGATAAAAAGACACAACCAAAAGAATAACCGTCAACAAAAAAAAAGTAACCGTAATTATATTACCGAAGAGTTGCGATCAAAAAGATACAACCGAGAAAAATAACCGTCAATATTTTAACGGAATGTTGCGATAAAAATAACAACCGAGAAAAATAACCGTCAGTATTTTAATGGAAAGTTGCGATAAAAAGACACAACCGAGAAAAAATAACCGTCAATATTTTAACGAAAAGTTGCGATAAAATGACACAAACGAAAAAAGTAACCGTCAATATTTTAACGGAAAGTTGCAATAAAAAGACACAACCGAAAAATAACCGTCAACAGAAAAAGTAACCGTCACTATTTCAACGAAAAGTTGAAAAAAAAAACAAGAAACTAACCGTTAATTTTTTAACGGAAGTTGCGATAAAAAGACACAACATTTATTGAGATTGGTATTATATATAGATTTAATCTTTCATTATGTCAGAAATAACCCCATACGTTTCTCGGTTTCGAATCAATTGTAACGTAAAAACGAAATAAACACATCAAACTACTTGAAGAGGGTCATATTTATCTGAATGGCGCTCCAATTTTTTAAAAGTTTGTTTTCTCTCCTTCTTCTCTTTTATCCTCTTGAATTACCAAGTATGATCAAGTCTTGGAATTTATTGTTCTTGTGCTATTGTGCATGCTTGTTTCGTAATTGATTGTCATTTATTCAAGATTTATCACGTTTCTTGTTAGTTTTCGTTTCCGATTATAATTTGTTAAAATCCGGTGAAGATCCAGTCACAACTCGCCGAAAACCGGTATGAAAGTGATTTCAATGATATTTCGGTGCCTAGTTGCGATGTATTGGCTCTATTTGACGGTTGGGATACGGTGGTTGTAGTATATGTTTAATTTGTAGCATGCATACAAGTTTACAAATGTTAATAACGCTCTATATACTCGTTTCTATTTTTACAAACTTTAATAACGTTATATATACGTCTATACATGCATACAAATGTTAATAACCCTTTCTATATATGTATTTAAATGTATACATAGATCCAATACCATAACACTATAATTAATTTTAATGTTCTATATATGTGTTTACATATGCACAAATGTTAAAATTGTTTAATACTCCCTCTTTTTCAAATTATACGATGTTTTAGTTAAAAACACACAATTTCAGGAAAAAAATTTCTTTAAAAACTATCATTTAATGCTTGATTTAAGAAAATTCAACCAATAAAATGCAAGACGGCAAAATATAAATAATCATAAATACCAAATCATTTATAATTTTCATAGAAAATTGTAAAACATAATTTAATGAAACAAAATAAAATTCCTAAAACATCTAATATAAGGAAACAAAAGGAGTATATGTTAATAGCATGTTAAAATATCTCTAATATGAGAAAATAATAATTAATGTTAGTCTAACCGTTATTGGATGCATGTCAACTTGTTCATTCTCATTGCAGGTGAGTCATTTCACCTGGCAAGCATTAAATATCTGTCAACTCGTTCCTTCTCTCGCCCAAAAAGTCAACTGAACGTATCACATGGGCAAGGTTAAAGTAGATGCCGTTTTTCTATATTTTTTTCCAACTTCAAACTTATTTGTTCAATTTATTTGTTCATCTACCTAAAAATTAAATTTCGTTGAGCTAATTATTTACCCCATTATTGTCTCTCAGCTAAACGAAATTTATTTTTTTAATTGACAATGTAAATTTTGATTAAAAAAATATTCGGTTGTAAAAATAATTAAAATGATAAAAATAAATTCTAACGGAATATTATAGAAAATATTTTAACAAATTGTAATATTATGTGTTCATAAATGTGTAATATTCTATATAATTTTGACAAATTATGATATTGTTTGTTCATAAAGTCCCTGAAGAACGGCTCCTTAACTAAGTTTTGATTTAGTATTTCGTAAAAGCTTTTTGTTTTGTAGTTTATAATAGGGTTTAAGCATATGTTTGAATTGCACTTCTTGTCTGTTGTTGTTGTGTGTAAAATAAAGAAAGAAGCAGTGAAGGAATATAACATGTGGCTTGTTTCTAAAAACATTTTGCAGTCGCAGTTTATTAAATTACAAAGTTTTCATCTCATGGAACTACACAAAATAAGAGTTGTCGCAACAAATCCAACCCTAACCCTCAAAATCAAGAAGCTCTATCTGTTACTAGGTTTGAAACGCAGTTTCAAAGGAAGAGAGGAAGGAAATTACGGGAAAGAATCTATAATTAAACCAAGTAATTTTATGGTTTTGAAATTCTTCTATAAACGAAGCTTTATGATGTCTTTACATTTGAAACCAACGCTTCCATTTTCATTCGTAACTCAATTTATCTAGGAGAATTTCTGCTTTCCATGTTAATAATAAGCTAAATCAGTAAGAAATTCAAACGCAAATAGAGTAACCCAAGAGAAACTGAAGATAAATGAAACCACACTAAAAAAGTTGTTCATGGTCAACATCATTATCTTTGACGGATCTAACAGAGGATCTAATGCAAAACCAAACCAACAAAAGGGAAGAACACAAAGAGATCATCACAGCTAGATGATCAACAAAAGAAGACTAAGGTTTTGTTTCTTCATGCACAAGAAACAGATAAGTCGTCAAGCGAAGGAAGAAGAGCAACTTCAGCGTTTTCTGAGACAGAGTATTTCTTAAACACTGCGGTTAGCGTAATCTCTGAAGCCGAGTCCCTTAACTTCATCAGCATTTTCGCATGTTCCCTGAAAAAAAACCCAAACCAAACCATTGTTAATTCATGACTGCCAAAAATGAAAAAGATCTGTAACATAAAGCAAGAATTAGGTTAGATTAGCATACATGATCTCATCTTCCAAGTAGCCAGTGTGATGTTTCAAAGTCTCAGTCCAAAATGGCGTCTTCTTAAGGATTTGACGTGCAGCATAAACCGATGATGCAGCCAGCATCGATGGACGGTGTAAGACAACTATGGGATACTGCATAAGTCCCAGCTCAGCTAGATAAAACACCAGTTTCTCCATCTCAATGTCACATGGAACCGAAGCTTTAACATACCGCGCAAGGAACACATACGGTGTTGGAACTGTGATATACCATTCGACTTTTCCTAAGATTGATTTCTCCATAGCCAAAACCTGTTTCCTGCTATAGGCATTGTCCGAAATACAGACGAAATCATTAACCTCAGGAGCCCAAATCTCTTCATACTTGCAAGCTATAAGCATAGCGCTTAGTCCTAACAGCTGAAGCTCTCTTCTAGGAACCATTGTCAAAGATAGAAACCGATCAACGAGGTTAATGGTAAGGTAAAGTGTCTCTGGCATCAACTCAAACTTCCTGTGAACATCTACAAGCCAATCGATCAGAATTGATCTCATCTTCTCGTTTATCTCAGGCTGTGATCCAATATAGTCTTTGATTCCTCCTTCCTCTTCTACAGTCCTATAAAACTTGAAGATGTCCTCTACATATTCCACAGCAGCCAGTTCGTTGTTAGCATCGGCAGCATCAATGTCAATCACAGCATCCTTCAGTCCACTCGCAGCCTGTTAGACAATGAAACAGAGGAGTTAGATCATCAAACATGGTGAATCTCATCAAAAGATTAGAAATTTAAGATACCTTGCTTCGAGCTCTTAAGGTTGCGGTGAAAGTCTTTGTTCCTCTTATATGAGTTCTTCTGCTAAAATGTGGTTTGCAGCTTTTCTCGTTTTCGTCAGGGCTAATGACTATAACCTCGGCTTTTGTCTGCGGTTTCACCTTCTTTGCAACATCCTGAGTAGATAAATACTTTTATGAGTTCCAAATTTGAGTGAAAACAGAACATAATCAACAAAAGAAGTCAGACATGTTTAAAATCACCTTTCCGGGTACAATATCACGACCAGTGACGAGATTACCAATGTCTCCAAGAACTTTTCGGTTTTGTCTTCCATGTCCCCCAACATTCTTCTGTTTGATTTCACCTAACAAATTCAATTATAGCAAAAACCCATCAATATTAGCCTAATAGAAACTCGAAGTCTTGTCAGATCAGACCGAATCATGAACACTCAGTACAAATTCTATATCAAAACTGCGTCAATTTTCCAAGGGATAATTTCAATCTGAATCAAAATAATTGGAAATTATATACCAAAATCAAAACTTTAAGACACAACACATCAATCGATCAAGATCCGTAACAAATTTGTATCAAAATTGCGTCAAGTTTCTAAGAGGTAATTTCAATCTCAGTCAAATAGAAAACAAAATTCCACAAGAACCCACGCAATTGCAAGAAATCAAAAGATAAAATCAAAGAAAACAATTCCCAAAATTTTAAGATACAACAGATCAACTAATCAAAGATCGAGAAAGAAAAACCTGCAATTCCACGTTGATGAAGAAGATCAGAGACTCTAGACGACGCCATATCTGAACCTTGTTGTTCGTTTTCGTCTTCTTCTGTGATCTGAAGTAACGCTCCTCCAAGACTCGTTAACAGAGAAGAAAAGAAATCCCGGAGACGACTCTTTCCCGTCCCGGCTTCGACCCAACCAGACGCCACTCTTCTGTTCAAAATCTCTCGTTTCTTCTCTCAGAAAAAAAAAACCCTAACTTTTTCTCGACTGTGAAATTGCGGATGGTGAAGATTTGTGATTGAGGAATGACACTGTTTTATTTTAAAACGGAAAAGTTTTAGCTCTCTCTAACGGTCATGTTTTTTTGAATCGAATCTTGACCGTTGGTTTGACTTTTAATTAAGATCTAACGGTTTAGATTGAGTGTTAGTCATAAAAATGTTAAATTTTTAATTACTAGCCGTTGGGGACGAGGAGCCTTACGTGTGTGTGGAGCGGAGGTTTATAAGACTAAACATAATAAATTTGCTTTAAGTTAAAGTAGTCTCTTTCCATTTTTCTGTTTAATACAGAATTACAGATTGCATTTATGAATAACAGAAAAACTAAAATAAATTGAATATTTAAGAATTTAAAGAAAATATGATTTTAAATAATAATTAATGTCGAAATAAACGAATTTTAAAATTTGTGATGAAAAACAAGAACTTTCGATATGTCATTTAAATCGTAAAGCTTAGTTTGAGTTTTTGATAAAATGGTCAAATTTCGTTGACTTAGCCATTTCGAGCATGTCGTTCATCAGACGTTCACAAGGTTAACAATCCGTTAGAAGTCTCCGTTAAATTAAAACAACGTCGTTTTTTTAAGCTTTCAAACGACGTACGTTTCATTAGAAAAGAAAAAAAATATTGTGTCCGCAAGGAATCAAACTGCTGTTCTGTTTTGACTCATAAGAGACTCTCAACCGTTTAGCTATGATAACATTTTGGTATTAGAACAAACAAAACGTATATATACTAAATAATAATAATATACAATTAATTAAAATTTTATGCAACTAAAAACATCAATAACAAAACATATACAAATATTAAATATAGTTACATAAATATATATTTCAAAATTTCAAATATTTAATTTTATATTTAAAGATTTCTTATATATTTAGAAAATTATTCTTTCCTAAAGTAAAAAAAAAAAAAAAAAAAAACTGAAACTTATGAAATATTGAAAATTAAATATATGATCTAAAATCTATACAATCCTTCTCATATAATATATGATTGATTTATACAAGTACATAAATTTTAGTTAATTTAATTTTATAAATAATTTTGTTTATAATAAAATTCATATATTTGTATTTTATATTATAATATATATTTAATAAATATAAACATAATTATTCCATCTTGAAATCGATGTGATATTCATATGAAAATATATAAAAAGAATCATTTTAATAAAATTATAAGAAAACGTGATAATTGTAGTGAATGACACATAACTAATCCTATATTAATATGAGAAGGATTTGTATAATTTTAGATCATATATCTAATTGTTGTCAAGTGTCTTTTTATATTCTATCTCTTTCTGCTTAATAATGTTTCTTTGTAAGTAATTCATGATTTTTTGTCAATGTAATCCATGTCTTTTGGCTTTTAATGAGAGAATCCAATCCTTATCTATTAATTATGTAAATATAATGTTTGTTTGGAGTCCGACGATTTCAACCACTCATTTTTTTATAAATAGAGACTCCTACTTCCATTGTTGTATCAATACTACAAATCTCATCATACTAAAAAATAATATCAATATGGATTCATCAGAATTTCATTTTGATATCGAAGTTTACAAAAGGCAGTCTCAAATTGAAGAGAAGTATATTTTGAACCGGTTTAGAGAGCGTCGAGACGATATAGAAGAAGACTATGCACCTCATAGCAAGAGAAAATACTTCAAGAGAGATCATGTAGCTTTGGAAGTGGTCAACAAAGAATGGAATGAATTCAAACAATTCAAGGAGCAAGAGCTTGAAAGATTGGACAAAATCACCATGAGACAAGAGGAGACAAACCTAATAATGAAAGAAAGGACTGAAGCTAAGAAAATGAAGATGTTTATGAAGCTAAGTGAAGAAGAGCATCTCGATGACTATAGCAAAGAGTTGTTGAAGAAATTAAACGATGATATATTCAGAAATTAATTAGTGTCAAATGTTTGTCTGTATTCAATCTTTTTCTACTTTAATAATGTGTGTTACTTTTTACTTTAATAATGTGTGTTTGTTACTTTCTGGTTTAATAATATTTTTTATCACTAATCCATGACTTTTTCGTCAATATATTCCCGGACTTTTCAGGTTTTAACGGGAGAATTCAATCGTTATCTAATAACTAGATCCATTATTGCCCGTAACAATTATACTTTCTGTCCATTCCAATTTTATTTTGTGAAAAATAACATACAATGAGAAACTAACCATGAGTCCATGACTTACTTTGCTTATCTGGATAATGGACCGAATAATAATTGTTACGGCCCAATAACGGGTGGACCGACGAATAATTGTTACGTGGATAAAAGAGAAAGAGACCCAAAGAGAATTAGATTTAGGCATTTAGCCGTTTGTTAAATAAAAGCTTCTTCAGCCGACTTTCACCAAAAATTCGTTTATCTTCTTTCTTTCTTTTTTTTTTTTCCCGTTGAACGTTTTCCTTCGTCCCCTGAACCCTTCAATTTAAAGTTTAACGGACGGTGGATTTCTCCGCTCTTGTTGGTCGAGCCGCAGAGGAATATTTTCTTTCTCTCAAGGATCTCCGCTACGCCTCTATGCGCTCCCCAAGTGGTTTGTCTTTCTCTGTTTCTACAAGTATTTCAAAGTGAAGCTTTCTTTAATTGGAATCAGATATGGTGCAAGATTAGGGTATTAGTTTTGAACAAATTTCCCGTAGGATGATTTATAGACTTTGAATGGAATTAGAAGATCCTTTTGTGTCCTTGATGGGTTTTTGTTACTAACTAACTGTGTTGTCAATGATCAAGTAAAGACTCTAGTATTTGCGTTTCATGTGATATTAAGACTGTAGCATAAGTCTCTCACTGTCCCTAGAAGTACCCTTGATCTGATGCCATGTTTAAATTTGCTTCTGACAAGGGAACAACAGAGAGTTTCAGTGTTTTCGTACTTATGTTGAGATTTCCCTGTTTTGCAAAGAACCGGTGGTGAAAAATTGTTGTATGCTTATGCTAATAATCATTTTATTGAATTTGAACATATACTCTATTTGATTGAATGTTATGTGATGTTGGATTTCAGGCTTCATGTATGGTCAGATAACAAAGACATGCTCTTAATGCTGGATTGTGTCTTCTGAGGAACCCGTGACGTCAATGATCGAGTAAAGACAGTGGTAAGTGTCTATACCAAGTAGTAAATGTAATATTTGCGTTTCATCTGATATTAATATAGTTTTGTTGTGTCACAGCTAGAGCATGAGAGAAAGATATTACAACTCAGTGACACATGAGGCACTTGAAAGAGTTTTTCAATGAACACAGGGCAATACCGTAAGTCTCTACTATCCCTAGAAGTAGATCTGATACCATGTTTGAATTCGCTTCATGATAAAAAGAGAGATTTTTGGGTTTCATAAATTGATTTTTAGTGTTGACGAGAACACAGAGAGTGTCAATGTTTTCCTTTGTATATCAAATCTGAATCCTCTTAATCTGAACAAAAACAATACATGTTGAGGGATGAATTTAACTTTTGTTTGTAGATAAGTTAAGTTTACAAATTTACTAATTGTTTTGGATTTACTTTTGTTATAGGAAGATTCTTATTTCCTCATGTATGTGCTTTTGAAGGTGTTCAAGGAGATTTCAAGTGTAGCAAACTTCTTTAACAGGTATATGTTTTCAAACCTTTTTGTTTATGTTTTTATTTTCTTTTCAAACTTGTTTGTAATTTGTTGATACAATTATGAAAATCACAAGTGAGAGACACATACGTCAAGTATAGACTAATTTTGATTTGCTCAGGTTTGTGCCTCTAAAGGTGTTAATTTCTCTGTGATGCCAAGTAGATTTCTAAGTGTATCAGAATTTATTACCAGGTATATAAGATTTTGGTGACTTTCCAGTGATAAAATTATTTTATTACATGTGAAAATTTACAAATTAGAAGTAAAGAAATTGGAAATGCAGGTCTAAGCACCATTCATAATTTAAAATGTTTTTTATATTAGCTGTCTCAATAGCATTAGTGCATTACTGTCCTTGATCTATCTTTTAAATTCTATGAACTTATTTGCTAACATAGTTAGTCTCACCATCTCATCGCATTCTCTCAGGCATGGTCTATGATTTCCAAATTGACGGAGGAGAAGGCTTTTGCTACTCAACAAAGTCAGAAGCTCCGACTGGAACTGGTACGCGTTTCATTGATAAAAAATGTTGATTTTGCTTTGGGTATTGAACATTATATTGTGTTTTAAAATTTTGATTCTCTTTGTTTTCAATGCTTGTGTATCATATGGTCTCTCATTCTATAAAATGGATGCATCTTAGAGTTTCTTGTAGATATTTATTTGACATATGTGCGATTTCTGCAGATTTGGATTGTAATTTCCTTGAATCTTGAAAGTATTTGTTTTGCGTTATGCTCTAAACCTTTCGTGATTGTTATAAACATGTGAATGAAATCCTAGAATTCTGCATCATATACGAAGAAAAGGTAGATTTTACTTTGGCTATAGGGATATTACTTTGTGAGTTTAAATCACTTATTATCTGTCTTTTGGTGTTTGTATGTATAATAAGTCTGTCATGTTATGAAATAGATGCATCTTGGAGTATCTTGTAGATACTTATTTTGAATGTATGTGATACTCCTACAGATTATGGTCGTAGTATTCTTGAATCTCGAATTTATTGATTTTGCTATAGGGACATTACATTGTGTGTTTAAAACACTTATTATCTCTGATTTGGTGTTTATTTGTATATAAAGTCTCTCATTTCATGAAGTAGATGCTTCTTGAAGTATCTTGTAGAATGTATGTGATGCTCCTGCAGATTATGGTAGTAGTATTCTTGAATCTCGAATGTATTGATGTTGTGTTAGTATTGGTCATATTGGTCACAATGATACCAAAAGGAAAGTATTGTGTGCATATTGGTCACGATGGTTGATAGTCTAATTGTGTTTTGATCATTATTGTTTACCATTGTGACTTTTGCATCTTGCGTCTTGGAATAGTTAGTGTGGTAAATTGATCAAAGTTTATAGGGAATGCTCTTGTATGTTTATCTCAAATTATACCCCATAGTCTAAACCACAATATTAGATTTTCAATTTATAATACACTCATTAATTAAGATTCTTTCCATAATACGAAAAGGAGACAAATAAATCACTAAATTAATTTGGTTAATTATTTGCCAACTAAAGAAACACACAGTTACTCTACGATTTAACAAATCATATATTTTTTATTTCCAACATAGCTAGCGATGTTTGTATGGATTATGTGGTATTTGTAGAAAGCCAGGAATAATAAGGTGTTTAATAATATAGACCAAAGCCCAATTGATATATTAAGACTGGCAGTAAATGAAGAGCAAGCTTGGCAGTTGGCTCATGTAGAGATCTCGGATGATAACCTAGAAACGGTGGTAACAAATAATCAATCTCATTTTAGAGTGGAACATATCGGGCAAAGTAGATCAAGTTATCGATGTTTCTTAGGTGGTTCTTGGAAAGAAAGCGATTGTTTTTCAGTATTAAGATGGTTTTGTTCTTTACTAAACGAAGAAACGCACGACATGGGAGCTGCAAATACTCGAAGAAGCTTGACCTCACTCCACACAGAGGTTGAAGTACTAATCTAGGCGATGAGATATATGATCGGCCAAGATAAAAGAGAAGTAGTTTTCATTAGAGACTACTCCGACCTAGTGAAGATGGTGTCTTCCCCACAAGAGTGGCCAACATTCGCGACTTACTTGGAGGTGATTGAGAGCGACAAGGAAGAGTTTGATATTTTCTCTTTATCGTTAGTTTCCCGAAATTTGAATATATAGGCGGATAAACTGGCACGAAATGTTCGTATCCTACCGTATCTTTCTACTTATGTAAATAATATTCCTCCACATTGGAAATGAGCCAATCCAATAAAACTGTTGAAAAAAAAAAAAAACATAGCTCATTTATTATCTCCTTTGTAGCCTAAAAATTGCAGAATAAACCGCATATCATCTTTTACTCGATTTAGAACGTTTCCATCAAAACTCGTCATATTTGAAAAATGTTTTGAATTGGATTCCCGATTCCACAAACAATAGAAAGTCTGAGAAAAGTTTACCACGCATCTTTTTATTAAATGTCAAATCGTCAATCCATTCTCAATTCATTGCACTCGTACGGGGTTTGGTATATTGACACTAAATAGCACATTGTAATTGACTTGGTGGTGACTGAGAACAGAACAGAACATAAAAAAGCAAAAGAAAACAGAAAAAACAAAAACAAATTTAGAGATAAATGAGTTAAATTTATATTAACACGTGTTGGGTAATCTACCTAGTATAAAAGATTAGAGTCACTCAAGAATCAAGACTCCTTACGCCACCACCACACAAAGCAAAAACAATGGAGCACAGAAAGGTAAGAGGGAACGGCATAGACATCCACGTGGCAATCCAAGGTCCCTCCGATGGTCCTATAGTCCTCCTCCTCCATGGCTTCCCTGAGCTTTGGTACTCATGGCGCCACCAGATCCCCGGACTCGCCGCTCGTGGCTATCGTGCTGTGGCTCCTGACCTACGTGGTTACGGTGACTCCGACGCTCCGGCGGAGATCTCTTCCTACACATGCTTCAACATCGTAGGTGACTTAGTCGCCGTCATATCCGCCTTAACCGCCTCCGAGGATGAGAAGGTGTTTGTGGTTGGACATGACTGGGGAGCTCTCATCGCTTGGTACCTTTGTCTTTTCCGACCAGATAAAGTCAAAGCTTTGGTCAACCTAAGTGTTCCGTTCTCTTTCCGTCCAACGGATCCATCCGTGAAGCCCGTTGATCGCATGCGTGCTTTCTACGGCGATGATTACTATATCTGCAGGTTTCAGGTTTGTTCTTTATACTCTTCTAGCTAATTACTTGAAGTTGAAGGAATCTTTAGCTATTAGGTTATATGGTGGAGTGTAGGAAGTTGGAGATATAGAATCTGAGATTGCAGAGGTTGGAACAGAGAGAGTCATGAAGAGGATACTCACTTATAGAACTCCTGGACCAATTATTATCCCGAAAGACAAAAGCTTTTGGGGACCGAAAGACGAAACTATACCTCTACCTTCTTGGCTAACGGAGGAAGATGTTACTTACTTCGTTAGCAAGTTTGAAGAGAAAGGCTTCTCTGGTCCAGTCAATTACTACCGTAACTTTAACCGGTAAGTTTGAATAAGACAAGTGTTGTCCCTATATTGTGTAGGCAGAAGTGTGAATGGGTCTTGTAATGGCAGGAACAATGAGCTGTTGGGTCCATGGGTGGGAAACAAAATCCAGGTGCCTACAAAGTTTGTGATAGCGGAGCTTGACTTGGTCTACTATATGCCTGGTGTGAAGGAATACATAAATGGTCCCAAGTTTAAAGAAGACGTGCCTTTGCTTGAAGAGCCTCTGGTCTTGGAAGGAGTGGCTCACTTCATTAACCAAGAGAAGCCTCAAGAGATTCTCCAAATTATCCTTGATTTCATCTCCAAATTCTAATCTTGTTTTCTCTTAAATCATTCTTGTAAGTTCCATAATAAGTTGAATTATGAGGATATATCCTCATGTATTTCGTTATATCATCCTATGTAATATATGTATTAATACTAAAGTTGGATGCGTGCATAACATGTGACATTCTTCTAAGTTATAATAAGGTAATAGCACATTGTAATAGACTTGATGGTGACTGATAACAGAACAGAACATAAAAAGCAAAAGATATCTGGAGTCCTTTAGGGAAGCTTCATGATCTTCTGGGAGCTAGAGGTACCATTGATATGGGCGTGACTATTCACGCCTCTTTTGCGGAATTGTTGGAATCACATAGGAGACGGCGTCACCGAGTGAACACACTTAACCAAATCGAGGATCAGCTGGAAAATATTCGTTTGACTAGAACAGGATAGGCTGACCGCTCCCTTTGGTGTTTCAAAGATGATAGATTCAAGAATAAATTCTTATTAAAGCACACTTGGCAGCAGATACGAGAGCATAAGCCGAGGTGTGAATAGTATAAAGGAGTGTGGTTCCGGTTTTCAACTCCAAGGTACTCATTCATAACCTGGCTAGCGTTCCATGATCGTCTAGCTACAGGTGACAAGCTCAGGTCATGGAATGTGGGTGCTCAAGTTGGTTGCGTTTTCTGTGGAGAAAGCTTGGAAACAAGGAGTCTATTACGAAGAAGAAGATGAGAATAGTTTGTTAGAGTTTTCAAATGTTGACTTTCTCATTATTGTAAAACATCACTGTACAAAAGTATTTATACTACAGCTATACAATTGGTTAAGTTAAACCGAATAACTAAACCTACTAAACCAAGATATAGAATCTGATAGAGTCATCTGTTTTTCTCCTGCCCATACTCTTCTCAAGTTTGGTTGTCCCTCAGGAAAGGTATCCTTCTTAATCGATACACTACAAAATGGAATTCACTCACGCCACACCTTATTAATACGTCTCAGCCGAAACTTCAACTTTTCACTATAAGGTATGTGTTCCAACTAACAGATCCATACATTATGGAGAGAACATAATGGAAGACGACATGGTGAAGGTCCTATTCCATGTGCCAAGCTCATTCGACTTATTGATAAGAATATCCGCAACCGTTTCAGCATCATTCGTTCAATGGGTAAGAATATGATAAAGGTCTTCGCTATTGGTTTAGCACTCATAGCCACTAGACTACGTTTGTCATTGTAATCCTCATTTTAAATCATTTTCATTTTGAAAATTTTGATGTTCAAAACTACATTTATTGTGAAAATATCTTTTTGGTGAATAAATTTTACATTCATTAAAAAAAAAAACAAAAAAGAAGAGATAAATATAAAAAAAATCTTCTAGAAATAAATGAGTTAAATTTATATTAACACGTGTTGGGTAATCTACCTAGTATAAAAGATTAGAGTCACTCAAGATTACATACGCCACCACCACACAAAGTAAAAACAATGGAGCACATGAAGGTAAGAGGAAACGGCATATATATCCACGTAGCAATCCAAGGTCCCTCCGATGGTCCTATAGTCCTTCTCCTCCATGGCTTTCCTGAGCTTTGGTACTCATGGCGCCACCAGATCCCCGGACTTGCCGCTCGTGGCTACCGCGCTGTTGCTCCTGACCTACGTGGTTACGGTGAATCCGATGCTCCCGCTGAGATCTCTTCCTACACATGCTTCAACATCGTAGGTGACTTAGTCGCCCTCATATCCGCCTTAACCGTCTCCGAGGATGAGCAAGTGTTTGTGGTTGGACATGACTGGGGAGCTCTCATCGCTTGGTACCTTTGTCTCTTCCGACCAGATAAGGTTAAAGCTTTGATCAACCTTAGTGTCCCGTTCTTACGTACAACCGATCCATCCACGAAGCCCGTTGATCGCATGCGTGCTTTCTACGGCGATGATTACTATGTCTGCAGGTTTCAGGTTTGTTCTTTATACTCTTGTAGGCTTGTAGCTAATTACTTGAAGGAAAAGTTAGTTACTAGGTTAGATGGTGGAGTGTAGGAAGTTGGAGATATAGAAGCTGAGATTGCAGAGGTTGGAACAGAGAGAGTCATGAAGAGACTACTCACTTATAGAACTCCTGGACCGGTTATTATACCGAAGGACAAAAGTTTTTGGGGATCCAAAGGCGAAACTATACCTCTACCTTCTTGGCTAACGGAGGAAGATGTTGCTTACTTCGTCAGCAAGTTTGAAGAGAAAGGCTTCTCTGGTCCAGTCAATTACTACCGTAACTTTAATCGGTAAGTTTGAACAAGAATAATGTTCTTTATTGTTTAGGAAGAAGTGTTGAATGGGTCTTGTAATGGCAGGAACAATGAGTTGTTGGGTCCATGGGTGGGATGCAAAATCCAGGTTCCTACAAAGTTTGTGATAGGTGAGCTTGATTTGGTCTACGCTATGCCTGGTGTGAAGGAATATATACATGGTCCCAAGTTTAAGGAAGATGTGCCTTTTCTTGAAGAGCCTGTGGTCATGGAAGGAGTGGCTCACTTCATTAATCAAGAGAAGCCTCAAGAGATTCTCCAAATTATCCTTGATTTCATCTCCAAATTCTAATCTTGATTTCCCTTAAAACTCTCTTGTAAGTTCTATAATAAGTTGAATTATGAGGATATATACATCCTCATGTATGGTTATAATATCCTAAATAACATATGTAAGTAATAGTACTAAAGTTGGATGCGTGCATATCATGTGACGTTCTTCTCAGTTATATATATAATAAAGTAATGACTTATATGTTTGATTAGTAGCTGTTGATAAACCTATTGTGCTATACGACCACAAGCTATAGGATGCTCATCTCAACAGCTCAGAGATTCTTCAGACCACCATGTTTACACAACAGTGTTTAAAGTTTTAAAACATTTTGTCTACTTTTTTTTTTCTACTGTTGAATACAAAATGTAACATTGGGTCTGATTGGTTGGGCTGTATCTTTACAGCTCAAAAAAAACTTAAAGCCTTAATATTGAACCAATCAAGCTTTACTAAAAAATTTCACAGTCCAAAACAAGTTTTTTTTAGTTTTTTTGCTGTAACTCTTAAAATTTCTACAACATATTTTTATGTGCTTTAAGAGCTGTAGACATTTTTTCTCCTATATTTAATTTTTTTTTACTGCATATTAGTACATATCTATTTAAAATATTTTTACTAAAGTGACAGAAAAATTATATAAACTATATATATATATATATATACATATTTCATTTCATTATTATAAATTATATATTATAATATATATTTTCACCAAAAATTGTATAATGTATTATTTATATATGAAACTTACTATTTATTATATGTTCATCTGTTATCGTATGTAATATATTGCAAATTTTTTAAATTAATATACTTCAAATATCAATCTATAATATTGAACTAACTTTACCAATCATGCTTTAGCTTTACTATTATAATACTTACAGATAAAAAAACTACAGCTACAGATACAGCCAACACGTATACAGCAGAAACTCTACAGCAAAAATTCTACAGTTACAGCTTAACCAATCACCCATATTAACAAAATAAAAAATGGACTTGAGAGCATCTATTTTTTTTTTTTTGAATGCCAGGAGGTTCTGGGCTAAAGTTCGTAATCTCTCCAGAACCGAAATCACATCATGTAATATTAGGTGGTGTTATTGGTTTGTGATTCAAATAGAGTTTTAGTGACTTTAAATGTTATGTGGAATCTGTTGTTATTCAATCAAATTTTTAAAAAGTTTGTTAAAGTTTTGTGTTATTAATTTAAGATTTGTAAAAAGTAATCTAAAATCTTTATAAATCTGGAGTTATTAGATTCATACTTTTATAAAGTCATTAAAAGTTTGGTGTTATTCAATTAAAACAAAAGAATCTATGATTGTTAATGAATTAAATTATTATGTTATTGGTTTATGACTTTTTACAATTTTCTTCACAAAATAAAGTCATGAAAAGTATTATCAAAATAGAGAGATTGTTTAGCAAACTTTACAAGATTATAAAAAATTAATCAATAAGATTATAGAAAACTCTCTAGCAATTGTGTAGAATCTTTCATTTCTTTACTTTCTATGATTTTATTAAAATCATCAAACTTTCTTGTAAATTAGGAACCAATAACACCCTTTTAGTTTCGTCCTAAGTGTCACTCGAACCGACGACCTCTAAAGTTCACCTAGAGTCTTTACCACTTGAGCTAACGACACTTGGTGAAAGCATCTATCCTCTCAACTTGGATTTCTTAATCTAAGTGTGAACACGAATTATATTCATATTTAATGGAAATGTTTTTCAATTAGACCAATCATTAAAACAAAGTGTAAGAAGAAGTGTCTTTCAACGTTTCTTTTTCTAACGATAATCCTTTCTCTCACTGCCTGATCTTGTAGCTCATTTGGTTAGAAGGCTAAGCTCCACCACATGAGTTCAAGTCATGGCAGAAGAGAAGGTGAAGAATCGTTTCTCTCACTCTCTCCTTTTTTTCTACATTTTTTCTTTATTTTAGTGGTGAGAGATTCTACTAGATACCACAGTTTGCCCAAAAAAAAATAGACTCTACTAGATACTATCGATACTGCTGCTCTCATATGTTTTAAGATAGAGTAAAATAAACAGTTGGAGAAAAGTTTTATCAAACGTCGGTGTATAAAGGAATACTTGTAGCTGGTTTTCTCGTTTATTTACTTGTCTATTATCTAGATCTCTTCTCCTCCTTCTCGCTAGCTTGTTTATTCTTCTTTTTGACGGTCATAGATTTTGTAAGTGTAACGGCAGTGCTGGTCCGGCATTTACGAGTACCCTACGCAAAGCTTCAAAACATGCCTTTTTCATATAACAAAAAAAAAACCATAACTAATAATAATATAACAATAAATCCTTATATAATGTTTACAAATTCAGTTGTAAAGAACCCCAGAAAAACAAGAGTTTAACTAATCATTGGATTTGCAGCTCTTTTTTAAAAATTCTACCAAGATGAAAGGAAAAAAAAACAATAACCTCAAAAACTATGATTTCTTACAAATCTACCAAGATGAAAGGAAAAAAATTCATAAGCAAAACTAACAATTAACCTCAAAAACAATGATTTTCACTTGTAAAAAAATCAGGGCCGTCTCAATCATAAGCTAGACCCTGTGTGGTGGTGAAAAATAATCCAACAATGTCGTTCTGCATCATCGTTAAAAACTCTATGTATTCAATCTTTCCTCCCTAAAACAAGAAAAGCAAAATGATGGGAAAAGGTTATTTTCATTCCCGTACAATTTGCAAAGGGAATATATACAAAGTAACCATGAATTCAAAAAGAATATACAAACTAACCATGAGCTACAGTAACATGTCGGGAACATGTCGGAATGCTTGTGAAATTACGTAAGTGTCCTTTGTAACACGTTTTTTTCTCGAATTACATGTTATAACGTAATATAGATCTTTTTATCATGTTATTTTCTCGTATTACACATGATTTATAAAAAGCACATGGTATTTCTTGAAAAAACATTCTATTTAGTTTAATATCTCTCTTTATCATGTTATTTTATAGTAATACATGTTTTTTCTTTAGATTACATGTGATTTCTTTAAAAAAAGATTCTTATTTTGTAATATTACACGGTTTTTTATTAAGATCACATGTAATTTTTGTTAAAAAAGATTTTTTTCAGGTTAGATTTTTCCATAACAATGTTTTTTCTTAAAAAATCACTATATTTTTTCAAATATCATGTATTTCAGTTTAATATAACATGTGAACTTTAAATGTTACATGCTATTTTGCAAAATCTCACGAAATTGTCTTGCATACGGTTGAACTTGCAACAAACGAAGGATGATTTCGTTATTTCACTTCTTCTGACAAGGTAGGACCATGGCTATTTTGTAACAAAAAATTTCCTCTCTGCTATTTACTTAATTTGTGTGTCTAATTTGGCTATTCAGTAATAATTCCCATTTGCAAATGTGGTTTCATACCTGAACAAATATGTAGGGTCAATTTGAACCTAAACCGTAAAAAATTTTGAATTTCATAACCAAATTTTAAATTTAGTGTTTTTTTTCCAGAGTCGTAATTAACCATTGTTTGTCAATTGTTACGGTTGCTGAGTCAACTAACACGTGTTTGATTGCGTAGCTTAAAACGACGTCATTGTGTTTGTTGGAATTAAAATTTTAATTTTTTTTTTGCAAAAAAACATGTCTCGAATGCCCCAAATCTCACTTGTCATGTGTAACGAGTTGTGTAAACGAGTGAGGTATCGGGGGTTCGAGACCCGATGTTTGCAAAAAAACCAAATAATCTAACTCCAACAACTCAACGACGTCGTTTTAGGTCACCTCATCAAACACGTGTCATTTGACTCAGCAACCATAACGGTTAACTAACACAAATTAATTACGACTCCGGAAAAAAAAACTAAATCAAAAGTTTGGGTATAAAATTCAAATATTTTTTGCGGTTTGGGTTGGAATTAACCCTACGTGTTTGTTTAGTTATGAAAATACACATTGCAAATTGTACGGGTATTAAAATATCCTTTTCCCGCAAAATGATCTCTGATCTTATACCATATAATCTCAAGCCCATAAGATTTGTATTCATACTTGTATCTTATATTGTCTTATTAGTTCAGATTTTATTAAATTAATTTGGATTAGAAAAAGGAATAAAATTTTGAATTTTGGTTGCACCTAGTGCAAATGCACCTCTTGCACTGGATCAATGACGGGTCTGGAGAAAACTAAATTGACTCACTAACCGTGCAAAAATCAGAAGGAGTATCTTGTCAAAGAAGAAACTGGAAAGTGGAAACTGTATCATCATTTTTTATTACTCTAGCATTTATGTTTTAGTTTTTTATAATTATATGCAAAAAAGCCCACAGATTAAAGGCCCTATAAAATAATTTATAGTATAGTCCTCAAATTAAAGGCCTTACAAAACAATTTATAGTATAATTACATATAGAAAAAACTTAGGCCTTGAATGGCTGCAGTTTTTAGAGTAGTTTTTAGATTATAATTGTGCAAAAATCTAATAATTACACATTCATGATTCTACAAAAAAATAGATTTCCTAAAAAATAGGGAAACCAGATTTTAGGAGATTATGGTTTTTCTTCATAGAATCCAAAAACCAAGTTTTGTGGGTTTTTCCAAACAAT
Organism: Arabidopsis arenosa; assembly: GCA_905216605.1. Lineage (NCBI taxonomy): Eukaryota > Viridiplantae > Streptophyta > Magnoliopsida > Brassicales > Brassicaceae > Arabidopsis > Arabidopsis arenosa. Next base: position 6,053,718 of record LR999454.1, on the reverse strand, counting down.
TGACGTCAATTTTGTTTTTTTAATTCTTTTTTATTAATATTAACTTAAAAACGTTTTAGAAAATTAATATTATGTAGAAAAACTAAAAACTAAACAAATTACCATTCAAGATTTTGCAAAAACTAAAATCTACACCAAAAATCAAAAACCACAAAAATCAAAAACCAAAAACCAAAATAAAAAAACTAGAATCTAAAAACCAATTAAAAACTACCAAACATTCAGGGCCTTAGTAAGTTTTTTCTAAAAAAATCCTTATATTTTGAGGACTGAATCCTTGGCTTCAGTAGCTGCCCTCTAGGTCGGGCCTCTGTAACGATTTCTAATTGAAAGAAATGTACTTTTATGATGTATTAACTTCTGCATCACTTAATTTTGTGTTTTTTTTTTTCTTTTAAAAGAAGTTTTGGGCCAAAGCCCATACTCTCCATTTACCGGGACAAGCCTTTTTCCTACAAAATTTCTCTCAGAAAAACCGCAACCCTTTCATTGGAGACTTCTCACTCAAGGGCCAAACTTCTCACTCTTTTGGAGGGGTCTAACACACGCCATTGGACCACGAGCTATTTGGTATGATGTACTAACTTTTTCGACACTTAAATTTTGTTTATTTTATTGACTTAACTAATTCACAATCTAAATAACAACAATGATTCAACATATAGAAGTGATCATAAAAATGGAAATAATTTTTCAAAAATGGTTATTAATTTTATTCCACCATTCACCGTGTTAAGAGTATGTAAAGCTTATCTTATTTTTCACAAATTTTTAGTAAACTAAAATGTTAGTATGGTTGATGTCAAAAAGAAAAATGTTAGTATGCATTGGGAAACTTTATTTTAGCAAATCAATTTTCTTAAAATCATATTTGTTTTAAGGGAATATTGCTGATTAGGGCCTTTTTTGGCCCAAAAATTTGTGAAATAGAACGAGTACCCATACTTACTCATTTAGGTATTTGGGCTTCGTCAAAAGACCGTTTTACCCCTACCCATTCTTCTCCTTCATTCTCTCTCGACTCCAACTCTGTGATTTCTCCGACCAAAATTTTTGATTTTGACCACAACCCTCCCTTTCCCAGTCATATCCGTCAACACCATATCTGTAGCGACCCTGAACCGTACTAGGAATAAATCCGGCTAGGCCCGTACATGTGACAAGTACTTCGTAAGGGCGGACCGGAGTTTTAGCACACAACTAGCACCTCAGTCTACTAATACTTGGTACCGTCCCTTCCAAACCCGATATTAGGCTTGCCAACCCTCTACCGAGAAAGGAAGTTATGCGGTTCGGACAGAACCTTATATCATCAAACCATCCCCATCTTTTTAAGAAAACCGATTCATACATAGTATAACTTTTACACAACAAGATACAAAACAATCATATACGGTTTTCGGGGATCCCAATTCAATTAATACATAATACACAATAATATCTTTTACACTTCTACCCAACCAATCTACACCAAGAACCTATTGTCCCAACGACCCTCTATGGTTTATCCCTCTAAGGTTACCTGCAACAAAAAGGTGGAGTCATAAATACTAGAGACTTAGCGAGTTCGGCGTCTGATCTCGGAAATTAAACTCCCCAAAAGTCCCCAAAAGAAAATAGATCAACAAGCAACAAGCAATCTAATATGCAACCTAAAAAATCAAGCAAACAAGCAACAAGCAATCTAACATGCAACCTAAACAATCAAGCAAACAAGCAATCAATAACATGCGATTACGACAATTAAATAAATCAGAGATACAGCGATTATGCAATACTACGACATGCAACCTATGGCCATGTGAACGATCCTTCCCATCAAACAAGTGAACAGTACATCTACAGCCACGAAGTCTATAGACGATGTACCACATGGGCCTTCCACGACGGACAATCCCCGTTACCTCGTCAGGTAACTGTTCGGCCCTTAGGAGCGACCCAGTCTCCCGGAACCCCCAAAACAAACAGGGAAGCGCACTCGAACACCACAAAACACTATATGCAAAGCAACTAAGCTACGAAAAATCGTACTTAAGCAATAAGCATATAAGCAGAAGCTATAAATCCACAACAAGCAAGGAAGCAATCAAGAAGAGAAAGATCGTGTGCCACCACACACGCTTCAGAACTCACTGTGATTAACGGAAGAAATGTGTGACGTGATGTGATGTCTTTGCGGATCTTGACTAGATCGGAAATCTTCAACTTTGGAACGGCTCTCGGAAACAACTTCTTCTCCCGGACTTGCTCACGGAGACTGGCGCGCACTCCGGAAGCTCGTCCTCCTCCTCCCTCCGTCGGCTTCTCGGCGGACAGGCAGCACTTCACCGGAACGTTTTCAGAGAGCTCTCTCACGAACTCTCTTTGTTTTGGATGAATGCCTTAAGCCTTGAAGCCTCTCTATTTATAGAGGAGGAAGGGTGGCGCATGGCGGACACATGTCGCACCTCCGACGACACATGGCGGAGCGCTCCGAACCCCCGTCACATCGCACGTGACAAATGGCGACGGACTTAGATCCTCGTCAAATCGATTCTCCCGATTGGCAGAGAGCTTCAACCCTCGTCACATCGCTCGTGACAAATGGCGAAACAACTACAGTCTCGTCAAATCGTCTCCTCCGGTTGGCGGAGAGCTTCCACCCTTGTCAAATCCTTAGTGACAAATGGCGGAACGACTACAGTCTCGTCAAATCGTCTCCTCCGGTTGGCGGAGAGCTTCCACCCTCGTCACATCGCTCGTGACAAATGGCGAAACAACTATAGTCTCGTCAAATCGTTTCCTCCGGTTGGCGGAGAGCTTCCACCCTCGTCACATCGCTCGTGACAAATGGCGACGATTTTCTTCCGACGACGACTACACATAAAACAAATCCCTTAAATAAGGGGAGGGGATCTTTTGTTTGGTAGCCAGAGCCAGCCAGTTTTTAACTAAATAGGCATCTTGTCTCCAAAAATCTTTCTCGAGATTTGGCCTCCAAAAATTCATCTCTTCCTTCCGATTAATTCTTTTTAACTCCGGCTTACGCTTGGTCCGATCCTTCAACAACACCCGATCGCGACCGAAAACTAATTTCGTCAAGTAAATAATATTCACTCAACATTCTCTTCATCCCTTAACGATCATTAGTCCTCCCTTGACTTTTATGACCTCCTTTAAATTTCTAAAATTATCGAACACGGCGTAACGCCCACCGGTCGATCTACGACAACTTCCTCGTACCGAAATCATCTTTTCTCGATAACTATTATTTTTCCTCGATGATTAAGTCCCCTTTCATGCTTCCGATCATTACTAACGAAAGGTGAACTCTTTTCCTTAGCTTCAAAATTTTAGTCTGGCCCGCGACTTCACGATCGTCCGTTCCGACCGTTCTTATGTCAAAGTACGGGTTACTACATTCACCCCCTCTCATTGGAATTCGTCCCGAATTCCCAATCAGAGAAATCCTCAACGTTCCTAACTTTAGTAAGAGCTTCCTCCTTTCAGATTCTTCATCATTGAGCTTCTTGGTTACTCTAATCCTTTAAACTTTTCAGTTTAATCAAATCGGAGTTCTACCTTTTTCGCCAAAGTTTTTGGTTTTGGATTCTCTCTAATCCTTACCGATTTTCTCCGAACAGATTTATATAACTCAACTCTATAATCAAACGATATTTCTCAACCACTCTTAACTATTTAGCTCGTGAATTTCGAAAAATTACACAAGGCCTTCTTCTTCTTCTCTTCCTTTGGATGATACTTCAACTCAAATGACTATCATCTTTATCTCCGTGTACCGATCATAACCTCATAATCGATCACACACCCAACCGATCATAACCTCACGATCGATCACACACCCAAGTTTAAATCTCTCGTAGATTCAACACTTGGATCTACACTCATTCTCGAAGATCAACACTTCTCGAATTGAACACAAAAACAACACATTACCGTAAACCCGCGATCCTTTCACTTGATCCGGTTCCTTTCCTTTTCTTACAGAATCTCATACTTGATCGTTTAATCTCAAGAATTTCCTCACTTGAGACTTAAACATCACAATACCACTTTAGTTATCTCACATAGATAAACTAAAACTCTTTCAAACAGTTCAAAAATTTCACACATTTTTGAAAGTTTTCTTTACAACATTCATCTCTTTTCCCATAGATGATTAAATACACATCACTACACAAAAATTCCGATTGTACTTCCATGTACATTCACATATCACAACACAAAATTTCTGTTTTGTACTTCCATGTACATTCACACATCACAACACAAAATTTCCGTTTTGTACTTCCATGTACATTCACACATCACAACACAAAATTTCCGCATCACATCACCACATTTTTCCTCTTCACATCACAACACAACACACAAAGTTATCCAACGATAAGACTTTGTTCAATCCATAAACATATCTTACATTCATATCATACATCCTTTCTTACAAAGGTGGGTTTACATATACCCATTCGAACTTTCTTACAATGTGGATTTATAACCACTACACCCTTGCTTCCATACTCTTCGCCGAAGCGATTACAACCAAATATTACAAACCTAAATGCAATGCTAGAATGAAATGCAACACGGAATCATACAATGAGTTAGAACCCTTACTTACCTCGCCGGAACCCAACAGTCTGAAGGTTTAGGGTAATCTTACTTAATACAAAGGTTTTTCTTCTTCTTCGTGGACGTACTCGGGCTTGGGCTTGACGGACGGGGATTCTCTGGACTCTTCCTTGGACACACGGTCGCATAATGACCTTGACCTCCACACTCATAACAAATCACGTACGGGCGAGCATAAGGATGATAGTGACGAACATAAGGACAAGCTCTCAGATAATGACCATCTTGGCCGCAAGTGAAGCAAAACGGCGTCACACTATAAGGTTCGGACCTACGTCCATCCTCTCGTTCCAACTCAGTCACAACGGTTCCATCCGCGGATCTCCTCATCCTTTCATTCCAAACGGGCATACTTTCGGGTGGTCGGATCGGTTCAATACCAAGGGTACCCGCAGCAATCATGTTCTCAATCATCGTAGCCATAGAACTAGATCCCAAAGTCACCGGGTGGCGGAGTATCCCGCAAAGTCTCACACTCAAACATCGGATCCGATACTTCTTCATCCACTTCCTCATCAACTTCTTCTTCCTCAGAACTCATATGGAACATCTCACTGCTAGCTCCATCATAACCATCATACCAAGTCCTACTCGCGAATCTCCTTGGTGAAATAGACATCCTCAACGGCTCGCTCTTCACATTGTTGGAAAACGGCACCCCATTTATCCAACTCATCCGCATCGGATAACTCACTATCCGACGAGATCTCAACAAAGTTTGGAGTCGGTGGAATAGGCGGTGTAGCAAACTCAACGTCGGGTGCTACCATGTTGTAAGCCAGCGCTTGCCTAGGAATCCCATATTCTGTCGGCATAAACACAACACAGTCAGAATCACGCGAAGCATTACCTTCCGAAGGTGCATCAGAAACACCAAAGTCTGTCCCCAAGGACATTGAGCTGAACGAATCCAACGTCAACAAGCTATCCGGCGTCGGAGGATAATAGTACGGATTCGCATGAACTCCTGGCTGCCACGAGTCATCGGAATTGAACTCATACAAAACTCCATCGGGGCCTTCCCACATAGGCTCATCAATATCGCTATCTCCGAATAGAAAACCAGTCGCCATCTGCTCTTCAGACTCTTCTAAAGATTCACCATCAGAATCGTCGGAAACCACAACAAAGTCAGTGATCGGAACATTCCCGAAGCTTCCTCCCAAAGCAACCAAAGGCACGTCTTCGTCAGACTCTGCACTAGTCTCGACATCATCATCCTTAAACTCATCAAGATCCTTCCAAGGGTCAGTCTTAACGAAACTGTCCGATCCTTCCATCTCTCTCGTATGAATGGATTCAACCGAGGTCACCGAAGGACTCATAGCCATGAAAGACTCCGATTCCGTTCCCTCCAACATTCGCCTCACATGTTCCGACGGAATCACGGAATCGTCAAAACTACCATCATTATTCCCGTACGGATTGTTACTTGGTCCAGCACTTGACAAAAATCCCCACGGTCGTCCACCCCGAAGCCTAGTATATCGTGACGGTATCTGCATCACCAAAACAAGGTTAGTCCTAAAATTTCCATCTACTTAAATCCCACGTTGGAATAACTTGGTTTATCCTAAGGTAGAAGTGCGACTCTAATTTTTGACTCGATAAAACATTTGAAAAGCGGGATGGTTCCCGAGCATCTGTTACCATGCTCTGATACCACCTAATAATGTAGCGACCCTGAACCGTACTAGAAATAAGTCCGGCTAGGCCCGTACAGGTAACAAGTACTTCGTACGAGCGGACCGGAGTTTTAGCACACAACTAGCACCCCAGTCTACTAATACTTGGTACCGTCCCTTCTAAACCCGATATTAGGCTTGCCAACCCTCTACCGAGAAAGAAAGTTATGCGGTTCGGACAGAACTTTCTATCATCAAACCATCCCCATCTTTTTAAGAAAACCGATTCATACATAGTATAACTTTTACACAACAAGATACCAAACAATCATATACGGTTTTCGGGGATCCCAATTCAATCAATACATAATACACAATAATATATTTTACACTTCTACCCAACCAATCTACACCAAGAACCTATTGTCCCAACGACCCTCTATGGTTTATCCTTCTAAGGTTACCTGCAACAAAAAGGTGGAGTCATAAATACTAGAGACTTAGCGAGTTCGGCGCCTGATCTCGGAAATTAAACACCCCAAAAGTCCCCAGAAGAAAATAGATCAACAAGCAACAAGCAATCTAACATGCAACCTAAACAATCAAGCAAACAAGCAACAAGCAATCTAACATGCAACCTAAACAATCAAGCAAACAAGCAACAAGCAAACAAGCAATCAATAACATGCGATTACGACAATTAAATAAATCAGAGATGCAGCGATTATGCAATACTACGATGCATGCAAGGGTAAATGATAACAACAACAACAAAAATCCTATGGCCATGTGAACGATCCTTCCCATCAAACAAGTGAACAGTCCGTCTACAGTCACGAAGTCAATAGACGATGTACCACATGGGCCTTCCACGACGGGCAATCCCCGTTACCTCGTCAGGTAACTGTTCGGCCCTTGGGAGCGACCTAGTCTCTCCGAACCCCCAAAACAAACAGGGAAGCGCACTCGAACAGCACAAAACTCTATATGCAAAGCAACTAAGCTACGACAAATCGTACTTAAGCAATAAGCATATAAGCAGGAGCTATAAATCCACAACAGTTCTACGACTAAAAACCACAATCAACAACAAACAACAATACAACAAGCAAGGAAGCAATCAAGAAGAGAAAGATCGTGTGCCACCACACACGCTTCGGAACTCATTGTGATTAACGGAAGAACTTCGGAACGGCTCTCGGAAACAACTTCTTCTTCCGGAACTCATCCACGGACTTGCTCACGGAGACTGGCGCGCACTCCGGAAGCTCGTCCTCCTCCTCCCTCCGTCGGCTTCTCGGCGGACATGCAGCACATCACCAGAACGTTTTCAGAGAGCTCTCTCACGAACTCTCTTCGTTTTGGATGAATGCCTTAAGCCTTGAAGCCTCTCTATTTATAGAGGAGGAAGGGTGGCGTATGGCGGACACATGTCGCGCCTCCAGCGACACATGGCGGAGCGCTCTGAACCCCCGTCACATCGCACGTGACAAATGGCGACGGACTTAGACCCTCGTCAAATCGATTCTCCCGATTGGCGGAGAGCTTCAACCCTCGTCACATCGCTCGTGACAAATGGCGAAACAACTACAGTCTCGTCAAATCGTCTCCTCCGGTTGGCGGAGAGCTTCCACCCTTGTCAAATCCTTAGTGACAAATGGCGGAACGACTACAGTCTCGTCAAATCGTCTCCTCCAGTTGGCGGAGAGCTTCCACCCTCGTCCCATCGCTCGTGACAAATAGCGAAACAACTACAGTCTCGTCAAATCGTCTCCTCCGGTTGGCGGAGAGCTTCCACCCTCGTCACATCGCTCGTGACAAATGGCGACGATTTTCTTCCGACGACGACTACACATAAAACAAATCCCTTAAATCAGGGGATCTTGTCTCCAAAAATCTTTCTCGAGATTTGGCCTCCAAAAATTCATCTCTTCCTTCCGATTAATTCTTCTTAACTCCGGTCGCATAAACGACACGGCTTACGCTTGGTCCGATCTTTCAACAACATCCGATCGCGACCGAAAACTAATTTCGTCAAGTAAATAATATTCACTCAACATTCTCTTCATCCCTTAACAATCATTAGTCCTCCCTTGACTTTTATGACCTCCTTTAAATTTCTAAAATTATCGAACACGGCGTAACGCCCACCGGTCGATCTACGACAATTTCTTCGTACCGAAATCATCTTTTATCGATAACTATTATTTTTCCTCGATGATTAAGTCCCCTTTCATGCTTCCGATCATTACTAACGAAAGGTGAACTCTTTTCCTTAGCTTCAAAATTTTAGTCTGGCCCGCGACTTCACGATCGTCCGTTCCGACCGTTCTTATGTTAAAGTACGGGTTACTACAATATCCGTGCTCCATCAACATCATATCCGTCGCTTTCAACACCAACTCCTTTGTTTCCGAAACACAAAACCTCCGCCGCTAACATCTTTTCCGATCCCAAGAATTCAATCAAATACGTTTTGAATAAAGAAGCTAAACCCTAAGGGGATACTATCTAGTAAACCCAAGGGCTCAAATCTAAACATTAATCAAATCAAAACTACTAAATCTATCTTTAAATCTAAACAAAATTTGTCACTGAATCTCATCATCTCCTCATCCGTCACCGGATCTCATCGTCATCACCACCATCTCGTTTACAGTGTCTGCATCTTCGTCTCATCTTTTGACCGACACCACCAGATCTTGATCGACACCATTATCTCTGAAATTTCTCACAAACACATGAAACACAAAACTGTGGGTAAGGGTAATGTAGACATTTTACGTTAGGAGAAAATGCCTAAAACGTATTGCTTGATAGATGTACCGGAGTTGGTAATTTTGGTTGGAATAAAGCTCAACCCGGTAATTGATTCTTGTTTTAAAGGTCGTATCATCCCTCATGGGTTTTCCACAGATTCAATTATCAAATTCATCATCTTATTACATTAGACTGAGAAAAGGACTATAGTTGTTCCTGATAAAAATGTGTAACTCTGATATAAACTATAATGTTTACAGAAGTGATCATAGATATGAAAAAGAAGAGATCATTTGTTTGTTTTCTCATGTTCATATTCTTCTCAAGTCTGGTCTACTCTTTGCTAGAGGAATACTTCAAGATGATTCACAACTAGATGGGATCGGTTGCTCTTAATTTTAACAGATACCTCTCGATCAAAGCTCTGCAATCTCGTCATTTTATACACCTTCCTAGCTGCGATTCATAGGCTATGGAGTGAAAGAAAATGGTCCTCGCCATGGAAGATCTCCAATCTCGGCCCAACGTCTAACTCGTCTTATTGATAAAAATATCCAGAACAAGTTCAGTCTTCTCCGAAATCATGGAGGATATGAAGGAGGGATCATATTCTGGTTACAAACTTATATCTAATTCTTTTGAACTTTCTAAATCTTTTTTTTTCAAAATTTTAGCTCACTAAAAAGTATATATTGTAAAACAGGTTTTTTTGTTAGAATAAAATGTTTACATTCTTTCAAAAAAAATTTCTATTTTGATGCACTGCACCATATTTCTGGAAAGAGCATACTTCTGACCAAGAATCTTAAAATTTGAACTCCAAATCAAGCTCCGCTATCACCCTCAACAGATCGAGAGGTTGCTTCTCATCATTAAGCACATGTTTTCTTATGACAATCAATTGCATTTCAACTTTTACACTAAGTTGACCCTCTGACATGTTCACTATTGTTGGCATTGGTGGCCTATCAACAGCTGTAGGACTTGTAAACATGATAACAACTTCGATTTCCCTCAATAACTCATCGTTGTCATTTCTTTGTAGTCGCAGATCTACAAACTGTGCCAACTTGTTCTGCTTCCATAGTTGAAGCAGTTGAAGAACACAAAAATAAAATCATATTAGTTAAGAGATCTTATGTAAACTAATAATTTCATAAACTATAAAGTATTATTACCTAATCGACAAATATATCTCCTCACTATCTGAAGAGGGAGTTGTGTTGATCTTTCCATTAACAACTTCCATAACAACTACACCAGAGCTGTAAACATCAGTTATCAGATAGAAGGTCTTTGTATACATATTCTGGTATCATGTATCCGCTGCATGCAATAATTTGCATACATATATATATAAAATTCATGCAACGAAGAACAATACTTTCATTAATTTGACTTACAATAAAATTCAATATACTAAACTCAATGTGTTAAAATTCAAGTAATTTATACATTTGTTATATTTTGGTTATGATTTCTTACTAATCAAATATATGTGCTTTTTTGGACATTTTTGTGCATTTGTTATGAAAATTTCGAGCATTTTTGTGATTGTTTTGCATCTTTATCTCATAGTCCAAATGCAAACCACCAACTAAATAGGATTGTTTTATAATTATTAACAGGTTAATATTTGAAATAATCATATTAAAACATAATGACTTACTAGCAAGCTTTTTCAAAGTGGAAACTGTTTTGGATTTGGTCTTGTTTCTACATGCAAATGTTAAAAAGCTCACTCTCAATTGGAAGTATTGTACAGTGATGAAAACTAACAAACCTAAATGTGTAAAAATCAATACGTAGTAATCTTAACTTTAATAGATTGAGTGGATCATTCCCTAGCATGTATGAAAATGTTAGAAATGTTGAAAATATATAAGACGAGTATCTTTGTGGTTTGTTAAAGATCCTATACTATTATTTGGGGAGTACATTTAACAATTACCCTTAATTAACCTTCCCATTTGTAAGAATTTACTTAAGAATGCCATTACAAAAAGCTTATTTTAGAACAAATTTCATTCACTTCATTAAAGTTATTAAAGACAATTAGCACACTATCCATTTCAATAAACGCGGGTCAATGGGTTTTAAAATGGGTTTAATAAGATATCCTAAACAATAAGATCTAACATTTTCTATCCTAAACAACAACACCAAACAATTAATTCTTAATTACTTAAATCTCTTTTCATAACATATTTTCTGACATAAACCCTTTTAAAAGAAACGTGCAAGATAAAACACTCATCATTAGGTTCTCTGAATCAAAGCAGAAACGTTTCTCTTCATATCTAGGGAAAATAAGCATCATCATTCATTATTAGTTCTCTGAATCGAAGCTGAAACGTTACTCTTCATATCTAGGGAGAATAGGCCTCATCATTCATTATTAGGTTCTCTTAATCAAAGCTAAAACGTGTATCTTTATATATAGGGAGCATAAGCTCATTATTCTAACTCACTAGAAAAAACACAAAACAAAATCATCAATCTCTTCATATTCCATGGATTATATCTCTGACTTGGGGATGGAGAAGACCAACTGGCGGATTCATGTCAAGATTTTGTGTTTGTGGAATAATCTTCCAAGAAGAAATGGTGAGGAAACAAGCATTCCGTCTTCAAGAAAGGAAAGATGAGAAACATGTTTTACTTCGTTCCAAGCGCTTGCTTCAGTAGTTCATTGTTGATGCTTACACTATGACTGAGTCAAACAGGCTGAGATTTATTAAGAAGAATCAACCAAAGTTCTGGAGTTGTAACTTAGAATCTATTCAGAACGCATCTAATGTTGGAAACAATGATTTGGAAAATCAAGGTAGAGAATTTAAGATTCCAGCTTCCTTTACAGGGGGACCACGGTACATGACCAACAATTATTTGGATGCAATGGTTATTTGCAAACACTTTGGATTTTCAGATCTTTTCATAACATTTACTTGCAATTCTAAGTTGCCTGAAATAGTTAGATTCTGTAAGGAGAGGAATTTAAAGCCTGATGATAGACCAGACATCATTTGTAGCATCTTCAAGATGAAGTTATATAACCTAATGTATGATCTAACTACCAAGAAGGTACTTGGGAAGACAGTTTCAGGTATTTATTATTTGAAGCTGTTATCTAAATTATTAGCACCTCTAATTGATATAGCCTAAATGTTTATTGATTTATATGTTTTGTTGTTTTTGCAGCGATGTACACAATTGAGTTTTAGGAAAGAGGCCTTCCACATGCACACATATTGTTGTTCATGCATGCCACCAGTAAGTTTGCTACAGCAGAAGACATTGATAAAATAATATCTGCTGAAATTCCAGATACGGTGAAAAAAGCAGAACTGTATGAAGTGGTTAAAGACTGTATGATTCATGGGCCATGTGGTGCTGGTTATCCTAATTCACCATCGATGGTGAATGGAGTTTTTTCCAAAAAAGATTACCAACAACACTAGGGTTGATGATGATGGGTTTCCAGTATATAGAAGACATAACACTGGTATTTACATTGAGAAGAATGGTTTTCAATGCGATAATCGTTACGTGATCCCATATAATGAGAAGCTATCCCTTCGTTATCATGCCCACATTAACGTTGAGTGGTGCAACCAATCAGGGTCAATAAAATATCTGTTTAAGTATGTTCATAAATGTCATGATCGTGTCACATTTGTTGTTGAGCCACGTGACAAGGATACTACAAATGTGGATTCTAATCCAGATCCGGGAAAGACTACTCGTACAAAGGAAAAGGACGAAGTTCAAGATTATTTTGACTGGAGGTTATTTTATTATTATCGTCATTACTTTAAAAATATAGGAAATTCAGGCAACTATATGGATTTTTATTAATGTGTTGTTTATTTTTTATAGGTACGTATCTGCTTGCGAAGCTATGTGGAGAATTTTCAAATTTCCTATACACCATCGGACTACACCAGTTGTTAAACTTTTCTTCCATGAAAAAGGAAAACATCCAATTTATTACAAGAAAGGTGAAACAACAGAGAGTGTTATGCATCGATTAAGTACTGAAGCAACACAGTTTTTGGCGTGGTTTCAGCTTAACAAGAAGATTCCAAATCCAATAGTCGGTTCAAATCGGAAAAAAAAACAAAAGAAAGCTCTAGATCCAACAAAGCATTTATATGAAGAAATTCCAAACCTGTTCACTTGGAATGGCAAAGAGAAAAAATTCTCAGCAAGAGAAAGGGGATTTGCTATTGGAAGAATTAACTTTGTTCCACGTGCAATAGAGGATGCTTATTATTTGAGAATACTCTTAAACTACTGCAGAGGTGTTACATGTTATAAAGATCTCAAAACTGTGAAAGGTGTTGTTCACGAAACCTTCAGGGATGCGGTTTTCGCTTTAGGTTTGCTAGAGGATGACAAGGAGTACATAAAGGGTATTAAAGATGCCAATTTTTGGTGCTCTGCAAAATATGTTCGTAGGCTATTTGTCATTATACTTCTTTCAGATAGCTTAAGCAAACCAGAGATGGTATGGGAGAAAACCTAGAAGATTCTATGAGAAGATATTGAGCGCAGAAAAAGAGATCAATGGAAACGACCAGGTCTCTCTCTATCAGAGGATATCCCTTTTCTTTTAAACCGTGAATTATTATTATGATGGATAGAATGTTACTATTTTCTCTTATTGTTATATTTTATAAAATATGCAGATCTTATTCTAAGTGATGAGGAGAAACAGGAATTTTGTTTGCAAGAGATAGCCAGGCTGCTAACTAAAAATGGAACTTCACTTACAAGATGGAAACAGATGCCACAAGTTTCATCGGAAGATGTTGAAAAATGCAACCATTTTTTGTTTCATGAACGCAAGTACGACCGTGTATATTTGCAAGAGAAGCATGACGAATGGTAGGCTAAGGTGACTTTAGAGCAAAAGAAGATATATGATGAGATAATGGATGTTGTGATACATGACAAAGGCAAAGTGTTTTTGTTTACGGTTTTGGAGGTACTGGAAAAACATTTCTCTGGAAATTACTGTCTGTTGCTATTAGATCAAAAGGAGACATATCCTTAAATGTCGCATCTAGCGGTATTGCTGCTCTGCTATTAGATGGCGGTCGAACTGCACACTCAAGGTTTGGAATTCCTTTAAATCCTAATGAGTCGTCTACATGTAACATTTCACGTGGAACTGATCTTGCTGAGTTGGTTACAAAAGCTAAACTTATTATTTGGGATGAAGCTCCTATGATGAGCAAGCATTGCTTTGAGTCTTTGGATAGAACTTTGAGAGATATTATGAATAGTCCAGATGACAAGCCTTTTGGTGGGAAGGTTATAGTTTTTGGAGGTGATTTCAGACAGGTATTACCAGTCATCAATGGTGCTGGTAGGGAGAAAATCGTTTTTGCTGCGCTAAATTCATCTTAGATATGGGAGCATTGCAAAGTTTTGGAGCTAACAAAGAACATGAGACTTCTCTCTAACATTAGTGAGCATGAAAAGCGGAATATAGAGGAATTTTCAAAGTGGATATTAGATGTTGGGGACGGGAAAATTGCACAGCCTAATGATGGGATTGCTCTGATTGATATCCCAGAAGAGTTTCTGATTACTCAGGATCATGATCCGGTCGAATCAATTATACAGGCAGTTTATGGAAATACTTTTATGGATGAGAATGATCCTAAGTTCTTTCAAGGAAGAGCTATTCTTAGTCCTACTAATGAAGATGTGAACTCCATAAATGAGCATATGCTGAACATGTTGAATGGTTAGTTAACTTTCATGAATTCCTGTTAATATTTTTTTAAGTAAGCTAATTTAATTTCATAACAGCTTTATATTATATTTATAATTGTTTTCTTTCTGTTTGTAGGTGAAGAAAGAATCTACCTAAGCTCTGATAGTATAGATCATGCTGACACAAGTTCTACGAATAATGAAGCTTATTCTCCTGATTTTTTAAACAGTATCAGAGTTTCTGGATTACCAAACCATTGTTTGCTCCTTAAAATTGGTTGTCCGGTCATATTAATCAGAAACATGGATCCTAACAAAGGTTTATGCAATGGGACAAGACTACAGATCACTCAAATGGCAGATACAGTTATCGAAGCTAGAGTTATTACAGGTAATAAAGTTGGTAAGATTGTTCTGATCCCTAGGATGCTCATAACACCATCAGATGCACGACTGCCTTTCAAAATGAGGCGTAGGCAATTCTCCCTATCTGTAGCTTTTGCCATGACCATAAACAAGAGTCAAGGACAGACACTAAAGAATGTTGGACTTTATTTGCCTAGGCCGGTTTTTTCACTATATGTGGCAATATCTAGAGTGACGTCAAAATCAGGTTTGAAGATTCTTATCACAGACAAGAAAGGTAAACCTCAGACCAAAACAATGAATGTTGTTTTTAAAGAAGTCTTCCAAAACCTCCACTAGGCCAGTACTGGAAAAGAGAAGATTTGATACCTCTTCAACCAGGTAACTTTCACCACTAATTATTACTTCTTTCTGTATTCTAGGTAGACTAAAATATAAGTGGTCTTTACAACTAACTACTCATGTAAAAGTTAATTTTTACTATTTTTCTCATATGCATGTTTTGAACATCAAAGCAATGCTTAAACGATAACATAGAAGAAAAATCATAAAGAGTTTCATGAATAAGTGTTGGAAACAAACTCATTTCAAATTTGTTTAATGCTTTAGATTTCGATAGAAACTCTTATGTTATATAAACTCTTAATGCTTTAAATCAAATGCATCAAATCAACATGTTTTGAAAATCATCTTCGTAATATATCAGGTACTAACCTTTATAGTCAAGTTTCAACAGAGGTAATTGCAAGACGTCTGATAATCCATGGTTAGATTGACTTCCTTATATTGATTAACTCTTATTCCATGTACATGTCAGTACCAAAAACCTGCAGATAAATTTTTATTCAGATTGGAGATGTAATTTATCAAGCTTGATCCTAATTGAATATCCGTTTTTGAATCTGATAAAAGTTAAGATTGCAAATCATATAGTTTATAATTTATATCTGAAACAATGCAAACATACAGTCATAAGATTAGATCAAATCAAGATTTTGCAGAGCGATTCATTATTTTATTCGACGATTTCAAAATTGTCTGTATAATTTGTTGAATTCCTTACAACATAACGAATCAATCACTAATCAATTGAAGAACTAAATTCATCGATTTGTATAAGATATACGATTAAATTTGAGAATTTGGTGTACCTTTAAGTCGAATTTCCAATTCCACTGCTCCGGAACACAATCGATGAACTAATTGAATGGCTTCTTCAATTCCGAAATTGTTTGAGAGTAATGAAATTGCACAATTTTATCATTCTTTCAGCTGAATTAAGAAGAATTGACATCAAAATCGTCGACAGATGTTTATTACAATAATTCCGACTTCTCTCCATTGTCAACAATCGAAATCGAAGGAGAAACGGATTTTGGATTCTGGTTTTTTTTCTTTTCCTAAAACATTATTTTTCTGTTTCCTTTAAATCATTTATGCTATTATTAAAAATTCAATCAAAGTTGATTAATTAAAGATTGGGCCTACTATTTGCAACTGTAAAATCGAACCCAAATTGGCCCACGAAATAAACTCTCATAAACTAATAATACAAATAATAAAAAAAAAATGTTGCCTAAGTAAATTATTTAATTTGCCTAAGTAAACTATTTAATCATACAAACAAACCATACAATTTTATTTAGACTCTCAACATTTTTATATACACTACAACATTTTTATTATCTCCTCTTTTATTATGAAAACATTTTTCCCAACTAAGTATATATAATACAACGTTTAATCCTATTAACAAATAAAATTACACATGCTATGACATAAATTTTATAAATTTGACTCTATTTTATTATTTGCTTTTTAATACAAAATTTATAATTTAATTTTATAAAAAAAAATTCACATCCGTGCTATAGCACGGGTTATGCTCTAGTGTTATTTGTGTTGAACTATCTTGTTTTACAACTATTTTATAGGAAACATGCTAAATGGGTCAATCCCAAATTAAATCCGCTATGTTGATTTTATGTTTATTAACTTAGATTGTGCTCTCGTTAATTTTTTCGGAATATCATCTCCTTAAGACTATATGAATATCTAACTATGCCGAAAAACTTGTATGAATACATTATGTAGGAGGTTGGAACTGTTGATCTATTGTGCAGATAAACTTATATGATTGATTTTACATACCATGTGACATTCTTCTAAGTTATGATAAGGTAATGACTCATATGATTGATTAGAATTGATATGTTCAAATAAGACGCCCGGATCTCTTTCTTTCTAGTTCTAATTCTATATGGTTGATTAGTTTATTCACGGTTTCATTGTTGAATGTTTTTGACTCCTAATTAGGATTCAAAATTTTAGTGGCAATCTAGATTTATTTTCAGTTATATAACCTTTATTTCGCATTTTAAATATATATATTTTTCATAATGTATATTTATATATATTTTGACCTTATAGATCAGTATTTTTTACATCCAAATTATTCTTTAAAAATCATTTTATGTAAATAATATTGTAAGCTCACTAAAGAATAAAGTTACCATCTATTCAAGCAGCTTAATATTAGTGACTAATGCATAAAACCTAAAAGAGAGAGTTTCATTGAAGTGTTTTAGACTGAACTTTGATTTAAATCTGTAATGTAAACACAAAATACAAATAAAAGAAAAAATAATAATAACCACTAGAATATCTCGAAAGACTGAAAAAATAGATGGGAGATGCCATCTTGTAGAAATTGGTCCAAATGCAGAGATGGTCCAGTCTTTTTTTGCTTTACCTTCACACCTAACAAAGACCTCACACACTTATCTCATCACTTTCTTTATCTCCTTTTGAGGAGAAAAAAAAAAGTGAACACAAACAAGAAAAACTTTAAAGCTGCTATCTTTTGAATCACTTCCCATTCACTTGCTAAGGAGTGACGGACCGTGGCGGTGTCCTTGATTCCCCGGGAGGAGTCTGACCTTCTGATCCCTTTGACGGGTCGTCAGACGATTGTCTTAACCCGTCATCGGTTGTCTCACTTCTGTTGACATCTTCAATCATTCTTAGCACTTCTTGCATTACTGGTCGTTGATCAGGAACCGTTGATACACAAGCCATTGCGATTTGAAGAAGCTGAACCATCTCTTCCTCTATGTTGTGGTACCTCATCAGCTCAACATCAAATACTTCAGCAGTCCATTCTTCCCGGACCACGGAGAGTACCCATCGGGGTAGATCAATGCCTTCTTCACCAAGTGATGCCTGGTTTGGCGATTTACCTGTCAATAGTTCAAGCAGTAACACCCCGAAACTGTACACATCCGATTTGAAAGTTACTTTCCGAGTCTCGAGAACTTCAGGAGCATGATAACCCGCCAAACGGTTTGGTGGAGTCGAGTTACTGAATAGTTGATTCAGTCCATAGTCAGAGACGCATGTGTCTTGGTTTGGGTGTAGTAGGATATTTGAAGCTTTAATGTTTCCATGTACCAATTTGGCTGAAACGTGAAGATGGGCCAAACCTCTCGCAGCAGTTATCGCTATTCTCATCCGGTTATCCCAATCTAACGGAGTTCGTCCCGATCCACGGCTCCCTAAAACAAACACAAAGCTATTAGCCAGATATTGCAAGTTAACTTCAAACTCTAAAAACAGTTTCAAAAGACCAAAATGTTCATAGTATAACAAATTCATATTCTAAAGGTTCATAGTATAACTTGGGTTAAAGCTTAAAATTCTAAAAACAGTTTCAGTAAATGAAAACATTCATATATTAAAGGTTCTTTAAAACACTTCAGTTCCATCACTCATTTAGACAAAAGTTTACTTCAAGGAAAAGGGTTTAAGATATGCATGATGAGAAAAGCCCATGTGGAAGAGTCTTTTTCTTTTTCTTTATTCCAATCTTTAAAGAGTGAGAGAGAAGCAAAATTATGAAATAAATTATTATGACAATTACCAGACAGACACATAACAATGTCGGCAACACCTTTTCTATTTTAATAATTGCATAACAACTCCAGCTATAACTACCACAATTCAACAAAAAAAAAAATATAAAGAATGTGATGCAGTCTAATAAGAATGTTTTCCTTGCCAGCAAAGCATAATCACATTAGTATCCATTAGAAAAATATTATCAAATCATCACTCCCTAATCTCACTAAGGTTCCAAATCTTGACCATAACCATAAGAACTCAAAACCTAACCAAGATTCTATCTATCTTAACTACAATTCATAAGAAATTCACACAATGTATCTAGCTAATAGTGTATTAACAATGAAATTGAACATAATTGAGCAAGAGAATAGACACAAACCGTGAAGAAGAGCAGATAAGCTTCCGGTAGGCATGAAATCGAAAACGAGAAGTTTCTCATCTTTAGAGTAATAATAAGCTCTCAATGGAATAACATTTGGATGTTTGATTTTACCAACAACTTCCATTTGTGTTTCGAACTCTTTCTTAGACGCCATTACATCTTTAAGCCGCTTAACAACAACCGTTGTACCTTCTTCTAACACCGCCTTATACGAAGTTCCTACACTTCCTTTACCTAAAACTTCAGCTGAAGCTCTAAGCAAATCTTCCAAATCGAAACTATACACTCCTCCTTCAGTGAAAACAAGCTTATTCCTCTCTGTTTCACCTCCCATACCCGATGATGTCCCCGTTACTTCCTCTTTGGAGGACGAAGCTCCCGGCGGAAGATCCACATTCCTTGTGGCTACTCCCGCCGGTTTCGGCTGCTTCGTCCTCGCCTCTTTACTTCCTCTTCTTTTTCTTAAACATAAGAACAAAAGCAGAGCTAGCAAAAGAAGCGCCACTAGCGCGCTAGCGACGATTATAGCAACAATCGCAGCTTTCGAAAGCTTCGATTTCTTGCCGGATAAACGTTTAGAAGGAATAATCGACGACGGAGATGGCGACGGAGACACAAAGAACGATTTACAAGGCTTTAACGGACCACCACAAAGATCTACATTCCCGGTAAACGATTCAGCAGAGAATCTTGACAATGACGACGGAATCGAACCATTTAGATTGTTGTTAGAGACATTGAAATCGACTAAATCAAGACTAATACTAGGAAGATTCCCTGAGAAACCATTGTTACCAAGAAACAAACCAGTCAAGTGAGTGAGATTATTGACTGAGAAAGGAATCGAACCAGTGAAGTTGTTAGATGAGATATCAAGACGAATCAAGTTGTTTAACTGAGTAATACTCGCCGGAAACTCGCCGGAGAATTCGTTGTGTTGAAGATATAAGCTTCGGAGATGAGTGAGATTTGAGAAATCTGAAGGGATCTGACCAGAGAGACGATTAGAACGAAGACTGAGAACTCGGAGCTCAGTGAGTCGACCTAACGAGCCTGATGGGATCTGACCGACTAAACCGGTTCCTGGTAACCGGAGAGAGTGGATTGAGGATTGGTTCGAGTTGCATTCGACTCCGACCCAGTTACAAGCTGAGTCTGACTCGTTCCATTGAAGACGATTCTCGTGAGGTATTTGTTGAAGGAAAGTGAGGAGTGCTTGTTTTTCTGCGGTTGACTCCGAGTTGACTCGCTGAGTCAATAGCAGAATCGAGAGTAGAGAATTCAAAACCCATGAAATTGATGCCATTTTTGGGGGTTTTTTTTGGAGAAGATAACTAAGAAAAAAAAGAAGCTTTTGCTTCTTTCTAGTTTTGTCTGTTTTATTACAAGTGAGTTTGCTGAAAACCAGAAGTGGTTTTCCGACAAGTACCCATTTTTGGTTTTCTGGACTTGGAGAGAGAAGAGAGAGGGATGTGTGTGAGTCAATATGTGTGTATGTGTGGGATCGTGAAGTCTTTTATGAAGGAGAAGGAGAACGAATCAAATCTATCACGAGGGACAAATATGTTAAACCAAAATATTATTTTTCTTTCTGGCTCAGACAAAAAATATATTAAAAGTAAAGTTTCTTTTTCTTTGTTTTTTTCATGGAAAAAAGCTATTAATACTTCTTTTTCGACATTAAAGCTATTAATACACGTAGCTGGAAACAATTGAATTTTTGGGCTTTGATGATATTTGTTGAATTTAAAGTTTGATTAGTAGTATTTTTTGGAAGCCCCCTTAGCCCATTGGTTGACTAAGGGTTGATTAATGTTTCTACACCCAGAGGTCTGGAGTTCGAGTCCTAGATATTGCGATTTATTAACAAATTTGCAGATTAATTGAGGCAAGTGTGTAGGAGATCTCCAGCGATGTACAATTATAGCCGTTCGCCAGGATTCTACGCAGAGAATGAAGTGTCGTCAGGTCGTGGATCATTGAAGGTATTCATGAAGATCATGAAGAAGGAATTGTAGCCTGTCGTAGATCTGTCGTGGATCTAGTAAGGGTCGGAAGGAATTGTCAGTTGTAGAATCGTCTATGTAACAGTTCTCATAATTTGCAATTAATAATAAATCTAGACAAAAAAAAAAAAAGATTAGTAGTATCTTTGAAGAGAAGTACAGTTGGATAAATTTCCAAATTTATTTATTTAATTATTTAAATTGCTACTGAATTATGGCATTAGGATTAGTGGGTAAGTTGTACATTCTATTATCACAAAGATTTAAACTTTTTATCAGTGTTCTAGAATACGCTATACGCTAGACGTACGACAGAGCACCGTATAGTGTATAGACGTATATACGGCCGTTTATACGGTGGATATTTTTTATTAAATATATATATATATATATATATAATTTGTCAAGATATTCAAATATAGTTACAAAATTATAATAACAATAAACCATAAATATAGTAACATGATGATCCTATACATGAATACAAAAAAAATTAAAATTTTTAACTTTACAAAATATTTTGAAAATTTTAAATAACTAGTAAGCATAAAAATAATAGAAAAGAATGACAATAAAGTTATTTTAAAGTTAATTATTCTGATTAATTTTTTGAGAGCCAAACTAATAATTTTGTTAAATCATTTTTCCAAACATTAATAAAATGACATAATTTTTTTTTGAGCATTTAAAAAAAAAGGGCGGTATATGCGGAATTCACCGTATATACGCCGTATAATCGCCGTATATACGGACCGTATAGTTTTCACCGTATTAAGCAACTGTATAGCCATAATACAGTATGGTTTCCCACTGTACAGCGTATATACGCCGTATATATGGCCGTACAGACCGTAGTTTAGAACACTGCTTTTTATTATACATAATGATCATCTTTTATCATCTTTTAAGTCTATCAGATCAACAAATAAAAAGTTATGTCAGTTTTGGGTAAAAGTAAAACATATAAACAAAGCCCACACAACCCACTTCCACATATAAATTTGTGAAAATTACTCAGAATGACCCACATCTTGATAGAAATAACTAGATTGACTCTGTTTTGAAAGGCATAATTAGAATGACTCATATCTTTTGTAAAAAGACCTTCTAACCTGTTTATACGTTATAATAACGAAATTGCCATTTTTATTTAATTTTGAAACAAAAAATAAAAATCATTTTTATATCACAAAAAAAAAAAATCCAAAACATTTTATCTCTTCTTCTTCGTTTCTTCGTTGCCGTCGACGAACAATAACCCTAAAAGAGAGAAAAATCTCTAAACTTGTCTTCTCTGGTGAGTGTGTCGTCTTCTCCGGCGAGTCGTCTTCTCCGATGAATCTGCGGTGAGTTATATTCTTCACTATTGCCTCTTTGACTTCCCGTTTTAGAGATTTTTTCGATATGTCTCTGTCTGATTCTCCTTGCTGCCACCAACTAGGTCGTCTTCTGTATTTTGTGGTCATTGTATTTCGCTTCTCCCCTCTTCTTCGCTATGCTGCTTCTCCCTCCTCCGCTAGATCGTCGCTTCTCTCTTCTCCACCGCTTCTACTTCGTCTTCTTAGGCTTTGCCGCCAACAATTACGCCAAATTCCCTTACCAGTAGCAGCTACATCGAGGTTTTCCTTTGATTTATGGTCTTTTGATAAATTAAGTTGTAAATACGTATCGCATGAAAGGTGTTCGATGAAATGCCAGTCTTGACGGCAGACTTATTTGTTAGTTATCGCAGATTATTTGTTTCTCATTACAGATTTGTTTGTTGGTTGCATTGTTTTGATTGCAGATTTATTGGTTCTCGATGGGTTCTGTCTAGTCATCGACATAGATTCCGGTGGTGTTAACTTCAGTGATTATGAATTTCGCTGGTTTGTGTTTACTAAGACACAGATTTGTTAGTATCACCACAGATTTGTTAAGATATGACCACAGATTTGTTTTGATATGTTCACATACTTGTTTGTATCACCACAAATTTGTTTTGACATAACCACAGATTTGTTTTAATATGTTCACAGACTTGTTTTAAGTATGTCCACAGTTTTGATTCGTTGATCACAGATTTTGGTTTGAAAAATGTGTCTAGGATTCTGGAGAAGAAAAAGAGTGCCTAGCCTTAGGATGGCAGTTTGATGGACTTAACGATGGGAACATTCAGGCATTGCGGGAGAGATTAGGAGCTGAGATGTTTGAGGAAGTTCCACCGACGGGAGACGTAGCATTGACTAATCTATTGCCTCGTCGTGCAGAGTTCGAGATCCCTTATCTCAATGATCACTCAGAATGAGTCTCTTTATGATATGGTCGTGGTTGCATTTGGTTTTGAGTCAGATGTTGCAAGTTTTCTTATTTAGGAATGTTATTGTTTCCACAAACTTTTTTGGTGTGAACCAGTTGTTGCAGGTGTTACCACCGACTTTTTTTTGGTGTGAACCAGTTATTTTTCCTGAGTGTTATTGTAACCACAGACTTTTATTAGAACATGTAAGACATGAATTCTTAGAGATATAAGTTCCATAACAACACATACAAGTTCCATAACAACACACATGTTCTACAATAACACATAAAAGTTTGACATGTCAATACAGACGTCTTACATGTTCCACAACAACACTCATACAAGTTTGAAAAATACAACAAAAGTTTACAACAGAGACTACTTCATTAAGTTTATGCCTTCTTGCATGTTTTACGATTATGCCCAGTTTCATTACAACTGGTACACGTGTGTTGTTTCCTACGCCTCTTATTCTCCATGGCTTTCTCAAGGGCAGATTTAAATCTTGACTTTTTAGGCCTACCTGGTTGTTGTTTCGGAATAGGTGGCGAACACACTTTAGTCGCAACATGCTCTGGTATTGGAAGTGCAAAATCCCTTGGCATGATGAAAATAGGGATCAAATAAGTCTGTGACAACATAAATCTAGAGACCAAATAAATCTGCGATCAAAGTGTAACAACAAATCTGTGGCAACTTCAAATAAGTCTGTAAAACTATATCTGCGGTCAAAGTGTAACAACAAGTCTGTAGAATATAAGTCTGTGACAACTAAAAAGGTAGTTAAGTCTAGATTAAGTCTGCGACAACTACGACACATATATATGTGATGATGGGAAATAAATCTGTGATTCATAATATATCTGCCGTCAAGAGGTAAAACTCTGTGATCACTAAGAGTCAGTCTAGTTATTATCTTTTGCAGTAACAAATCTGCAACAACCTGCAGACTTAATATAAGTCGGTAGGTACTATTAATAAGTCTGCAGAAACGTGATTGACAATAAGTCTGTAGGAAAAACAAATCTGTAGAAATAAATCTGCGAAACCTAGGAAATCTACGATGTCATCAAAGAAAATCTGTAAGACAAGTCTGTGGTAGACAAAAAATCTGTAATAGCCTATTAATTGGTAGTAACCTATGAAAAAATTTGTATACTAAATCTGTGGTAGTAATAAATCTGTAGAACAAATCTGTGGTTCAAAAACAAATCGGCAAGAAAACAAGTCAGCGATAACGATACAATTAAATTTGTGGCAGATTTATAAATCGGTGGCAGATTTATAAAATCTGTGGCAGATTTCTAAAATCGGTGGCAGATTTCTAAAATCGGTGGCAGATTTTTTCTACAGATTTATTTGAATTCGCAGAGATCAATGGCAAAACTGTAAATAATGACAGGTTTTTCTGTAAATAACGGCAACTTTTGCCTAGCTGGCATTTTTTTTTTAATGGCATTTTTGTTATTATGATTGTCTGTACAAAGCTTTATAGGGGTATTTTGGGGATTAAAAAAAAACGAAAACACTCTAGTTATTATTAAAAGATATGAGTCATTCTGGTTATTAATCCCCATATAAGGGTCATTCTAGTTATTCTCCCTATAAATTTTAGACTCCAAATGTGAGTAGTTATTGAATTTGGGGTTCAAGGACCAAGTCTTTAAAACGAGGAATGAAATATGATGTTAATTTAGGGATTTATAATTTAGTTTCTTCATCTATGTTGCTAGAACTTGATTACCTTCATACTTTTATATTTTACAGATTTTAAGGCAATAAAAAAGTGTGACTGAATACCAAAATAATCTACATCTTTCTAAAATGTGTATATATATATGAAATATGTTAGATTCCCCTAATATTTATTTTTGTGGTGGTTTTTAGCTATTATGAAAATATGATATACATAAAGATCGTATCAAACTAAGATCAAAAGAAAAATTAAAACAAAACGTGTATGAATCTATCAAACTACGATCAAAAGAGTAAGTAAAGATATGAAGCTGCAGAATCCTATCCAAACACTGGAGTCTGAAGCTGCGCTATATGGAGCTGGTGATGGTCCCAACTGATTATGTGGAGCATTATTAACGGGTGAATCAGCCAACAGAGACGATGTAGGAGACAAAGAAGAGCTTGGTGATTGGACCGGTCCGGGAACCAGAACAACGACGGGACCCAACGAGGCCGGTAAGACATGGATTTGAAGTTTTTGTCCCTTCTTGCAGTGTACAGGAACTCCGTATATGAAGTGTTAGTGTCCCAGTTTGTTTAGACTGATTGAGTCAGACCCGATTTTGTATCTTCTTAGCGGTTTAGACGATTCACACCACTCGGAATCATTGTGAGTGACTTCTGTGACGTCGTGGTAATCTTTGTTGTTGGTGAAGACAAAAGAGTCTCTGATTTGAAAAGTTCTTGAAGAAGCCCAAGCCTCGTAATCAACTCCCACCATTGTCTATCCTTTGGTGTCACTGACTTTGTTAACGGTTCCTCCAACGGTAACTCCAAAAAGAGCCACAAAAATCAACAAAAAAGTGAAAACAGGTTGTTCTGTAAATCTTAGAGAATAGGTTGCCAAAGTTGTGTTTATTATTTGTTAAGTAAAGAGTATATATAGTTACATAAAACATGATGCCCAAGTAGAGAATACTTACTAAAGATATTAATCGGAAACAATCCTTATCCGTAACACTCCCCCTCAAGGTGGAGCATGTAAGTTAAGAACGCCCAACTTGGACCGTAGATATTGAAAGTGATCGCGACCCAGAGCTTTGGTGAAGATATCGGCTGGTTGTTCATGAGTGGAGAGGTAAGCAGTCACTTTCGATATGTTTTGATATGTTTTGATATGTTTTGTCCGCTCATGAAACACCGAATTAGTTTCAATGTGAAGAGCTGCTTTGCTGTCACAATATAAACGCATTGGCTGAGAGTGTTCCACACCAAGAAAAAAGAGGATCTCCTTTAACCACAAAAGCTCTTTACATGTCATAGCCATAGCTCTATATTCAGCTTTAGCCGGGGAGAGAGAGACACGAGACTGTTTCTTTGTCTCCCATGTAAGAGGAGAATCAGTGAATCACCAAGCATGACCATATATCCAGTAAGAGACTTACGATTTTTTGGACAAGAATTGTAATCGGAATCACAGTATGCATTAACTTGAAGTGGAGCCATGGAAGACAATACAATACCTTGTCCTAGTGATGACTTTAAATAGAGAACTAAGCGCTGAGCAGCTTCCCAATGATCAATAAGCGGAACTTGCATGAATTGGGCAAGAATATTCACCGCATAGCTCAGCTCGGGCCGAGTATGTGTAAGATATACGAGACGACCAACTAGACGACGGTATTGATCAGGTGCTTCAAATGGTTCACTTGTAGAGACTAGCAATTTGTGATTTCGCTCCAAGGGTGTATCAACGGGACGAGCACCAGAGAGACCACATTCCTCAATAATGTCAAGACAATATTTGCGTTGAGAGAGAAAAATCCCATCAGGTCCATGAGCTACTTCAATGCCATGGAAATATTTCAACAAGCCAAGGTCCTTCATCTTAAAACAGCGACTCAAATAGGCTTTAAACGACGAGACGACCGCCAAATCATTCCCACACACAATTAAATCGTCAACATACACAAGAACATGAAGAACCACAGCTCCTCAGGGGTAAGTAAAGAGTGAGTTGTCTTTGTGAGAGCGAATAAAACCACAGTCGAGTAGAGCAGTAGAAAGCTTGGAAAACCAACATCTAGGAGCTTGGCAGAGACCGTAGATTAATTTCTTTAGCTTACAGACAAGAGACGAATCAGAAGGTAGAGAACCTGGAGGCGGTTTCATGTATATGTCTTCGTCGAGATCGCCGTGTAAGAAAGCGTTGTGAACATCTATTTGGTGAAGTTCCCAATGTTTAACCGAGGCAACGCCGAGAATAGTACAAACCGTTTGCAGCTTAGCAACTGGAGCAAAAGTTTCAGAGAAATCCACGCCATCTTTTTGATGATTCCCGAGTGCTACTAAACGCGCCTTATATTGTTCAAACGTACCATCCAAGTTGAACTTAAGACGATACACCCATTTTGAACCAAGAGCCTTGACACCATGTGGAAGACGTTCAAGTGTCCAAGTCTCATTGACTTCCAGAGCATCAATTTCTTTTCGCATAGCTTCACGTCATTCTAGAATTTGAACTGCCTGCATATAGGTGCCCGGTTCATCCACCATAGTCACAGCTGCCAAATTTTTTTGATGCGAATAACTAAACTTGTCACATGATACATAATGTGTTATAGGATAGAAACTAGTACCTGAATATGCTGGAGTGGACGTAGGCTTGAGAGAGACGAAGGTTTCAACTTGACGTGCAGAGTAAGTAACATAAGGCTTTAAACGAACTGATTTCATTTTTTTCGATGGCCTCTACCTAGCGGTTCAGTACCAATATCAAAACTGTCAGTCGTGACAGGTAGAGGAGTGTCAAAGTCGGTAGACTTATCAACAGAAATGTCATCGGAAGCATCATCAGAAGTAACAACAACCGGCTCATTAGTAGATAGTGGTTTGTCCGAAGAATCCAACGGAGCCGATTCTGGTGAGTCACTCCCCCTGTTAACAAGAGTGGCACGACGGGTGGAGTAGGTGGAGAATCAGATTGTTGCGCTTGTGAGTATGGAAATGTGTTTTCATTGAATATAACATCACGAGAGACAAAAAAATCTTGTTATATCGTAAACACGCCAACCTTTTTGATTGTGAGGGTAGCCCATGAAGATGCACTTTCGTCCTTTCTCTTGAAATTTATCATGCCTAGAGGAGTGTCATTTTGCACAACATAGGCAACCAAACACTCTAAGATGATCATACTTTGGAGGAGCAGAGTGAAGAATCTCATACGGAGTTTAACCTTGAAGTAATGGAGTAGGAGTACGGTTGATTAAGTACGCAGCGGTGAGTACACTTTCTCCCCAGAACTTAATGGGAAGATCATATTGAAACAATAGAGAACGCGCCATGTTGAGAATGTGACGGTGTTTGCGTTCAACTCTGCCATTTAGTTGAGGAGTGTATACGCATGAAGTTTGATGGTGAATACCATTATCCTTGAAAAATGTACGAAGACTAAGAAAATCATGCCCATTATCGCTACGAACGACTTTAATCTTTTTACCAAATTGTTGAAGAGCCATTGTGATAGACTCCTAGATGAGGATCTATTCCAAAGAACACGCTTTGTTGGTTTTGAACATGAAGGATGCAGCGGAATGGAAGAAGATCGAGATCGAAGATGGGAGATGAACGGTCAAATGGGTGAACCGTTGCAGCGGAGTGAAGGGGAAACGAATTGTACTTCCAAGAGAGGTGAAAATCTCTTAGACTATGAGCTTGAATACAACTTAGATATTACACATTAAGAAGAAAACAAGTTGAGAAGATATTACGCACTTCTCGGATCAAACAAGTAAAAGAGAGATTTTTGATAAAATGTTTGATGGTTTGCAAATCAGAGCTACAAAGAGAATATAAAGAAGAGGAGAATGAAGGAGAAGAGAGGAGAAGGAGAACATGCACGAGCATGCACAAGTCCACACTCATGCAAGCTCATGCAAAGTATCTAGAAAATTACAACGGCATTAAATGCAAAGTTTGAACATAAAAATAAGATAATGGGCCAAGGCAAAGTGATGGGCCTTGGACCACGAATTGGGCTGATAAAGGGAGGCTTGAAAGTGTTACTTAGGCCTCATTAAAAACCTTGTCAAGAAAACCCATTGGGACAAAACTTGACAAGGGAAAAAGAGTGCGTAAGCAACACTTATCCCTTTACCGAGCACTTTGGGCCGTGATCATCATAAGGGAGACTTGGGCCACGTCTTCTTGCTTCTTGTCTAGCTCCCTAAGTAGTCCATTGATTGCTTGATTGAACCTTTTGGATCTTGATCGAGTTAGAGGACCCGCCGGGACGATTAGTGCTTCCTTCGGTACAAGCTGCTCCTTGGGTTTGTTTGGTGCTTCCTCCGGTACAAGCTGCTCCTTGGGTTCGTGTGGTGCGGTCATGTTGACCATGGTCTCATCATCCTCTCCCACTTGAAAAGGATTTGACCTCAAATCCGAATTATCTACAAAATAAGGAAGAAGATCAGAAACGTTGAAGCTACCATTCACGGTGTACTTACCTTGAAGCTCAAGTTCATAAGCATTGTCGCTTTTTCTTCTTGTTTGGTTGAATGGATAATCGATCTTTAGCATCAAAACAACTCCAATTTCAGTCCTCTCAAAGAGATTGGACAAGAAAACTTCTAAGTTCGGTGGCTCTTCTTTTATACCTGCAATATTGTCAACAGCTTTGGCAAAGAGCAAGTGCGTTATCACAGTCATGGAATCACTATAAACAAGTAAACATGGCTCAACTTTGACCAATGCATTATCCTTGAAATGTTCATGTTTTACTTGTGTTCTA
The DNA here is from genome assembly GCA_905216605.1 of Arabidopsis arenosa. Classification (NCBI taxonomy): domain Eukaryota; kingdom Viridiplantae; phylum Streptophyta; class Magnoliopsida; order Brassicales; family Brassicaceae; genus Arabidopsis; species Arabidopsis arenosa. The sequence goes on along the minus strand of LR999454.1, from coordinate 6,023,570 downwards.
AGACAAGAATTTGGTTCCAAATATTCTTTAAATAAATCTAACTCTTTCTCAATGTTTCCTAAATATGATAAACTCATAGTAACAGTTCTTGAAACATGAGAAACAAATCGAGTTGAAGAGTTACTTACCTGAATAAGGTTCGCGGTGTGTTCGATGCTTGATATCATCACGGTTAATGGAAGTGGTGTTGGATCCGGAGGTTCTTCTTGGATCAAGGCATTGTTGGAGACAAACTCCTCCTCTCTAGAGGTATCTAAAAACTCTCCTGGTCGCCATTGATAGGTATGGAATGAATCCAATGAAGAAAGATCCATTTTAGGCTCCTCGGGAAACATGTGAAGTAAAAAGACCAAAATCTCGTGTGGTGTAGAACTTGAACGTCCTACATAATCTCCTGGTCTCCAAACGTGGCTTTGAGATGCATCATGTATGGGTGGTAGTCCTATAGGTTTATCCTCCGAGAGCATACCCTCATAATTCTTACTAGCCCTCACAAACAAATTTGATTGCTTGCCTATGCATTCTTCCATGTGCTTTAGCCGAAGTTGATTTTGATAATCTTCACGAGGATCTCTTGATTGACTCATATGATGAGTGCTTATCTCCTGATCATTAGTCTTCTTGATTGGCCTCCAAATTGTACAACCTTCACCAAGAGAAAGCAAATTAGCTTTCATTCGTTTTTGGGAGTTTAGATAATTACCTCGGGTTTTAATTGGTGGTGTAACATCTGGTGGTTTCTCCTTGATCACAATATTGTATTCATCTTTAGGTAATCGATTGTGGACCAGAACTGCTTCAGCTTGAGTTAATTCTCCAGTCCTGCTCATTGTTCCTTGTTTGGGTTCCTTGCGGATAGATTGAGGCTGCTGCAAATCCGGCGGCTTTTCTTTGACTGTCAATATGTTCAGTGCACCTTCAGCTCTCCTCAAGTCGTCATGGATATGGAGTGGAACCTTGAATGTGCCTTTTCTTGATGTCATTTCTCCTAAGTACTTATACTTCGCCATGGCTCCTGATCCTTTTTGAGCACTCATGGGACAGAACAAATGCATTATACTTGAAATAGAGAATTCAAAAATACAATCCTTCAAAGTTAGTTTGCAAAGCTCATTGAACGGATTTGATTCATGCAACTCATAAACAGTTTTAACTAATGCATTTTCGGTTTTAGTTCTAAACAGCTCAAATGCATTGCTACACAAAGAAATTCTCAAAGAAGAGTTAAATTCATGAAACTCATCAAACATAAAACTTTTTGGCTTAAAGAGCTTTTCAAGTGTGAGTGTTTCAAAAGTTGGAATCATTTTGTCAAAAACAGATTTTGAAACACCAAATTCTTTCACATTTTCCAAACCAAATCGTTTTTCATCTTGAGTAGAAATCAAAACAAACACATTAGGCTTTTTCGTAACAAAATCAATTTCCTTACAGTGCTTTTGATGGCGCTCATTTGACTCAAGGATTGGTTCAGGAACAAAGATAGTTTGCTGCTCCACATTAGTAAGAATCGATGGTAAACTTCTTTGAACTTCTTCCTGAGATTTTTCTTCAATAACCTGTGAAAAACAAAAAGTACTACTCGGTTGCACCGGCTTGGAAAGGATTAGTTTGTCACAAGGTTGATCATTTTTAAGCACAAAATCAGGTTTCTCAAAAAGATCACACGTATCTTTCTCAAATTTAGAAGGAAGAGCAAACTTAGCTTTTTCTGAATTAGCAGTAAGAACACACTTAGCTTTCTTAGGTTTGTTGTAAGCGTTGAGAATCTTCAGAACTTCATCCTCAAATTGTTCTTTTGCTATGGGATTTTTCTTCGAATATGGGACTAAGGTTTTTTTCTTTTCTTGAACTGCTAACCCTTGGGCTGTGACATTGGCTTTTCGAGATCGGTTTGATGCTTTAGGAGCATACTTATTCCTTAGTAGTTCCTTAAGATCTCTCCACAAAGTGATAGGTGGCTCCTTATAATACAAGCGATCATCAACTTCTTGCAACCACCATTTGTAAGCGTCTCCCGTGAGGTGGCTAAGTGCACAAACGAATCTCTTCTCGCTCAAGAAGTTTTTGTAGGAAAACCACTCGTCCATGTTTTTCTCCCACTCTAGGTAATCTCCTTTTCCTGAAAATTTAAAGAGTGCATTAGTCGGTTTAAATTCAGAATAAAACACAGATTTGGATTTGGGAGTGTGAGGGATTTTCTGTGGGCTGCTCGGTTTTGATCCCAATGAGTTGTCCGGTGGCTTGGGATTAAGCTCCTGTTCCTTCCTTTTTCGTGCCTTGTGAAGCCCTTGACGAATTGAATCTAAGTGGCTATCAAAAACTTTCTCCATTGTTGTGGTCATGGCTTCAACAAAGCGCTTGTTGCGGTTGTGGCTTGATCTCTCCTCCTTTGTTGACATTGCGACCTGAGAAACAAAGAACAAACACACCAGTAACAAGTTCTTTTTGCAATAGAAATGATTGAACACAACAAACACAAAATGACCCTTCAAATGCCACCAAATTCTCCTAGAACCCTAATCACGACTGTTTGACTTTTTCGGACTCTAAAAATTATCAAATCATGCAGAAAAATTCCATAAACAATTTTACAAAATACTAGACTCTTTTTAGAATCCGTGACCGTTGATTTCGAAATTTTATCACATGCCAAATAATTATGAAAATTAAAACAAGATGCGATCCGAAATCTGAAGAAAACTGAAATCGAGAAAAAACATAAAATTTAGAGTTGGAACTTCAAAACCTGGTAACAAAGTGGCTCTGATACCACATGATAGACTCCTAGATGAGGATCTATTCCAAAGAACACGCTTTGTTGGTTTTGAACATGAAGGATTCAGCGGAATGGAAGAAGATCGAGATCGAAGATGGGAGATGAACGGTCAAATGGGTGAACCGTTGCAGCGGAGTGAAGGGGAAACGAATTGTACTTCCAAGAGAGGTGAAAATCTCTTAGACTACGAGCTTGAATACAACTTAGATATTACACACTAAGAAGAAAACAAGTTGAGAAGATATTACGCACTTCTCGGATCAAACAAGTAAAAGAGAGATTTTTGATAAAATGTTTGATGGTTTGCAAATGAGAGCTACAAAGAGAATATAAAGAAGAGGAGAATGAAGGAGAAGAGAGGAGAAGGAGAACATGCACGAGCATGCACAAGTCCACACTCATGCAAGCTCATGCAAAGTATCTAGAAAATTACAACGGCATTAAATGCAAAGTTTGAACATAAAAATAAGATAATGGGCCAAGGCAAAGTGATGGGCCTTGGACCACGAATTGGGCTGATAAAGGGAGGCTTGAAAGTGTTACTTAGGCCTCATTAAAAACCTTGTCAAGAAAACCCATTGGGACAAAACTTGACAAGGGAAAAAGAGTGCGTAAGCAACACTTATCCCTTTACCGAGCACTTTGGGCCGTGATCATCATAAGGGAGACTTGGGCCATGTCTTCTTGCTTCTTGTCTAGCTCCCTAAGTAGTCCATTGATTGCTTGATTGAACCTTTTGGATCTTGATCGAGTTAGAGGACCCGCCGGGACGATTAGTGCTTCCTTCGGTACAAGCTGCTCCTTGGGTTTGTTTGGTGCTTCCTCCGGTACAAGCTGCTCCTTGGGTTCGTGTGGTGCGGTCATGTTGACCATGGTCTCATCACATTGCCACAAACTGTTTAAGATGAACCGCAACTTCACTTTTAGCTAGAATAAGATAAGTTCACACAGCCCGAGAGTGATCATCCACAATCGTAAGGAAATAGTGTGCTCCACAATTAGAAGCGAGTTTGTAGGGTCCCCAGACATCACAATGGATCAAAGAAAAACATGCGTCTGCTTTATTAGTGCTTTCGGGAAAAACCGATCTTGTTTGTTTAGCTTGAATACAAAATTCGCAAAAACCACTACTATCACTACTATGATGTTCAAAATTGTCTAAAGTAAATAAAAAAACTAGATAGAATCATCGTAGATGGATGCCCCAAACGCTCATGCCAAAGAGTTCTTGTGGATTTCTTGACATGATTAACATTTGCTGAAACCGCGCCACGAAAATGATAAACCGCATCTCTCTCTTTACCTACGCCAATCAGCATCTTCGAAGTGCGGTCCTGTATAACACAAAATTTATTAGTGAACAAAGCATAACAAGACATTTTGCGTAAAAGTCTTGCTAAAGAAATAAGAGTGCAGGAGAGATCGGGGACATAAAGAACATGATTAAGCTGGACGTGATCTCCAAGAAGCATCGTTCCCTCTTTAATGGCAAACGTGTGTTTCCCGTTGGGAAGAACAATAATACTTTGAGGAATGTCATGATTATCGACGAGTAGATCATCGTCTCCAGTCATATAATGGGACGCTCCAGAGTCAAGTAAGAACTCAACACAAGAATGCTTACCGGAAAGTTTGTCGTGGCTCGTTGAGTGCTCTGATTTCAAAATACCCTTAATCGCAGCCCATGTCTCCTTGCTCACATCGGGCAGATCGGAGAACTCATCTTCAAAAGCAACTTGAGCGTTGTTAGCTCGGTAAGAATTACGACCACGACCTCTTCCTCTGTTAGAACCACATCCTCTTCCTCGAGTTGTTTTGACACTTGAGCTTCCTCGAGGAGTACCATGTTTCTCTATCCACCAATCGGGTAGGCCGTGAAGCTCGAAACATGTATCCACCGAGTGATTGGTGCGTCCGCAGTGAGTGCACGGTCCTTGACTAAGTCGAGTGACAGATGCGATGGCGTTAACACCGGCTTATACAGCAAAGCCTACTGCCTCTATCCGTTCTTCTTTGGACCGAGCAATTAGTAGATGTCTTTCTTCAGCAACAACTTCAGAATACACTTGATCAAGAGTCATGTCGGTGTCGCGATTAAGGCGACTAAGAATATTGGTACGTGTGGTACCGAATCGAGAAGCGTCGAGGCCCATGAGAAATTGATGTATGCGTTCGAAATCTCGACGTGTTTGCTGCTTGATACGTTGAGGGAAAGTCGGAGAGCTACATCAGCAGTCAATGAACGGTTCATAATCATCGAGATCGTCCCACATAACCTTGATCTTACCAAAATATTCAGCGACATCTTGTCCATCTTGAGAGCAACCAACAATAGATGATTTGATTTGATGAACACGAGAAGCATTACCTATAGAATATCGAACTCGAAGATTGTCCCATAAGACTTTCACGTTGTCGACGAACGAGATGGCTTTCTGAATTTTGGAGTCTAGACTCGCATAGAGTCATCCACACAACATCGAGTTGACTTGTATCCAACGTTGGTAATCCGGAGAATCAGAAGGTGGTTTTAGAAGAGAACCATCGATAAGACCAAGCTTGTGCTTGGCTGCGAGATTGTTGCGTGCAATCTTAGCCCACTGCTCATAGTTTTCCCCGTTAAGAAGAAAAGATGTAAGAACATGGTGTGGTTGATCGTTAGATGAAAGAAAGTATGGAGAGGATGTTATTGATTCTTTAGCAGGAACAATAGTTCCACTCATAGTATAGAAGAGAGGTAGATGTAGAAAAATAAGAAAAAAAATTTGTGTTCTTCGTGGAAGAGAAACACAATTTTGTGACGGCTTAGAATTTTAGAATTTTAGGGTTTTGGAACCTAGCTCTGATACCATGTAAATCTTAGAGAATAGGTTGCCAAAGTTGTGTTTATTATTTGATAAGTAAAGAGTATATATAGTTACATAAAACTTGATGTCCAAGTAAAAAATATTTACTAAAGATATTAATCGAAACAATCCTTATCCGTAACATGTTTTCAATCAAAGCCATGATCGTGTTTTTGGTTCTTAGCTTCGGAACGAGAGAAAAGAGTTTGAGAGAGATTAGTTACTTATGGAAGTAATGAGTTTGTTTCGTGAGAAAATTTAAAGAGGGGCTACGATAGTTTATATAGAGCCGAGTTTTTGCTTGAGATAAACCCTTTCCTTTTGGGATTTGGAGATTTTGATAATTCCTAGTGTCTATTGATGTTTCGCTTAAGTATTTATTTTTTGATAAAGTCGGTTGGGTACTTTCTTTCCCTTTTCCCATATTTGAGCGTAATAGTTGAACAAATATAAAGCATGAAGCATTACGTCAAACGTGCTTACAAGATGATGTGGGTCCTAAAAGAATAAAAAATAAATAAACGACGTCTCTCATTTAAAAAGTTAAAAGAAATGTCGACTTAGCCAACAACGATAATGTGACATAATGTGACATTTTTATGTCATATGTCATAATCTGTTATCGGATATCCCCTTATTATTAAAAGGGAAGTACAAATTGAAAAATGGTCTAATTTAGCCTCAATTTCAATTTCAATTTTGGATTTTGCACTTTGTTAATCAAAATCGTCAAGGGTAATTTGGTCATCAAATCTCATTAAACAATAGAGGATCCGCGTGTTTATAAAACGGGTTTAAAGTGAATCAAATAGATCCAAATCTTTAAACGAATCCCTCATCGGGTTTTAAAAGCAATCCTAACCATTCAACATATTTGATATCTAATTTAAGGCATATTCGATCTCAATATGAAATATATTCTCCAAATCTCGATTAATTGCTAAACAAATTTCCAAAAATATATGATCTAATCTAATCCTAACTATAAATTACTACTCAATATCCTAATTTCCCCTAAATTCGTGAATCATTAATTTTGATATCAATCAAGAAGATATTCAAGTTAATATATCCCATATTTCTTGCTTCGGCTCCAAGATTTTCGAAAATTTCCAAGCCAAAAACCCTATCATTCTAATTCACTATATATATCAAACGTCTCTATCATTTCTTACTCATCCATTAATTCACTGCAAACGAACCGATAAACCTCTTTTATTACAATGTCTCACTCAATTGCTTTCATTGATGATGTGAAGCCGTACAAAACGTCTTGGAAAGTTTAAGTCCGTGTCTTGCATTCCTGGAAAACATTCACGACCAGATTTGGTGAGACATTCGACTTGGTGTTGGCTGATGTCATAGTAAGATATCAAAACTCTATTTAACATATATATATATATATATATATATATATATATATATATATATATATATATCTATGACTAACTAAGTACCAAATAATAATCCAAATTTTCCTTTATTCTGGGTATAGGTTTTGTTTGTTTCAATAGTTTCTGATCTCTATTCTATATATACTTTTCTACTTGAATAAACAGGAAGATGATATAGAAGTCACAATGACATGATTGTGTGATGAAACTTTAGCGGAAACTGATTCATAGAATTCCATTGATCCATCTTCAATCATTTATGGCGACCATGTAAGGTGAATTCTAATCATATTTTAAGAATAACTATGTGTATGTTTTTTTTTGTATTTCTCATTCTTAGTTATTTTTATTAATCGTAGGTTTTATAATTGTTTTTAACAAAAGAGCAATGAACATCAAAAAACATATCTATGAACAACTATGATACAATCAACAAACTCAAGGGAAAGAAGAAGAAGAGTAATGCTTACTTTGGAGACTTTGAAAGAGTAGGATCCTCCCAAGACTATACAAAAGCTTCACGATGGATTGCTCTCTTTTTATTCTCAAGAGCTTCTGGTTTAATTGTCTCATTTCTTTGGAACAATTGATGTGCCTGCTAATAAAGAGAAGCAAATCAAACAACAATGACGATACCAATATTTTTACCTTAAGCATTACAATTGCCTCATTTTTCTCTTTCAGTAAAAAGCTTATCTAGCTATGTGTAGCCTCTGGTAACTGTCTTCCGTTTAGATTTTTCATACATATACATTACTAGATCAGCCTTATGTAGAATTGGTAACCTTAGCTATTAGTTGGATTATTTATGTTCCCATTTGTGAAAAGAACAAAAAGACCGTAACTTTTGTCTATATGTAAAAAAACACAAATCGAAAACTGAGACACAAAAAAGGAATTGAGACACGAAGATGCTATCACTAACCACAATAATTAAGATTTCGAAATAATGACTTAATCGATAACCAACGACTGAAGAAATAGAACACTACCATGAATTTCATCGGCAGATTCATGTTAAGTAGCTTTTCGAGCATCAATCGAAATTTTGAAGCTTGATCCAATGATAAACTCCTTCAAAATACCACTAACTGATATCATCAGATTAATCAACTAATTGACTAAAATTTTAGCAATAACCAATACCGATTAAAATCGAGAAAAGTTTAACCATACGTGACGGGTGTGGTAGAAGGCCAAGGAGGCTTGGATGACGGTATGCTCATTAGACGGGGGAGGAATTGGCGGCGGAAGATGCCGATAGTTGTTGGTATGTTGTTGAAAGAAATTGGTCTTCAGGTCCGTAACATGATTGCAAGCATCTGTCTCATCTTCTCAACGTCTCCGCGAGTTCTCATTCTCTCCTCTCTACCCTTCTCGATTATTCCGTCGGTCCATACCAGTTCATAGTGGGATGTTTTGGGCTTTGAATTGTTACTACAACAAATTTATGGGTCAAAGTTTCATTTGTTTCAATTTGGTTCTCACTTGGTAAAGGGTGGGCTGCTTAGCCTACTAGGCCTTATGGCTTTGTACCATATTTTTTTCTCATGCTATTTAACATGAGAAAAGGGATGCTGATAGTTTACTTTTTATTAAAAATAAATGATAAAACGAGATATAAAATTCTGATGAATTGTTACACATATTAAACATAACTCATTTTTTTTTTCTGAAACACTTTAATTTTACAATATATTTTATATTTACTCGGTAAAACTATATGTAAATACATATACGAAATTCTATCCATTAGTGTTTTCTCTTACATTATGTTTGTAAATAATATATATGTATGTAAATTTGTAAACTGGATAGACTACATTGAATACTGATTTATTCTATTATATTGATAAAGCGGGTATTACGGTTTGGTAATAATTTGGGGGTAACAGATCGAGTAACGGAACAAATAGTAAAAAAAAATAGTACTCGATACTAGATCTTTACCTAAAAGCAATTAGAATTATAATAAAAAATTCACCTTAAGGTCACTGGTACCCTTAACGGGTCGAATACAGCTAAAAAGAATTTAACACACTATTACAACAATTACAATACCAAAATGATACAACTTTTAGCTTTTCACATTTTTGTAATACTTTAACTATATTAAATTTTAATACAAATATATTAAATAATACACATGTTTAACCACATAAAAACACCTTCTCCTAATTAAAACTTTAACAACCACAAAAAAAAACCTATTTTTTATAATTCTAAATTATACATTATCAAATACTTAATAGGAAAACTGCATAAAACCGATGCCCGCGGTGAACCGCGGGTTGAATCCTAGTGGGTATGATTTTGGAAATCACAACGGCAGAAAAGGTCAATTCTCTTAAGTGGAAAATATATACAAATTGACCAACATAGCTCAGCAATCCACTAAATTTACAATTATTTAAATTCTAAAATGAAACTAAAATGAGTCAGGGGAAGCTGTTAACTAAAATAAATTCGACAATTGGATATCGCCTTAATTCACTTGTAACATAAGTGGCACACTCGGTTCCTTCTAGGATAACTGGTTACCACTTGAATACATTTAAGTTTTAACTTGAACATTTCATCTTCGAAGATTTTGGGATGCTTCCACCAAAGACCACAATAAACTGTCTTTCTAAAGATAATGCACTCACATAATTCTAAGAGAAATGGAAATTTGAAAAATGAGATTTAGATCAATGACACCTATTCTTAATTCTAAGAGAAATGGAATATACGAGAATGGTTTGACATCCAAACCAAAAAAAGAGAACAATAGGTAACCGACTCCAATGTGTTTTTTAACGGAAAGAGATTCACTAATGCATGCCACCTCTATTTCTAAAGGAATTAGGTTTACGAATATCTTATAAAATGGAACGATCCTATAGCAGAATAAGAGACTAAACATTATGGCAAAAAACCCGAGAAATTATATTATTACTGCTTCAAAACGATTTTGTAGAGCAGCCATATTGTCATAGTAGAGATATTTTGGTGGATTGAAAGGAACTCTGAGAGTTGTAAGAAGGTAGCTAAGCCAAATCAACACTTTGGTAATCGCACTCATTGCCTTGTACTTAGCCTCTACATAACTCATGGAGACAATCTATTGTTTCTTCGATTTCCAAGTGACTAGAGACTGACCAATGAATACAGCAAAACAAGTCTCAGATCTTTGTGAATCAAGACAAGCACCCAAGTCAGAGTTAGAGAAACCACGAAAATCAAAATTAGCATCACTTCCATATAACAAACCCTGACCAATAAAGCCTTTCAAGTATCGTAAAACCTTATGAACAGCCTTGAGATGAATGTCTTTTCGAGCAGTAGAATACTAAGCAATCATAGAAACAGCAAAGGTAATATCGGGTCTTGTGTTGTCAAATAATGTAACTTCCCCACTTGCTTGTGGCGTTGCTTAGTATCTTCAATAAGATCACTGCCATCACAAGAAAGCTTATGATTCGGCTCCATGGGAATGGATGAAGATTTGCAATCAGAAAACTAGTAGACTCTAGCAAGTCAAGAACATATTTCTTCTGACTAAGAGTAATTCCTTCATTGTTCATGGCAATCTCAATGCCAAGGAAAAACTTAGGAGGACCAAGATCTCGTAGCTGAAATGCGGAACTCAATTGATTCTTCAAATCATAAGCTGCATCATCATCATTGCTAGCAATCAATATATCATCCGCATACACCAAAAATACCAAGAATGTTTCTCCAAATTTTTTCACAAACAATGTGTGATCACCATGAAATTTTCAAAACCAAAACCCATCAATATTGTAGAAAACTTGATGAACCATTATATTGGATGCCTGTTTGAGACCATAAATCGACTTATGTAAATGGCAAACAACATTTGGAAGACACATCTTCTCCTTGGAGCTCAGCATAACCTGGTGGAAATTTAATGTAAATTTCCTCATCGAGGCCAGCATTTAAAAATGCATAGGATATGTCTGATTGATGTAAGGACCACTGCATTTTAGGTGCGAGGGAAAGAAAAAGTTTCATTGTTGCCATCTTTGCAACAAGTGAAAAGGTATCTATGAAATCTATTCATTCTTGTTGAGTATATCCCTTTGCCACCAAGCGTGCTTTATGTCGCTCAATACTTCCATCAGCATGATATTTGATTGTGAATACCCATTTGCAACCCATGACAAACTTATCAGGAGGTAAGTCACAAATATTCCAAGTCCATGTCCTTACAAAGGCACCAATCTCCTTTCCCATAGCATCAACCATACCTTGTATACCTTCTGAATACTTTTGTGGTAATTTGTTTTAGTGATGATATTAATAAAAGCACCAAAGGCTGAGATAGATAGGAATAAGAAATATAGTTTGCTAATGAATATCGAGAAGTTTTAATAAGAGGAATAAGAGTATTATTATTATAACAATGAAAATCCTGCAAATGGGGACGCATATTTCTCTGCCCAAGTTGTTTAGATTCAAAGGAATAGAAACCAGAGACCTGAATTGAATGAGATTTACGACATCCTAGATCAAGATGAGAGCTAGAGAATTGTTCGATATTCTAGACCATTGTCCAATCCTTTAGCTATTCAAGCTCAGGTTGTTCCCACTTCTAAGGCGTTGGCTCATATCAACATAGATCTAGTTATAGGACCCGTAATTATGGCTTGAAAGTACAAGGAGATTAATTAAAGCAAAGCTTCCTCTTAACCCAAGTATCTCTTAGAGAATTAGGTTAATTGTTGGAAGTTGAATTCTTATTAATCCAAAGAGGTCTTTATATAAGATCCGTACAAGCTCTTTAAAAAGGAAAACACCAACACCGTATTTTACTATAAAAACGAAATTACTTAATTGCCTTAATGCTAGAAAAAATACCAAAACATAAAACATTAAACCATATCATTGGAAGGTTGAAACTGCTCCTAAAATTAGAATCTTTCTTTGGAAAGCTCATAAAGGGGCTCTTGCAGTTACAGACAGATTAAGAACAAGAGAAATCTTGAGTGTTTGATGGATGTCTGTTTTGTGATGCAAAGATTGAATGTATTAATCACAGCTTGTTCCTTTGTCCTTATGCAAGACAAGTTTGGGCCCTTTAATTTCTAACATTTCATCGGTTTTTTTGGAATTTGGTAACTCAAAATCTGAAAATAAGTATCATCTATTTAGCTTTAAGAATATGGAAAAAAATATGAAGAACTTAATTCAGCATTTGCTTGGATTTTGTGGCATTTGTGGAAAATCACAAATTGCTTGCTCTTTGAAGGATTCCATGTACCGCCCAATATCTTAGTACAAAAAGCTTTGGATAATACTAAAGAATGGTCTTTAGTGCATTTTCAGGATGACATTAAGAAGAAAACCTCATCATTTAAAAGGAAGATTTGGCAACCTCCTTTCCTTGGTGAAGTTAAATCCAATATTGGTTTCTCTTGGTGTAATACCTGTGACTGTGCCTAAGACTCGGACGGATGGATGTGCAATGCAACCCGCCGATCAGAGCACAAAATAAAGCCAAGGAAAGGCATGATTAGTTCGGCAATTCTGTAAGCTATGTCATGAGCAAGGAGTATAAGTTAAGATCGAGTCGACAAGCAAAGAAATGATTCTCCATCAGACTGGCAAGCTTAGCTAAGGCGCGACTATCAGCAAAATTTGTTAAGATAAGTCGAGAAACCACTAGGTTAGACCTGAAAAATAGTCTAGTTTAAGGAACCTTAGTTTTGGTCTAGGGAAAATCTAAGAATGTCGAGGAAAGTTCATTTGGGGTAGTCTAGTACGACTAGGTACCGTGTTTGATGGATAGTGTCAGCAGCCAACACGGATCGTTAAGAGTAAACGAATATGCTCTATAAACATGTGCCTAGTACTTATTATAGACCTAAGCAGAAAGCGGCATCATCGACCTACTTGAGACATCGGTGACGGAAACTGCCGCATCAGTGTTCTCGCGGATCGGTGGCAAATACTTGATTTTGCTAGCTTAAGGGAATCGACGGCCAATATTGAATCAGGGCTGAAGCTTTTCAACTCTCTAGTCGTCCTTATCCATTTAGGGTTGAAACTTATCCAATTAGGGTGATGTTTATCCGTTAAAACAGGTGGTAGCGTCCGAAAGCATCTTCTTGTCTGCGCGGCTCCGGTGATCGACATCTGCCATGTGTTGTGACGCCGTATGCACGCAACCACCTTCTGCTTCCGTAATCAACTTACCTTGCCTATAAATATCCCAGTTTTGCCATTGGATTCCTCAGACCCAAAACACTTAGAAAAATTCCAGTGTGCGGGAGAAACCCTCGGGAAGCCTTAAACCGTTGGTGATAGTGGATTAAGGGTAACGGATGGTGTAGCAGGACTGCCATATGCCTTCATGTCTCTTAACGGTTAGCTTCATGTCTCTTAACGGTTGCGAATCTCTTTCCGCATGCCACCAGCCAAGAGAAAGGCTTTTCATGTGAAGGAGTGATATGTACTAGAGGCATCAATTTTCAAATAAGTTTAGACATATCTGTATCAAACTGATCATGAGAATCACAGCGTGGAGGAGTTTTTATGAGTTTGCTTTTCTGTTTTGGTGTAAAATAGGAAGCTGTATGTAATCAAAGAATTTCTTCACATGCTCAGACTCCAAGACATATCTGAATCAAAGAAAATTATGTTAGTAATTATGTTGTTGAAGTAATGATCACAATCCACATTATATTCCTCATTGGTAAGAACAGCAAAAGACACAAATCTATCAAGTGTAAGATACTAACCTAGTGACATTCTCCTTGTTCAGTAGTACGCAAACAAGTTTAAATTTTGTTTTTGAACTTTTCATTGCTTCAAACAATTGATATAAGACATGACCTTTTCTTAGGGAGCCTTTCGTTCTGCAGACAAGTTCTTCCACTCTTCTTCGTTCCTTTCGCAACTTGTACTCACAATTCATCTGCACAACTTAACTTCAAGAGTTCAAATAACACTTAAGACAAGAGACTATAATAATTGCATTTTACATTACTTACCTCAGAAATTGTTTATCTTCTCGTAAAGAAGCACTAGTCTCTAGTTACCATAGATTATGTAGGCAGATACGGGTTGTTAAGTCTTACAGGGGTCCTTTAGCTTCCTAAAAATGAGAATACTGTCAGTTTGTTTGCTGGTTATTACCATAAAAATAGTTTGCGAGTGAAAAGAGACATGTATTACCTTGGTCCCATGATCTGCATCAAGCCAGTCCTTTAATGTGTTGGTAAATTCTGTTTGAGTAAACACCAGAAGAGTAAATAGTCAATGTCGATGTCAACTTTTCTTTTTGTCAAAGGAAATACAAAATGCAAGATAGAGCTTTTGTCGATATTCAGGGCTCAAGGGATGGATCCCATGCTCTCAAGCTTACAAAACTTCCAGACTCTCGTATAACCCTACCTTAATAGCTTGCTTCTAGCTATATAATCCACTAGCATGTGTAGTCTACGAAAAAGACAAAACCAAAATTTTTGAAATTATACTAGTCTAACGCAAGACCTTCATAGCATAATTTAGTCTCAGAAGAATAGTAGTTTAGAATTTATCAGGTCATTGTCGAAAACATGCTCCATTGTAGTTTAACAGAAATGGTGCCACTGCCACTGTCTTAGCCAAGCAACACAAACAACTAGCATTAGTTAACAGATTAAACAGAAGAGTTGGAGTTGAATAAACAATCGAGGTTTCCTGCAAGAAGAGACCAACAACTTAAAGATTGCGATTGATTAAAAAGGCACATTGAAAAAATTCAAAAATGACTATAGCCAGTTAATGTATCTAAACCAAGTCCCATGTAAGGTTAAGGAAAGATGGATTCCAAAACCACAAACTTGTATATAACAGAGGGCTTTTGAATTAACAGAACCTTATTCTGAACAATCAGGTAAGAAATAAACCTTCATTACAGAAACATTTACTATAAACCTGTAAAACAGATGATCATCAGAAAAAAAAACAAATTACAAAAAAATTTACTAGAAATACACCTCTAGATAGACCTCAAATAGAGACATGATTTTCTTTCTACAATTAATAAAGTTATTTGATAGCTGAACATAACATATATAAAACTTGTTATAAAATACTTAAACAAAATCAATCATCTAAAAAGTTCTTCTAAACTGTGTACTATAGAAAACAAGGATGAGCCAAATTAAGATATGTAAAGATATGTAGAGCCCTTATCATATATGGATTGGGATCACACCCTTGCAAGTAACCAATGGTTTTCTCCATCTGCAAAAATCATCATCCATCCAACTTTTCACATGTAACAAACCTACAATAAGAAAACTCAAAATCCCAAGCCATGATAGGAGCCTAATAGATCAACATAGCATACATAAACCTTATTATAAGAAGCTTAAGAAAAATCAATCATATAAAGTGCTTCTGAACTGTATAAATATATACATACATGCCTATAATAAGGTTTTCGTCAGCAATTTTAATCACTAAAATTGAGAATTGATATGGATCACTAAATTATACACAGAGCAACTGTAAGAACCTGAAATGCCTCCATAGTATTAGTATGCAACAAATTAAAGAGAACTTACATGAATTTTGGAATGCTTAGTAATTTGTCTGTTATGGGTCCAGAGAAGAGGTTATTCACTACATACTTAAGAACTTATATTTTCTGAGAGAAAGAAACATACAAGTCTTGAAGAGGAAGAATGTAATGCCCCTCACCTAAACTATGACTAGGCCGAATGGAGGCTAACGCCAAAAGATGAATCGGAGCCAAAAGACCATAAGGGAATCGAATGGAGCTAAGTAAAGACTTGTCCTAGAAAAGTTAGAGAAAGCATCGAGGAAGCTTGAAGGAAGAGATAGCAAGATCGTTAGGATTATAAGGAGAAACTCTTGTCGGAAACTCAGAAAGGCCATCACCGAAAGGTAAGGTGGTTGGACTTATCATACTTGGGCAAAGTAAATGATGGGTATTGAGAATAAATGGTTTTTGGGCGAGGGATATAAAAATTGGGCGAGAGAAAATGAGTTTGGGACGAAGGAATGCATAATTGGCCAAAACGGACGACCTGCGGACGATGCTTAATCGATCTGCGGCGAGCGACAGACCATCCGGTACGATGCATGTACGGCCTGCGGACGTGTACTCGGCCTGTACGGACGTGTGCTTGGACCGTGAGGGCGTGTGCATGGACCGTGAGGACGTGTGCTCGAACCGTGAAGGAAGTGTGCTCGGACCGTGCGGACGTGTGCTCGGACTGTGCGGACGTGTGCTCTGCTCCGTGGACGTTTAAGGCAACGCCACGCCTGCTGCCTGCCTGCCTGCCTGCTTCACCAGAAGCTGCTGGGTGTCGCCACCGGAAGCGGTGACTCAGCGACACATGTCGCCAGCGGAGGCATGATCAGTGGCGAGGTGGTTGCGCAGCAGCTTAGAAACCGACTTAGTAACCCTATATAAACCCTCGTCGTTCATTTGAAATTCTCAACCAAAAATAACAAACGACCTTAGTAGTGTTGAGAAGAAGTTCCGAGAAAAATTTCGAGAAAAGTTCTGATTCCGAAAGTTGGTAAGTTTTCCGATTTTAGTTTAGTTTTAAGTAATTGTCGATTAGTTTCTAATTAAGTAGGTTACAATGTGTTAGATAACTGCTTAAGATGAGTGAGATACCTATGGAACCAAGGAGTAGTAGAATGAGTCTTTTCCCGAGAATGCGTGGATCTCCGGTAAGTTCCGAACATGTGTCGTAGCACATGTTTAGGTGTTTATTCGTTCAAATTAATTATGAAATTACTAATAGAGGTTAATGTAATCATACTTAGTGATATTTGCGATTGTTTGACTTGTTGAGTTATAATGTTAATGCATGATGTTCATTTTTAGTATAAACGTTATGCTGCCCGTTTTCCGACAACGTAACCGTTATGCTGCCCGTTTTTCGGTAACATAAACGTTATGCTGTCCAATTGTTTGTCTGTGTTGTTGTTGTTAGTTGGAATTGAATAGCTAACTAGCATTAGCCGAGTCAAGTTATCCCACCCGTCTGCTGTGCGTTGCGTGCAACTCCTTAACGTTATGGCTTACGAAGGCTCAGGGCTGGCTTGCAACAAACCGGGCGCTACATGACGATGTAGTATAAGGGATGCGGATCTCTTTTAGACTTACGTGTCTAGGAGTGTAAGGCATTGTCTTTGGGAAGACATGAATTCGTAGAGGCCTAAACTAAAATGGAGTAGAAGCCTGTTCATAGAATCGTCAAATACTTGCATTGCTTATTTCGAGTCTTATTGCTTGTTGTTTGTTCCGTTGCTTGGTTATTTGAGTTTGGGATTCGGGTAATGGTAAGAGTGACTCCATAGAAACCCCGGACTAACTGGGTAATCTTAGATTACTCATGATGCTACCCTTTTATTTTCTTGCAGGAAACCTTAGCGGGAAAACCATTAGAGGGTGCAATGATCATTAGGCCAACCAGCTTAGATTTTTACAGCTCTTTGTAAATAAAGATATTGTTTATTAGTTATAATTTCTAAAAAGGATCCGACCTGTTATACGAGTTTTGGTAATGTTTTACTCGTATATTATACTATGTAAAGACTCGAAATTTATAAAGGAAATGATTAAACCAATGATATTATTAGTCTAGTCCAAGACTAACACAACTCGCATTCGCGGAACGGGTTGTAAAGCCTTAGGCCACGAACGTGAGGAAAAGATTCTTGCGGTTGGTCGACTTAGGTTAGCGGTTTTTTATCCGTGAGCTTCGGCTGACTAGCTGCGGGGGTCTAACGTGACGCTTCCGATTCGTTCTTATTTCTAGGACGGTTCGGGGGTGTTCCAAGCGTGGTATCAGATTATGGTTAATTTATGCTCATGGGAAATCATGTTTTATCGTTTTATCGAGTAAATGTGTCACAAAAGCTTTTAGGAACTGGTATGATCATTTGCTTATTATTAAGTAGTTGGGATTTAAGACTTACCTTTTATTTCGTGTTGCAGATTGTGATACGCGGACGCGGTCGAGGTCGTGGTCTTGGATCCAGAGGTGGGAGGATCTCTAGTCCACCATTGGACAGGTTCGAGTACTGGCCTATTATGGATGCAAGTTTCTCGGAGTTATCGCAGTGGAATGCTGAGGCAGGACCTAGTGTTCCGGCGCTTGATCGTGAGGTTTCTTTGATTGCACCGTGGAGGGTGATAGATCAGAGCACTCTCGAGAGCAAGACCGGACCGCGCGAGAATGGTGGTATGATATCTTCATTTACGAACAATTCTGATCATGAAATAGAGATCGTGGAGGCACCTATTCCAACCATTGACCTGGATGAGTACGAAATGGTTGAATCTGAGCGTGAGACGGATGAGACTATGTGGGAGGATTATCTTATCCTTCCGGATAGTCCTGATTCGACCCTTCCCGGATTTGGAACCATTATTTCTCCGGTAGTGGTGCCAGATGATGGTGAGGATCAGATTGTTCCAAGTGAGCCGGTGGTATCGCCCGTGGTGCCATCGTTCAATTATCCTTCCCTCCCGGACTATCCACTTGCAGCGTTTTTACGGGAGAATGATACTATCAGACGGGGAGACACCCCGAGGACTGATACAGAGGCACAAGTGATTCCGACACCTACACAGTGGGAGCCATATTGCTACACGTGTGGTGAGATGGGTCACTACCCGAGGTGGTGTCGTTTCTACCACCCATACGGGGATCCGGTGATCTGATGCTCACTATGTAACGAGATTGGGCACTACGCTAGTTCGTGTCCAATAGTCATGGTGGGGCCTTCGGAGGCAGCGTCTCGGCAATTTGCTCCTGCAACTACTCATCCATCCACATCAACCGTGGTAGAGGACTACTGGTCTAGGCCAGGATGTCCGTGTAGAAAGTGTAGGTATAGATATGATTAACCTGTAGTGGGTCTAAGGCGAAGGTATGTAGGGTGTTAACCCTTTGTTTTTGTAAAATAGTGGCCTTAGAAGCCTAGCTAGATGAATAAAAGCCCTTCGCCTCTTAGGACAGTTTGTACTTGTATGACTATTAGATGTACAACTATCCGTTTTGGCGATGTACAACTATCCGTTTTGGCGTTGTACAACTATCCGTTTTGGCGTTGCCTATTCGTACATCTAATAGTCATACAAGTACAAACTGTCCTAAGAGTTATACAGCTAGGCGAAGGGCTTTATTCATCTAGCTAGGCTTCTAAAGCCACTATTTTACAAAAACAAAGGGTTAACACCCTACATACCTTCGCCTTAGACCCACTACAGGTGAATCGTATCTATACCTACACTTCCTACACGGACATCCTGGCCTAGACCAGTAGTCCTCTATCACGGTTGATGTGGATGCATGAGTAGTTGCAGGAGCAAATTGCCGAGACGCTGCCTCCGAAGGCCCCACCATGACTATTGGACACGAACTAGCGTAGTGCCCAATCTCGTTACATAGTGAGCATCAGATCACCGGATCCCCGTATGGGCGGTAGAAAGGACACCACCTCGGGTAGTGACCCATCTCACCACACGTGTAGCAATACGGCTCCCACTGTGCAGGTCTCGGAATCATTGGCGCCTCTGTATCAGTCTTCGGGGTGTCTCCCCGTCTGATAGTATCATTCTCCCGCAAAAACGCTGCAAGTAGATAGTCCAGGAGGGAAGGATAATTGAACGATGGCACCACGGGCGATACCACCGGCTCACTTGGAACAATCTGATCCTCATCATCATCTGGCACCACTACCGGAGAAATAATGGTTCCAAATCCGGGAAGGGTCAAATCGGGACTATCCGGAAGAATAAGATAATCCTCCCACATAGTCTCATCCGTCTCACGCTTGGATTCAACCATTTCGTACTCATCCATGTCAATGGTTGGAATAGGTGCCTCCACGATCTCTATTTCATGATCAGAATTGTTCGTAAATGAAGATATCATACCACTATCCTCGCGCGGTCCGGTCTTGCTCTCGAGAGTGCTCTGATCTATCACCCTCCACGGTGCAATCGGAGAAACCTCACGATCAAGCGCCGGAACACTAGGTCCTGCCTCAGCATTCCACTGCGATAACTCCGAGAAACTTGCCTCCATAATAGGCCGGTACTCGAACCTGTCCAATGGTGGACTAGAGATCCTCCCACCTCTGGATCCACGACCACGGCCTCGACCGCGTCCCCGTATCACAATCTGCAACACGAAATTAAAGGTAAGTCTTAAATCCCAACTACTTAATAATAAGAAAATGATCATACGAGTTCCTAAAAGCTTTTGTGACACATTTACTCGATAAAACGATAAAACATGATTTCCCATGAGCATAAATTAACCCTAATCTGATACCACGCTTGGAACACCCCCGAACCGTCCTAGAAATAAGAACGAATCGGAAGCGTCACGTTAGACCCCCGCAGCTAGTCAGCCGAAGCTCACGGATAAAAAACCGCTAACCTAAGTCGACCAACCACAAGAATCTTTTCCTCACGTTCGTGGCCTAAGGCTTTACAACCCGTTCCGCGAACGCGAGTTGTGTAAATTTTGGACTAGACTAATAATATCATTGGTTTAATCATTTCCTTTATAAATTTCGAGTCTTTACATAGTATAATATACGAGTAAAATATTACCAAAGCTCGTATAACAGGTCGGATCCTTTTTAGAAATCATAACTAATAAACAATATCCATATTTACAAAGAGCTGTAAAAATCTAAGCTGGTTGGCCTAATGATCATTGCACCCTCTAATGGTTTTCCCGCTAAGGTTTCCTGCAAGAAAATAAAATGGTAGCATCATGAGTAATCTAAGATTACTCAGTTACTCCGGAGTTTCTATGGAGTCACTCTTACCATTACCCGAATCTCAAACTCAAATAACCAAGCAACGGAACAAACAACAAGCAATAAGACTCGAAATAAGCAATGCAAGTACTTGACGATTCTATGAACAAGCTTTTACTCCATTTTAGTTTAGGCCTCTACGAATTCATGTCTTCCCAGAGACAATGCCTTACACTCCTAGACACGTAAGTCTAAAAGAGATCCGCATCCCTTATACTACATCGTCATGTAGCGCCCGGTCGGTTGCAAGCCAGCCCCGAGCCTTCGTAAGCCATAACGTTACGGAGTTGCATGCAACGCACAACAGACGGATGGGATAACTTGACTCGGCTAATGCTAGTTAGCTATTCAATTCCAACTAACAACAACACAGACAAACAATTGGACAGCATAACGGTTATGTTACCGAAAAACGGGCATCAAAAAAGTTACGTTGTCGAAAAACGGGCAGCATAACGTTTATACTAAAAATGAACATCATGCATTAACATTATAACTCAACAAGTCAAACAATCACAAATATCACTAAGTATGATTATATTAACCTCTATTAGTAATTTCATAATTAATTTGAATGAATAAACACCTAATCATGTGCTACGACACATGTCCGGAACTTACCGGAGATCCACGCATTCTCGGGAAACGACTCATTCTACTACTCCTTGGTTCCATAGGTATCTCACTCATCTTAAGCAGTTATCTAACACATTGTAACCTACTTAATTAGAAACTAATCGACGATTACTTAAAACTAAACTAAAATCGGAAAACTTACCAACTTTCGGAATCAGAACTTTTTCTCAACACTACTAAGGTCGTTTGTTATTTTTCGTTGAGAATTTCAAATGAACGACGAAGGTTTAGATAGGGTTACTAAGTCGGTTTCTAAGCTGCTGCACAACCACCTCGCCACTGATCATGCCTCTGCTGGCGACTTGTGTCGCTGAGTCACCGCTTCCGGTGGCGACACCCAGCAGCTTCTGGTGAAGCAGGCAGCAGGCGTGGCGTTGCCTTGAACGGACACGGAGTAGAGCACACGTCCGCACGGTCCGAGCACACGCCTCCACGGTCCGAGCACACGTCCTCACGGTCCATGCACACGTCCTTCACGGTCCGAGCACACGTCCGCAGGCCGTACATGCATCGTACCGGATGGTCCGTCGCTCGCCGCAGATCGATTAAGCATCGTCCGCGGGTCGTCTGTTTTGGCCAATTATGCATTCCTTCGTCCCAAACTCATTTTCTCTCGCCCAACTTTTATATCCCTCGCCCAAAAACCATTTATTCTCAATACCCATCCTTTACTTTGTCCAAGTATGATAAGTCCAACCACCTTACCTTTCGGTGATGGCCTTTCTGAGTTTCTGACAAGAGCTTCTCCTTATAATCCTAACGATCTTGCTATCTCTTCCTTCAAGCTTCCTCGATGCTTTCTCTAACTTTTCTAGGACAAGTCTTTACTTAGCTCCATTCGATTCCCTTATGGTCTTTTGGCTCCGATTCATCTTTTGGTGTTAGCCTCCACCCGGCCTAGTCATAGTCTAGGTGAGGGGCATTACATTAGCCCTTTAAGAACGTCCAGATTTCCTAAGAGCTGGTTGTTCTGAACACTTCTGCAAAACTCAGACTATCAGCTTAGTGAAGAAAGAAGCCAAAAGAGATTCAACTTTTTTTTGTAATGATCAAAACTTACAATGTTGTAAGAGTTGATAAATTCTCCATTGAAGGAGCAAATGTGCCGCTTAGATTGTTAGATGATATATCACTACACAAAAATATCAGATTACCAAAAACAATCCATAGAAACAATAATTGTTCACCAAACTATAAAGAAGAAGAAGCATACAGATTAATCAGCCCGAGAATGTTTTGAAACACGTCAGGTAGCTCTACTGAGAGAAGGTTATCGTTCAAAGACTTGAAAACAAAATGATATGATTCTCATCAGCACAAAGCATTGGAAAAAATTAATTTGGGAGTAATCTAAACTTACATTGTTGGTGTCGGATCCCGCACCAGCAGACCGGGACCAACCAAAGATTGCCATGTAATCAGGATAAAGGCCCACAGAGGATAAGGCCCATTAGGCCCATGGTTTACAGGGTATAATCGAAGTGGGCGTCACCATAAAGAGAGCCCGGAGTGGTCACACCTCGGGATATGACTCGGAGTCGAAGTCGGATAACTTGGGCTAAAAGGCAAAGCCCATGAAGGTCGGAATCAATTCAAATTCAAACGTTGGGCATTAAAACTCGAAGACCAAAACGGACACATTTAAGAGAGAATAATTGTGTTTAATTGAGAGTTAAATGTCGTTTGCCAATATAAATAAGAGGGCTAATAGCCATGTAATATACGCAATTTTTCTAGCAAATACACTGTAATCATTTTCCATTTCAATTCATAGCTTTTTGTATCGTATTTTTGTCCTCAAGAGTATTCATTCCCACAAGATAAACAAATATTCAAGTGTGTGAATCCGACATCCACATTTTGGCGCCGTCTGTGGGGAACTAGAAGATTCTTGAGTTGTCAGATTTCTCTCATTTCCGAGATAAGCAGCAATGTCTGGAGCAAGCATCCCTGATTCGACAGTAGCCGAGGCTCTCAAGACCATGCAGCAAGCCATAACAGAAATGTCGCAGAAGTTCTCGGATGTGGAAAAAGCTGTGGACACACTTAAAACAACCCAGGTATCTCTTGGTCAAAACATCAATACTATTCAATCTCGTGTTCGTTCTCTAGGTGCAGGAAGTACCGTGGGAGTCCGAAGAAGCATGTTCAGTACGCCAAACTCCCGTGTGCGAAGTGAGACCAACGAACAAACAACTTCTAACCCAACAATCCAACCGGATGTGGAAGAAGAGACGCAGCTCGGAGATGAAGATCAGCTTGTAGATCAGTATGATCAAGAGAGCTTCGATCAGCTCGAAACCATGAGGAAGGTTAGCCAGGAACTAAAAGAAATGAAGTCAAAGTTCCACCAGGCTACCAGTTCGGAGCCGGACATCAACCGAGTCATCGAAGAAGCTAGGCGAACTCCTTTCATTCCGCGAATTGCAAATTTGAGAATCAAGGATTCTCGGAAACTCAAACTGGATCCGTACAGTGGATTAGAAGACCCAAAAAGCTATCTCGCAGCTTTTCTGATTGCCGCTGAAAGAGTCGAATTGGATGAAGCTGATGAGGATGCAGGATACTGCAAACTTTTTTCGGAAAACCTTTGCGGTCAAGCACTAATGTGGTTCACTCAGCTGGAACCAGGCTCAATCAATAACTTCGACGAGTTGTCGGCTGTTTTCCTGAAACAATATTCTATCCTCATGGATAAAAGCGTTTCGGATGCTGACCTTTGGAATCTAACACAAGGGCCAAATGAGTCACTTAGAACTTTCATCACCAAATTCAAGGGGGTGCTATCAAATCTCCCAAGAATCTCGCAGTAGTCAGCTCTATCTGCCCTACGAAAAGGTTTATGGCATGACTCGAGGTTCAAAGAAGATCTAATACTTCACAAACCGGACACAATTCAAGACGCACTTTTCCGTGCAAATAACTGGATGGAAGTAGAAGACGAAAAAGAGAGTTTTGCGAAAAGGAACAAACAAGCAAAACCAGCGGTCACTTTCCCTACCAAAAAGTTTGAGCCCAGAGAGAACCAAGGACCTAAAAAGTTCGGATCGCAACCCCTCAACAATACCGTCGGGAAACAATTTCAAGGAAAAGGAAGGTCGAACACTTGGGTCCGTGACGAAAGTTTGTATTGTGACATCCATAAGGTAACCGGACACTTAACCAAAGACTGTAGTGTCCTCAAAAAGCACCTCGCAGAGTTGTGGGCCAGTGGAGATCTTTCTAAATTCAAGTTAGAAGATTTCGTGAAAGAATATCACGAGGCAAAGGATACCCCTAAAGATCAGAGTTTAAAAAGACCTAGGCAATCCAACGACGAAGAACCTAGAAGTTCGAAGGGAAAAATCAATGTAATCATTGGAGGTTCCAAGCTTTGTCGGGATACGATCAATGCCATAAAGAAGCATAGGCGAAATGTTTTATTTAAAGCAAATTTAGGTGAAGAAATGGACTTTCAAGGCACGTCAATATCATTTGACGAAGAAGAAACATGTCACCCTCGAAAGGCCTCATGATGACGCCCTAGTCATTACCTTAGACGTTGCCAACTTCGAAGTTTCGAGAATTCTCGTTGATACGGGCAGTTCGGTCGACTTAATCTTTTAGGTACCCTGGA